>CM070781.1:40538337-41003337 GCA_036346955.1 Dipus sagitta | reverse complement strand
TTTTTTATTTTAAAATTTTTGTTTATTTATTTGCGAGTGACAGAGACAGAGAGAAAGAGGCACAGAGAGAGAGAGAGAGAGAGAGAGAGAGAGAGAGAGAGAGAGAGAATGGGAGCGCCAGGGCATCCAGCCACTGCAAACGAACTCCAAACACATGCGCCCCCTTGTGCATCTGGCTAACATGGGTCCTGGGGAATCGAGCCTCGAACTGGGGTACTTAGGCTTCACAGGCAAGTGCTTAACCACTAAGCCATCTCTCCAACCCACTATTGGATTCTTAAAAAGCCAGTGGAAATCAATAGATAATGGCTTAGAATTAATAATATTTTTACAACATTTCTAATAATAAGACTAATACTAACATGCATCCCCAAATAGCTTTTTTATGACAAGGAAGAATATAAACATGGAAATAATTATTTTCTTCATAAGAGAGCAAAAATAAATGTCATTAAATGACAATAAACCTACATAATAAGAAATGTGGGTGTATTTTATAAACAAAAGTACTGCATATTAGTGTTATTTTATAGGAATATTTAAATAGGTGGGAAAATATTGCTGCCTAGAGAGCACTACAGCTATCAAGACTTCTTTAAGTACATATCCAAGTCAATTATCCCACAGAAGTTTTCTGTGCCATTTTAATTTTGAGTAAATTGTCTTCATAGCAAGATTAAAGCTTTCTGTTTTACCACCTTTTTCCTAACTTCTTTGGCCTATTTTCCAATACTTGCAATTCAAAATTTTCTTGTCTTAACTTACTCAAGGCAGCCAAGAAGGGGCTGTCAAAGTATAATGCTAAGATATGTTGTTTATGAACATGCAAGTAATTTGACTTAAAGGCTTTTAGTTCTGCATCTGAGAACAAACTTCCTTCAAGAAGATGCAGGATGACATATCAAGATCCTAAACTTAGGAATGAGTGAGAGCTTAGTGGTTAAGTAGTCACTTGCCTGGGAAGCCTAAGGACACAGGTTCAATTCCCCAGTACCCACTTAAGCCAGATGCACAAGGTGGCACAGTGCAGTGGCTAGAAGTCCTGGTGCATGTGTACTTTCTTTCTCTCTCTGTCTGTCTCTCTGTCTCTCTCTCTCTCTCCCTCTTTCTCTCTCCTTCCCTCCTTTCCAAACACATACACACACATATATTTGGGTGAACATGGGGAAACACTAATTTACCAGTGTTATTAGTCAGGGTTCTCTAGAGGAACAGAGCTGCTAGAATGAATTATTTTAAAAGGGGATTTATTGGATCAGCTTACAGTAGTCCAATAGCAGTTGCAGGCCCGAGAATCACCGAACCTGGTAGTTGCTCAGTCCTCGTGGCCAGATGCCTCAGCAGTCCCGACCCGGCACTGCAGATGGTGCAGGAAAGCCTGGAGGCTTCCTGAGGAGCCGCTGGGCTTCAATCCACGGGGGTCTTCAGTTGATGCTGGTCTTTCGTCCGCACTGGTCTTCAACCCACGCTGGAAGGTAGCAAGCAGCTCCGGCAGCCAAAATGGAAGGGAGGCAGGAAGGAAGGAAGGGACTCTTTTTTCCCAGAGCTCCCTTGTATCAAGTCCCCCTCTGGGCGGGACCGCCCATTCTGGGGGAAGGGCTCAACCTTGGGGAAAGACTTCCTCCTCTAGTTGATCCTTCCTAGAAGCAACCTATGGATTACTAAACAGATCAAGTTGACAACACCTTAACTATCACAACCAGTAACAGTTTTCACAGGTTCTATGACCTGTGATTGTCCTAGATTTATTACTATTTAATTTCATTATAAGTGTTTGCTTTTGATGAGAAAAAACAAATCATGTAAAACATGTACCAGGATATTTTGTATGCATCATTCTAGACCCCATGCTACCCGAGTGTGTGGTATTTTCAGAAGTTAAAGCTCTAAATCTTTGAAGGCCTGTTGATGGATAAGAATCACAACCAAAGCTCATAAACATTGGGGTGGAATCCCCTGTTGTCTAGGATGTTAGCCATGCTGAACTGGTCATGGGAAAGCAAGAGTGAAAGCGCACTAGTAGGCAATGTTGTCACCCCATCAGAGAGAGCGCATTCTGTCCAGTCGTCTCATCAGAGGCATCTGAGCACCTTCATCATGTTGACGGAAAGACTCTGATCAAACTTTAATTCCAAAATCACTTATGACTGCTTCTACTGAGGTTAGCTTAATTCTAATGATGATTCATTGACTTAATTATGTACTCTTACACGATATGAGCTTTGCTAAATCTAGAAATACATGAAACAAACTTTGTGATGATTAGACATTTCAAAGATGGTATGACTCTCTCCTGAGGAGGATTACAGAAAGACACACCACTGCTTTCAGTAACGTCATAAGAAATGAGGAACATTATCATAAGTAAGGTGTCGAGGACTCTAAATACTCCTTAATTAAAAGATCAAGCATTTTGTCTGATGAGGAATTGGTGCATATACCTGAAATTTCCTTAGAGCCTGGGTAGTTCACTTATGTAATAAGTAAGTAATAGAAAGAAAGTTACTTTGGAGTGAGAAAGAATTTAAACAAGTGTATTATAATACTTTGTCGCTAAACATTTATATAAAATGTTACATTGCTAGTGTAGTAAATTAATTATAGTGTGAATGTTGATGAAAAGATATGTAACCAATTAGAAAGTAAGGGTCATGCTGGGCATGGTGGAACACACCTTTAATCCCAGCACTTGGGAGGCAGAGGTGGGAGGATTGCCGTGAGTTCGAGGCCACTCTGAGACAACATAGTGAATTCCAAGTTAGTCTGAGCTAGAGCAAGACCCTACCTCCCAAAACCAACAATAATGATAATATTAATAATAATAATACGGGCCATTATGATTGCATAATACTGCCTTAGGTTTATATAATAACTGATAAAACTGTAGTGTTGTATACAGCGCTAAAAAGAATGAGTTCATTCCCAATGCTATTCCTCTGTGTACCACATTAGAATGTAAGCCCTCTAATAGCAGAGGCCATACTAGTCAATTTACCTTTATATCGTCAACAATTGATGAATAAAAATTGATGAAACAATTGATGAATAAAAATACAGGCGAATGAAAAGCAACCAAAAACATTTACTCGTGCCCCACAAGAGCTTCCATACTTCTGCCACTCTGTGTTATTACTACATTTATTCACTTCCTTAGTTTCTGTAGAGCTTATCATTTCCTCTGCTAAGAATATTCTAAACTCCTTCACTGTCATTTATTCCAAGTTTATTGCTCGAAGCCCTGGTTCATGACCCAATGAAATGCAATTGATTCCACATATCATCTCCCATTTAAAGTTGTTAGAGAAAGCTTTCATATCTCTATGGATTCGTGATTAAGGTTTCCAGCTAGACACTGTGTAACCGTATATGCTAGTAGACTAGTCTACTAGCCTAATATGGGGCTATTTAATTTTAAATCAGAGTAAATTAAAATGCAATCTTAAAATGCATTTAATTGAGCTGGTCAGATTTCAAGTGCTCAGAAGCACCTCATCATTTAGTGACACGATTTGGTCGCCACAGTTATGACTTGCCCTGTTACTGCAGAGTTCTATGAACAACATTGCTGAACTCTATTCAGCAACGTTGCTTCAAGCTATACCTTCTGTCTCCAGTGTTCATTTTAAATTTTCTCCTTTTATTCCCAAACTTTCGGTTTCATCACCATTGCCTGCATTCTGAGAAAATGATCTTTTATTATACTTAGTAACAAAACTTAGCATTATCCACATATGAACTTCCTTTTCTCCCTGTGTTAGACCTAAAAACTTAATTAAGTGTATCCAGAACCAGCATCTTCTGTCTCAATCTCCATTTCATGCAATTGTTTTGAAACCTCCTATCTCCCAGTTATGGAACTGATATTCTAAATTATTTAATTTCTCATTTCTTTATTTGCCTTCAGCTCTTCTCTATAGAGTCATTTTAGCAAAATTACACTTTTAAATCTCTCCTTTGATATAAGTCAAGCAAAACAACTTGCGGTACTATATTTACTCTGATATTTACCCCCTCCTTTGTTTAATTTTTAAAGTATCATTCAGTCTACTCCGTGCTCTAAGGTTTGCAAACTCTTATCCTTATATCTGTACTAGATCTGTGCCAATCAAAGTGACAAATAATCTCCTTCCCATTGAACTCAACTATCAAACTTCTGTACTTTGAGCTTTGTAGTTTTCAGAATTCCCTGACATATACATAAAAATTATACTGACTATGATACCATCAATCCCTACAAAGAGAGTAAACATATGTGCCAGAGCTTCATAACGCTCTTTGCTCTTGACACAGCTCTTCAGACATAGCAAGCATTAAGTAGCTGTTGATTTGTAAAGTTGGCATATACCCCTTTGATTGTGAGCTTTACCCTGGAATTCTTGTTGGGAAGTTCCCAGATAATCTAGAATGGCCGTGAGGAAATTATCAGGATGATATGAGATTTCCTAGAAAAGGCGCAGGTTTTATTGACATACCCAACAGGTCTTGCTTAGGAGAGGAACACACTAATCATAAAGCATTTATCTGGTAATTAATGTCAACTTATTTTATCCCTAACTCTTCTGACAAAGAGACAAATAATTTGAACTCTTTCTTCCTTGGTAAGTACTTTCTAAGACAAACATAATATAGAGCAAGTTAAGTATGCTAGGCTCTGGTCTAGTTGAAATGCTCATTTGAAGAAGTAAAATTTAACAGCAGGAAGTAAACATAGTGAGAGATTTTTTATCATAGGATTTAATGAATTTAATGAGGATTATTATTTATTTAATGAGGATTATTATTATAACGAGGAAAGGCATGAGATTATTTACAGGTGCAATAGTGAATTGCCACACCTCTGAAGAAAGTCTCTATCCTCTGCTGAAATGCTCCCCAGGAAGCAGCAGGGGCCCCATGAGCCCATCCTCTATTCATGATGAAATGTTGACAGCTCAACATTGGGCAGGTCTCTAGCAGATAACCACAGCTGCTGTGAGATCATGATGTTTTGTCATGTTTGGAAGACAGGAATCCACAAAATTCTACCTCTTCCTCTCACCCTTACATTCTTTCTAACTGCTGCCCCAGTGTTCCCTGAGTTTAGGATATGATGATCTAGATGTCCTGTTTAAGGATGAGCATTCAACAGTATCCTCAGCCAAAAAACACACACACACAGAGAGAGAGAGAGAGAGAGAGAGAGAGAGAGAGAGAGAGAATACAAAAGCAAATGCACATGTTGATGAGTATTAATGAGTGCTATGGAAGAGAAGAGATAAAGTACTGTTCATAGTGACTCAGAGTGAGCAGTCTAGGAAAATTGTATGAAAATTGTACATACACAGCCTATGGGAAGAGTTTAAGAAATATACTCTTTGTTTCTTCTTTTGTTAGAGAAGCCTGACATAAGACAAATTGGAAGACTTGTAAGGCTGTTCAAAAGAGTTATAGAAATTCCAATTTCTGTTTTATATGAATTATGAAGGTTCACATTTGAAAACAAAACAATAGTAAAAAGAGATCCAGTTGATAGGATATTTTAGACTACTTAGTAGACAGGAAAATGACTTGATATTTTGAGACATTAATTTATTTTGGTGGCATATTGCTTACTACTTTTAATAGGATGCCTTATTTTATCAAGATATTAGAAATTTAGATATTCTGTTTGTCCTTTGCTTTTTATCATCATGTGAATAAAACTGAGTTTTTCAGAATTCAGATTCCACACTCGGTGTTTTCTTGCTAAGTGATTATTATGCAGACATAATTCTTCAACTCTCACTAAAAAGCATTCTAAAATATAGAAAACTCTGTTTTAGTAAGCAATGTTGTAAAATATATATTTAACAGTTGAGAGTGTGCCCGTGATCATGATTCTGAACATGAATTTATATAAATGTGTCATTGACTATAAATCAGAATAACAACAAATTGTGTCTTCAAAATATATGCTTATGGATGAAGGAAAATTTACTGTCATCATTTGAATGACCTTACACAAAGTCCTAGAATATTGAAAACTCACATTAATCTCTTAAATATTTTTTCTTCAAAACCAAGCTTTAAGGAGAGAAGAATATCTAAAAATAACTTTTTAGAGGCTAGAGAGATTGCTTAGTGGTTAAGCGCTTGCCTGTAAAACCTAAGGACCCTGGTTTGTGGCTGGGTTCCCCAGGACCCACATAAGCCAGATGCACAAGATGGTGCATGCATCTGGAGTTCATTTGCAGTGGCTGGAGGCCCTGGTGTGTCCATTCTCTCTCTCTCTCTGCCTCTTTCTCTCTCTGTTTGTCGCTCTCAAATAAATAAATAAATAAATAAATAAATAAATAAATAAAATAAACAACATTTTTTTAAATAAAAATAACTTTTTAAACTACCAGGTGGTTACCTTAGTGGTTAAGGTGCTTGCCTGCAAAGCCTAAGGACCCATGTTCTACTCTCCAGATCCCATGTAAAACAGACACACAAAGGAGAGGCAAGTGCAAGATCATGCATGCCCACTACGGGGTACAAGCATCTGGAGTTCAATTGCAGTGTCTGAGGCCCGGCTGTGCCAATTCTTTCTCTCCCTCCCTCCACTCTTGCTCTCTCTAAAATAAAAAATTAAATAAAAAATAATTTTTTTAATCAAGTTTTTTTTTCACAAAACATACAAATGACAATGCAAAAGATGAGGTTATTTTCAACTTGTGTTTTTTGACATTTTGTTTCTAAGCAATTAAATATGATAATAATCCTAGATTTTATTAATACAAAAATAAAATTAATTTTGAAGAATGGTAGTGGTACTACAGAGATGCCCCAGCTATTGTGTGTGAGTATAAAGCAGAAGGAAAGACATAAATATGTGAGAGACTGGCAGACTCATTTTTTGTTAGAATATAAAAATTGCCCTTGGTTTGCCTGTCTGGTTTAAAAAAAAAAATCTTAAGAAAAGTGCTTTCAGAATGTTTGAATTTTACAAACATTTATTTATTTGAGAGAGAGGCGGGCAGATAGATAAAGAAAGAATAGGTGTGCCAGGGCCTCCAGCCACCACAAATAAACTGTAGACCACTGCATTGCCTCCTAGTGCATCTTTCTTACGTGGGTACTGGGGTATTGAATCTGGGTCCATAGGCTTTGTTGGCAAGCACCTTAAGTCTAAGCCATCTCTCCAGCCTAGGATGTTTGATTTGAAAGCATTTTCTTTGTTCGTCTTTAGAATTCTTATTGTATTTAACAATTCAGTAACACTTGATATTGTTGTAAATGCCTTCCTTAGTCAGTTTCCTTTTTTATGATGTTCAAAATTATACTATTTTAAGAACTTCATTTGGATTGACTTCTCCTTATATGAACACAATATGAAATATTCACAATCTGAAATACTTACTGGAGAGTTATATTTACCCTTTTTACTTTGAATTATCATTTTTGTAGGCAAAAATAGTAGCTTTCCAAAAACAATTTGACTTTTCCATTGAAAATAAAAATTAGCCTGGCATGGTGGTACACAGCTTTAATCCCAGCACTCAAGAGGTAGCGGTAAAAGGATCGCCGTGAACGTGAGGCTACTCTGAGACTACAGAGTGAATTCCATGCCAGCCTGAGCTAGAGTGAGTCCCTACCTCGAAAAACAAAAACAAAAAAGAAAGAAAGAAAGAAAGAAAGAAAGAAAGAAAGAAAGAGAGAGAGAGAGAAAGAGAGAGAGAAAGAAAGGAAAAATAATTTACCTGGTGTCTTTATTTTTCTTATATATTGATACCTACAATGTGTCAAACCATAAATTAGTTTATAAAATAACATGATTATAAATGTGTTTATTTTGTGCTGCATCTTAACCAAGAAAAATGGAAAGTTACTCATTATAGTTTATTTTAGTAAGTGCTCCTCAGTTAAGAAAATACAATTAATGTACTTTAAAATAATTTGAAGTTAGTTTAATTAAAACAGTAATAGCTATTCATAACAGTGACGTCATGTGTCCTTAAAAATAGTTGTTTATTCAATGAGTAAGAAAGCAACAGAAACAGGGTGGTCTGATTAAATTCCTAAATGTCTAAGTAACTCAGAGAAATAAATAGGAGAATATAGTACATCCTACATGTCTCCTTGTATACTTGGGTACAGTCCTCTTGATACTATGAACTTTAAATATACTCATACATTAAAATAGAGTCTAATCAATTATTTTTCTTTTGTTAATTTTAGAATACATGCATCTCAAAAACAGGAAATATATATTTCCACAGTGGTGTTAGATCTGTTACTTGAACTAGATAAGTGGAGAATGAATATAGTATTCTTTTAAATTTGAAAAATTGGTGAATTGACAGGCCCAGGAAAAGTTTTTGGTGGCCCCTATGCACTGACGAATAACTGACTGACTGTGTCAACAAATCACTCGACACCACTGTCAACTAACTCAGCTCCTCTTAGACTCCCAGACACGACTGCCACAGTGAAAACTGAGCAATGTCACAAATGGGTGCGAGACACCTCATCTGAGCACTGCGTCCACTGCATCTCCCTCTCTGATGCGAAGGGAAGTCCAGAGCCTGAGTAGTTGATGGAGAGAAAACAGAATTTACTTTGCTGATAGGAGAAGAGACTCTGGTATAAAATTGGAATCAGTTCTGAAAGCAGCAGTGACAAGTGGCTATTTATAACTAACAACCAGGTTGGAGTCAGTGGATAGACAATGGCCCAGTAGAATCATTGAGGGTTAAAAGAGGAAATAACATTTATCACTCACATAATTCTTACTTAAGGCAAGCCAACGTGGTCAGATGTCACTTGGTGGATGATCGAGGAGGAAGTCATAACGTATCATGGGTGGTCAGTTACTGATGATGGAAAATTCTAGCTAAACCTGGCTTAGTAGGATTTTTCCCCCTGAGGATAAGACCCCGGGATAAGGACTAGGTGAAGCAAAGCTTTTATTTATTTGGATAGGACCAGTCTATATAAATGTAAACCTCAGGACTTTTCAGAACCTTACTTTATATCCTTGCTTTCTACCGAGAAATAAAGAATAATTTTCCATGGGCTTAACTTTCCATGAAATTAGGAAATGACAGATAGGTTTACTACCCATATCTCCCTTGTCTCCATCACTGTGCAGTGTTCTAAGATGCTGATTATGTAACATCCCGACTCCTCAGAAGAGGCCATGGGATAAAGACTGTCAGTGATCCTGAACGTTGTCTACTAGGATGACACTTGTTAGCCAATAAAGCGTTTTTTCAGAGTTGGCTTTCTGAGAATTATAAGATATTAATTTTTATACTTGAAAAATCACAAAATACTCAAGCCAGAAATATCTGGTGGTACGCAAGTTTCATAAATGACTCAGTCAAGTTTGTAAAACATCGTCATCAAGTTTCTTTTCGCATTCCTCTTTCTGTTTCACAATTTCCTGCCTCTATTCTTGAGTTTCATGTGATGGCAACATGATAGCATTTACCTGTTTCTAGAATTTCGGGTCTCGGGTCTCGGGTCTCAAGCAAAATAAAAAGGTCTTTTCTCACATATTCTCCTACTAATAAATATGTTTGTTCAATTGTGATGATTGAATTATAGTACCACCACTTAATCAAACACACTTAAATTAGGGGCTAAGTGATATTCTCATTCCTTGGCTTAAACTGTCAGCTTTACTTAAACTGTGAAGGTCTGATAATAGAGAAGGATTTCACCTGAGGGAAAATGAAATTTGTGGGGAAAAAAAAGTGGCGGTTGCAAAGGAAGGACTACCCTATGCAGGGCATGTACCATTCTGTTACACAATGTAACCAGTGGGATAGGGATCGCTATGTTTCAAACAATGTTTGAATCTGAAGTATTTAAAGATCGTTGTCATTGGTGAATAATTTTTTTTTTAAAGTAGCATTGGTAGGTGAATGCAAATCTGAGTCAGCCATTGCCACTGGATAAAAGAGCGCATTGGGTGCCCGGCACATGCTGCATTTAAGAGACGAGAAAAACAACGTTTACAATAGTCGTGATGCTTGTCAGAATCAAGAGTAGTAACCTTGTAAAGTAATTGAAATACCCCTTGTATGAATTACAGGTTTAAGTAAAAGTATTGACTCCTTATAAATTACAAAAAGTTTAAATTTTAGTATTTGAAAAGTGAAAGCTATTGAGTTAGAGAAATTCAGCATAAACTGTGAAGTGGTCTCATTTATAATCTTAATATCATCATAAAATGACTTGTTCTTTACTTATTTTTATGTCCATTCTTGCTAACTTGCCTTTCATTTTCTCCATATTTTATTTCTTGTAAGGTTTTACATTCCATATTTTTACATAACCTAAGATTCCAAAAAAATATTTTCTCTGTCCTTCCCAGTTCCTACGTTTCTAAAATGAGACCAGTAATGTTTCCTTTATTAGATTGCTTGGGTAAGAAAAAGTGCACTAGTGGCTGCATCACATCTATACTACTTGTTAGTAATGTGATCTTCGATAAGATATTCTTAAATTTGGTGCTGGAGAGATAGTTCAGTAGTTAGAGCACTTGTCTGCAAAGGCTAAAGACCCAGGTTTGATTCCCCAGTACCCATGTAGAGCCAAATGCACAAAGTGCTGTATGCTTCTGGAGTTTGTTCACTGTGGCTAGAGGCCCTGGTGGGCCTACTGTCCATCTGCCTCTCTCTTCTTGCAAACAAATCAATAAAATATAAAGAAAATTCTCAAAATTTCACAGTTTACTTCTATGAAGTACAGATTATCAAAGTTTCCTTGTAGTCTTGAGTACTAAGTGAATTAACATTTGGCCACTTATCCAAAGAGTGCCTGGCATACACTTGTACCGCTACACTGCTTGAAAATGAATTATGTATTTCTTCTGTTTCCTATGTTAATGTAATTCAGCTAAATTAAACTAATCTCTTTTAAATATATTGATAGATAAGTATTCATTTTTATACTCATAGTCACTTGAGTACTAAGTGAAAATCTTGAATGTAATGGTTTTATGTCATTTGAGAAATTAGGCCACAAAATTGTAAAACAACATATTCTAAAAGTCAATACATTAGTTTGCATTGTAAAATGAAGTTGCCTTTGTAATACACGGAAAAAAAACTTAGATTTCTTCTGGATGATTATATATGGGAAAGCTAGTAGTGATCGGCGATTAAAGGGAACCAAATGGAAGTGTTACGCTTCTTGGGAAAGCAAGTACCTGATGATGGAATGAGTTTCCTTGATGGATCACAAATCGGCCCTCTGTGGAGATATGCAAAGATGCTCTGCATTTCAGGGAGCTGCTATTTTGGTGATTGTGCTCAGTAAATTCCACTCTGGAATATTGTAATGAAAATCCATTGCCTCTGTATTTTAAATAAGTCGTGCTTCTGAAGGGAGACAAGTAAAATGACTATGTTTAGCAAAGGAGCTGAACCTAAACTTTTTTTCTTATGGTTTGATATCAAAGCAAGTTCTCCTGTGTTCTATGGAATTCTGGGATGCTCTGGATGGCGCCGTAAGGTGAAGAGAGCGTTTAGCCACTTTGAAAGGACAGCTGTGTCATTCCAATGTTACCAGCCAGATCTAAAGACTCTTTTCTTGAGTCTTGTCAAATTCCTAATAATGGCTTACATCACAGAACTTCAGTGATTTAAATATGTTTTTTTTTTTCTTTCAGTGACAAAGTAGTAAGGGAGGCCCTTTATTCTTTTCTTTAAACAGACCTGCTCAGGAGGTGGGAAACTTTTCAGGGTTTTACTTTTCTTCGTTTACATAGAGCCATAATCTACCTGGAGACTGGTAAGCTTCCCACAGGCTGCAGAAATAGAAAGATGATAGAAGCAGCTTCATGTTTTAAAGAAAGGCGATGAAGATCTCTTCTGTGGTTAATGTATTTTACTTTGCCTACTGAACTTATCATCATTTCAGGACTAGACATAGCAATAGTAGGCTGTATAGAGTCAGTCTCAAGTATGAAACGAATACAGTATACTTATCCATTAGGCTGATTGGCAATGTCCCAAAACATGAACAATTTCAACAAAACACAATCCTCAACAAAAACAAAGCACTTTCCAGGCTAGCATGAGGACTGGATTTGGATCACCAGCTCCTACATAAGGTCCAGGTCGGTGTGGTGACTTGCCTGTAACCCTTGCAGTGAAGAGGCAGGAACTGCGGGTCCCAAGAGCCAGCTGGCTAGCTAAGAGTAGCTGAATAGGAGGAGCTCTATGCTGAAGGGAAAGACCTCCAAGACTGCTGCAGGTACTCATATGCCCATGCGCTCCCCAGCATATATGTTACGACACTCTTACACACTTGCATGCATACCGCAGACACATGCAAAAAGAAAGAAACATCACAATAACTGTGAAAACATGAGTGGCCCCCCATCTCTCAATTAATGGCTCAAATTCCTGTAACAGAAGACAGATTAAGAGCAAAGCGCAACAGACTTTTTCTTGACATGGAGACTTCAGAAATAAAGACCAGAGAAAGGGTAAGCTATGTACTTTTATAGACATTAGTGCTGACATATGATTGCAGAGCAAACAGGTATGATTACATCGTATCATATATAGATGAGATAATTTAACAAGGCTTATTTACTCAGACATTTCTTGGTGTCACTGTGACATCCACTTCCTCTGCAGATAAGGGGGAATGTTCTAGAATAAAGGTCCTGGGACCTATGTTAAAGGTCAGTGAATTATATTGGTCAGTTTCAGTGTAGGAATTTGAGGAGAAGGTAAAGTGATTCCTGCTTTTGCTGTTTCCTGAGATATCAGGGCACATTTTTGGGGACAGTGTGTCCTGAATCCCATTTCTCCCACATCTGTCTATCTATGAAGTTCAGAAATGAATTGGTGAATAATTGCAGCCAGCTAGCCAGCTAATATTCGGGTCTCCCAGTCTTCCATGATACATAATGATCAATCAATGTGTATGCCTTTCTCTAATGAGTCTGTTTCATTTCAGGGTTACCAGCCAGGAACTTTTCCTGCCATAGAGGTAAATAGGTATTTAGTTTAAGAAGGCATGACTATTACTAATGAGTATCTATAAGTATCCCATTTCTTTACACAACAATCATCATTAAAAGTCTCCATTGTTGGCTGGAGGGATGGCTTAGCAGTTAAGGCATTTGCCTGCAAAGCCAAAGGACTGAGGTTGGATTCCCCAGGACTCACATTAGCCAGATGCACAAGGGGGCACACATGTCTGGAATTCGTTTGCAGTGGCTGGAGGCCCTAGTGTGTCCATTCTCTCCCTCTCTCTCTCTCTCTCTCTCTCTCTCTCTCTCTCTGCACCCTCCCCCACTTTCTCTGTCAAATAAGTAAATAAAAAATATTAGAAAAATAAAAATGTCTCTATTGTTAGTTACTAAGTCCTACTATTTGTGCTGGAAATTTTATGAGAAAGGAAGCCATCATCTCTGTTCTTGGGGAAGTTGTAGATTGGTAGTCTTTGCTGTCATATTACAAAATTCATGATTTTAACTAGCTTCTACCATTACACTGAGTTTCAAAGCATGGAAATCAAAGCTCACATGAGTTTTAACTTTTCCTATGTAACATTTCTTTTTTTGTTCTTCAACTTTTTAATGTTTTTATTACTATTATTGTTATTAACAACATATTTTGTATGGACATATCATGTGTTGATATCCTCCTTTCCCTCGTCCCTGCCCTCATTAACCGGGGTGCTTTTTGGTGGAGTTGCAGGTATTCCCCAAGAGGTTGTGGTTTATGTGTGGGAGCAGAAGTCAGTTATTTTAGCTGGGAAGGAATGTCTGGGGCATGATGTCTCAACTTATACATGAACAAATATATTTGTAAGAAAGAACTGAATACTCAACTCTCTTTTAAAAGTGGACTTAGGGACAGTTATATCTAATTTTGTTTGTGTTGTTTTGCTTGGCATACAGAGGAGTGAAATAGTTGTAGGCTAATATAAAGGTAGCATGATTGTTTTGGAAAACATCTTGGAAGTCTGTGCAGTCATTGCAAAGAATTGCAAGGAGGTTGCTGGGGAAGTTGAATTTTGATCTGTCCTTGATCTCACTACCTTAGAGATAACTTGCTCGACCATGTTTATTGCCACTCTATTCACAATAGCTAGGAAATGGAACCAGCCTAGATGACCCTCAACTGATGAGTGGATAGTGAAGATGTGGTATGTTTACACAATGGAGTTCTACTCAGCAGTAAAGAAAAATACTTCAAATGTTTCCAAAATTAATGTGAAAATGCCAGTGAATTCTCATACAGGATGCTGATGCATTCAGATTGATACTTGAGAAAGGTCTTGCTGCCTGTAAAATGGTGACTTTGAGGAGAAAAGTATGGAGCCAACATTTTTTGACATCCACTTTTGTTAACTAAGAACAAATAGAAATTATCTAACCAACAACAAAACGTATAATCACTTTAAAAGAAGCAACCGAATTCAAAAATGTAAACAAGTTGCATTAAGAGGGATTAGTGCTTGATTGAAAACGGAATGAGACAGTTGAATGCAAACTACATACCATACTCTTCGTGTTAGAAAAGCGAATTGAATAAACAAAGGGAGATAATAAAAGAAAGAAAATAACACTTCTATGGTAGACCATTCATACCATCGATTACATTGAACACAAGCACCATGAGAATTTATTTTTTGTTTATTTATTTATTTATTTATTTATTTATTTATTTATTTAAGACCGACAGAGAGAGAGAGAAAGAGAGAGAGAGAGAGAGAGAGAGAGAGGCAGATAGAAGGAAAGAATGAATGCACCAGGGCCTCCAGCCACTGTAAAGGAACTCCAGGTACATGCACCACCTTGTGCTTCTGGCTTATGTGGATACAGGGGAATCTATGCTCGATCCTTAGGCTTCGTAGGCAAGCACCTTCACCACTTAGCAATCTCTCCAGCCCATATGATGGGAATTTCAATTAAAAGAAAATTATCAGTGAGAAAAAAATGCATACCATAGGCTACATATGTGAGACAATTTAAATAAAGAGAGACAGTCAATGCTGGGATTGTTTAGTTTCTGGGGTAGAAATATTTGAGATGAAGCCACGTTCTGAAGTTGATATTATCAGAATGAAGATGATCTATGTATGTAGGCTGGCCTCTTTTCTGATTTGAATAAATGTGAATTTACCATGCATCCACTGAGACAGCTGTGTATTAAATTGAAGTCCTTAATTTTCCTGACAATGTTTAGTTACTTAAAGACAAAGAAAGAGAAGAAAAATACTCAGCTACTGTTGTCCAAACGCAAGGTGAGATACATATTTGGAATCTCAGTTGTAATCAGAATGACGCAGAAGACAGAGAGACCAACTAAGTAGGACTGAACAGGGATGTGGCTAGCATGCTTTCCTCCCCTCTCCCTATCAGAGACCTTAGGGAAGTAATCGGGTTATAAATGCTGAAGCCACTAACACACGCTTGATTGACACTCCTAAAGTCCTTAGTTACCAGTTATAATGTTTAATGTCAACTGCCAGCCTGCCACAATTTGGAATCACCATGGAAACAAATCTCTGGGCACATTTGTGAGTGATTTTCTGGATTAAGTTGATCGAGATGGGAAGAACCATCCTAACTGTGGAGGGTACAATGTCACGGGCTGGGTCCCAAACTAATTTAAAATGTGAATGTGCTTTGAGCAGCAGCATTCATCTCTCTTTTTTTATGGATGCAATGTGACAATTGATCGCCTTTTCTTGTTTCATGCCTTCCCTACCATGAAGGACTGAACCCTTCAATTGTGAGCCAAAATAAACATTTCCTTCCAAGTTGTTGATATATTATGTTGTTAAAAAATTAATTTTCAAAGCCGGGCGTGCCTTTAATCCCAGCACTCGGGAAGCAGAGGTAGGAGGATCACCGTGAGTTCGAGGCCACCCTGAGACTCCATAGTGAATTCCAGGTCAGCCTGGGCTACAGTGAGACCCTACCTCAAAAAAAACAACAAACAAAACAAAACAAAAAATTAATTTTCAAGTGATAAGTGAGTGATAAGAATGGGAGTTAAAAATATAAGTAAGACTTAAATTAAAATGCTAGGCATGATGGTGCATGCCTTTAGTTCCAGCACTCAGGGGGCTGAGGTAGGAGGATGGCTGTGAGTTCTAGGGCAGCCTGAGATTACGTAGTGAATTGAGAGTCAACCTGGGCTAGAGTGATACCCTACCTCAAAAAAAAAAAAAAAAAAAATGAAAGAAAGAAAAGAAAGTGAACTAAGTAGAGTAATTTCTATTCTCAGTAGAATAATTGATTCTTACTTTGGCCATGATCTGAACAACAGATAAATCTCTAGATCTAGAGACATTCATCCATAATTAGGAAATTTACATAAGCAACAAAAATCCTTGAGTGGGGTAGATTGCTCAGTGTTAAAGGTGTTTGCTTGCAAAGCCTGATATCCTTGGTTTAATTTCCCAGTATTCACATAAAGCCAGATGTATAAAGTGGCAAATATGTGTAGAGTTCATTTGCAGTTGCAGGAGGTCCTTTCATGGCCATTTCCCTCCTTTTCTCTCTCTCTCTCTCCCTCTTAAGTAAAAAACAACAAAAAAAGAGTTAAAAAATAAGAGAAATCAAAAGCCTTTAAATAAACTATTTGTTCATAATAAAAATCAAATTATTTAATAAGTACTCAAAATTTATTTTTCACAAAAAAGAAAGAAATGAAAAAGTCTCAAAACAATTATAAAAATAATGGAATATCCACATGAACCAAAGGATCTAGAGACAGAAATTAGACCCTTACCTGGGCTTGGTGATGCATGCCTTTAATCCCAGAATTTGGCAGGCAGAGGTAGGAGGATCGCTATGAGTTCAAGGCCACCCTGAGACTACCAAGTGAATTCCAGATCAGGAAGGGATTAGTAGGGAGGTGACTTGATATTTTAGGATAGTTTGAGCAATGTGAATGAACCTGTAATGGTGTGTACATATCATAGACTTGTCAACAACCAAAGAAAGTGGCAAATGGCAAGTGAGCCTTAGTAGAAACTTCAGACCTTGGTAATCTGTTCATCCATTAGAACAAATACATTGCTACAGTGTAGCATGTTAATAGCAGGAGAAGTGATGTGTGAAAGGAAATGGAGTTATGTGAAAAACTGCACCCGATTCTTGCAAAGTCTCAAAAAATCAAGTGTTCTAAAATCTGGGCACAATATGCATGATAATTACCATAGTTTCATTCACTACTTTCAGAGTTTTAAGCTACCTATTCATTTATTCTGATAGCTTTCACAATAAATTAATCATAAATTCAGTTGGCAAAAAGCAGGGGCCACAGCATGTTAGCATATTACTGTTAAGTAATAAACCAAACTGAGAAGGTTTCTTGTTCTTAAAGAACGCAATTTCATTTAAATTAATTTCTCTTGCAAAAGGATTTCATGAAGATTCATTTAAAATATGAACCATCAGTCCCACTAGTTGGTACATACCCAGCTCATATAAAATCAGTATGCCACAGGGACATCTGCACCCCGTGTCCTTTGTAGCACTAATCACAATAGCCAAGAAATAGAGACAACTCGGGCTGGAGAGATGGCTTAGCGGTTGAGTGCTTGCCTGTGAAGCCTAAGGACCCCAGTTCGAGGCTCAATTCCCCAGGACCCACGTTAGCCAGATGCACAAGGGGGCGCACGCATCTGGAGTTCGTTTGCAGAGGCTGGAAGCTCTGGCGCGCCCATTCTCTCTCTCTCTCTCTCTCTCTCTCTCTCTGCCTCCTTCTCTCTGTCGCTCTCAAATAAATAAATAAACAAACAAAACAAATTTAAAAAAAGAAGAAATAGAGACAACTAACATGTCCATCATTTGATGAATGAATAAAAAAAAAAATTGGCACATAGGTTGCTATTCCACCATGTAAAAGAACAGTCTTGTCATTAATGGCAAGAGTGGGGATGGGGATCATTATGTAACATAAAAATAATCCAAGCACAGACAGGCAAATACTGCACGACCTCACTCTTAGGTAGACATAAAGATGAGTTCAGAGATGGTAAAAGCAGAATGGTGGTTACAAGAGATGGGGAGAAGAGGAAGTAATAGATGGGAAGAAGTTGACTACAAGGTATCAAGATGCAGTTAAATAGGATAATTAGCCTGTGTGCTAACTGCTTAGTAGGCAAATCATAATATACAGCCTTCTTCAAGTAGTTAGAAGAAATTTTAATTTTTGTCATCATAGAGAAATGATGACTGGGTGATAGATGTATTTAACTAGATTTAAACACTACAAAATATACTTGAGTTGAAAATCCAGTGATAGTTTTTGAATACATATGTTTTTATTATATGGATCAGCTACAATTAAATTTTACTTAAAATAATTTAAGTTTATAAAAATTTTAAAAGTGGAATATTTAAAGAGTATGTCAAACATCTTTTGTTTTGTGTAATTTATCTCCATATATTCCTTGTTTGTTCATGTCTATTTTATGTTAATCCTGAGTTTTGTAAGAAATGCAAAAATCTCTATGTAAATACAGATGAATAATGTTAAAAACACTTTAAGTTGCCTGGTACTTTGTAGTTTTACTTTCATCTTATCATCAAATTCCTCTGTGACACAATATTATTGCCATCAAGATCAAATTGAACACTGAAAAGGAAAGAAGATGCGTCTGGTTTTCTATTGAACTATGGAAACCATTAGTGAAATCAAATTATGAAATATTTCCAGCAGTCAGAAAGGGCATAGAGAAACCAGAATATTGCTCTTCAGAGATTTCAGTTACCTGAATATTGACAGTGTAAGACCTATGCAGAAAATGTAAAATTGTGTGAATTTTTGTTTTACAGTAAATTTGGTTTGCTTGTGATTCAATTTGATGAATAACTGTTATGACAGAGTACAGAGGACCCAGTTGTAATATTTTCTAAGATCCAAAGTAAGAAATTATTGATAAATAAATATGTAATCAGGACCTTTGAATACATGATGATAACCCTGGTCAATTTACCAAAAAAAAAAAAATTAAAAATGAGTACACTACTCCAGGGGAGAGTTGACATTCTATAAGCTCCTAAACTCAACACTTTCTGTGTTGCATAACATGTATTATGAATTAAATGGAAGAAGAAAGGTGTGGAACAAGAAAGTAGGAAGAATAAAGGAAGGCAGACAAGGAAGAGGACCTGGAGGGGACTGGAAGCAGGCAGAGAAGGAGACTAGAGAATAAAGATTCAAAAGTAGAAAGACAGGTGAATATAAAACAACCAGCCAGACTCATAGTTTTCAGATGCACAAGGTGGAGCATGGCTCGTGAGTCCATTTGTATTGGCTAAAGGACCTGGCAAACCCATTCTCTCTATCTGCCTCTCTCTTTCACTCTCATAAGTAAATAAATAAATAATTTTTTTTCCGTCTTTCCTCTTGTTTTGTCCTGAAATCCTAGCTATATATATTTAGATATATTTTAAAGAATTGTGTATTTATTTGCACATGTATGTAGGACATATCTTCTCAGAAAATAAATACAGCTCTCACATTTTTCTCCAGGTAAACTGATGTTATAAAGTTTCATCTTAGTAAAAATAGGTAATGAAATTCAACAATCAAGCCCAAACCCAAAGGAGACATTTAAAGAAAGAGAACCAGAGAGAACTATTATTTTTTTAACCTTTATTTTGCTTTATTTGGTTTTTCAAGGTAGAGTCTCACTCTAGCTCAGTCTGACAGGGAATTCACTGTGTAGTCTCAGGGTGGCCTTGAACTCATGCCAATCCTCCTACCTCTGCCTCCTGAGTGCTGAGATTAAAGGCATGTGCCACTATGCCAGGCTCAGAGATCACTATTTAGCATAACCAAGAATTAATGGAAGAAAGGAGAAATTAGTATGGCAGAATTGGTCAGGGCTTACCACATAAGCATGTGTCTATGGTGCCAACAGATAAAAAGTAACACATTGCGAAGCAGTGTACGCTTTTATGGCGAGAGTAATGAATGTCACATGCATATATAATGCATATCAATTAACAAGATCTCTAACACCCCCTCTTGTTTTGATAATAGCCTCTGTTGATAAAGTATGTTAAGAATCAGATATATGAATGCATTGCTGGTTGGAGTATAAATTACTACAATTCCTAAGGTTAGAAATTTATCAATATCTATTAAAATTTCTGACACCCATAATTTTGACCAAGCCAAAAATTACATGGACTGTTTAATCTACACAAATGGTTTATACATTAATAATGTGTAAAATTATTTGGAATAACCAAAAACTATAATGATGGGCATAACCAACAAAAGAGAGAGCTTAAGTAAATTATGAATATATCCATACCAAAGATAAAGTACAGATTTAAAAAGTCATGACTTTTGGGCTGGAGAGATGGCTTAGCAGTTAAGCACTTGCCTGTGAAGCTTAAGGACCCCTGTTCGAGGCTCGATTCCCCAGGACCCACGTTAGCCAGATGCACAAGAGGGCGCACACATCTGGAGTTCGTTTGCAGTGGCTGGAGGCCCTGGCGCACCCATTCTCTCTCTGTCTCTCTATCTGCCTATTCCTCTCTCTGTCTGTCACTCTCAAATAAATAAATAAAAATGAATGAAAAAACATCATGACTTTATATACAGAAAGTCCTTCCAGATATACTACAAACAGAAAATCGTATTAAAACAATGCGTAGGATGTACCATCTTTTGTGTACAAATAGAGAGAATATAAAAACTTGCATCTAGCCAGATGTGGTGGCACACGCCTTTAATCACAGCATTCAGGAGGCAGAGGTAGGAGGATCGCCATGAGTTCCAGGCTAGCCTGAGACTACATAGTGAATTTCAGGTCAGCCTGGGCTAGAGTGAGACCCTACGTCAAAAAACAAAACAGAAAATAGTGCATCTGTGTTTCCTTTGATGCACATGAAAAACTCTGAAATGTACGTATATACGTATGAGAGTATGATAACTATGATTTCCACATTGTGAGAGGATTGAAAAAGGAAAGTGTGCTGTTTCCAACTTAGTGTTTGGCAATAAAATATCACTTATTTTTGCCAATAAATAATATACTCATATATACATCTGGGACTTGCTGGAAAATAAAAGTTTTTATCAAAAGCCAATGTTTAAGGGTGTGTTTCTATGCAGGAGCTATATGCCAGAAAGAAAAGCTATTACTTTTAGGATGTAATGCTAATGCATACTAAGAAACATTGCATTTTCTAATGCAAGTCATAGGGTCACTGCCAAATTCAAAAAGGAAAGGGATATGAGGAAGGGCTACATCGTAAATCATACAAAAAAAAGCCAAAGTTAATGACAGGAGGTATCATAAATCTCTTCAAGGTAGGAAATGCCTTACAAAATGTTATTTAATAAACATGTTTTTTTTTCTGTCCTCCAATATATTCTTACCCTAACATTAAAACTAATGTTAATGTGTAATAAACATAAACATTGAGGAATCTACCTAGGTTACATATCTTTTTTTAAATTTTTTTGTTTATTTTTATTTATTTATTTGAAAGTGACAGACAGAGAGAGAAAGAGGCAGATAGACAGAGAATGGGCGCGCCAGGGCCTCCAGCCACTGCAAATGAACTCCAGACACGTGCCCCCTTGTGCATCTGGCTAACGTGGATCCTGGGGAATCGAGCCTCAAACCGGGGTCCTTAGGCTTCACAGGCAAGCGCTTAACTGCTAAGCCATCTCTCCAGCCCAGGTTACATATCTTAAATGTTTCTATATAGACTAGACATTATTTACAAATTTTCAGGGAAAGATTTTCCACGTAAATATGGTGCTACTGCTAATAAAATCACTTCTCATTGTCTGTTAACCTAATATGTGCAGATGCATGTATTCAACATGTTAAATAATGTGCCACCCTACAAATTGGAACCTTAAAGATTATATTTTATTGAAAATTAGGGATGAGTTTTCCACCAATTGGGGGAACAGAAAAGATAGTCATTTTTAACAATCATTCCATTATGTTTGAACCTTATACTTGTACAAAAATGACAAGTTGAATATTATACATAAAATTATGTAGAAGATTTAACATTTAATTTCTCTCAGTCTTTCTTTAGCTACTCTCAGAGCACTCCACCTTTGACTGAGATAAGTAATACATAGCATGCACTTTAATATCTTTAGAATTCTAAAATCTTCCTACACAATTATATTACTCATAAAACTTTTAGGCAGGTAACTTATCTGTGGATTTTATTACTATTGGAAATGTAAAGTTCACTATGGTTCTGAAAAAAATTCCTAAGCAAAATGAACATTTTCATTTTAAATTATCACCTAGGAAGAACTATTTAACTGTGATTGAAAATAGCCAGAGAGCTGAATTTAATTTTCATGCTTCTTCTTAAATTGTCTTATGCAGCTGTGATTGAAACTTAGATGTGAATGAAATTGCCTGACTGAATTAGGAAAAGTTGAGAGAAGTGGTGTGAATTTAAGTTTACAGGTAGGCTTTGAGGAAGCCTATTGAATAATGAGAAAAACAGCTAGGCTGAAATAAGAGGATTAGGGTGATAAGTAATGCGAGGCAGTTTTGAAAAATAAATAGATAAGTGGTAGAAAACCTAGACTCCAGTTCAGGATCCTAGTGAAAATGAGCAGATAGTAAGATTTTAAAATAGAAGTTTAATAGAGAGATGACAGAGGCAACATGGAGAAAAGCAGATTGGGTGGCCATGAGAGAAGAAGGGGAATCCTTTCTTTCATGGGTAATAATTATGAATGGTAAAGAATCTAAATAGGACAAGACCAGTATCGAGAGACATAAGAACTCAAAGCAGTGGAAAACACACATCCCAAGCAGTTATAAAAATTAATATCAGAGATGTTTCTGTGTACTCTGATCAATAAAGTTGCTAGCTATATTGACTTTATTGGGAAACTGCATGTGGCTGACTGATGGGAAGATTCCTGGGCATGGAGCATTGAGGGCTGAAGACGTGATTACTAAATTCACCACGTTCTACCCCAGAGTGCAGAAGGCACACCAGGGACAAGCGTTGGAGTCATTGTGGATTCCTGGAATACTCAGCACCAGACACTGCTTTTCTTTAAGATTTGAGATCTCAAGAGCATTTGACTTGAGAAGGATAACAGAAAAGATTTATCAAGTCAATTGAGAACAACATAAGAGGGAAGATGTCGGAGGTGAGAAACCACTGTCTGTCTACTTTGCTAATGACTCCTTTTCTCAATCAGTGAGCCTCTGGAAATGAGTAGACCGTACCTCAGGAAAGCCCTGCTTCTAAAGGGCTAATTTTTCTAGAGGTGAATAAAATAACTTCATGAGTAATAACAGACAAAAGTGTACTATGATTTTTATTTATAAAAAAACTTACATTTTCTTCCATCATTTTCTTGAAAATAATGGGCAAAGAAATCTGAGTTCATACCTAATGAAGGAAATGTTGTATGGGCTGAAGAATTTTAATTAGTTTTTTTTTTTTTTTTATTCAGTGATGTATGTTTAGGCTCTGTGTTTGGTAATAGCTTTTCAGAAAATTTATTTGCATTGTACATCAAAGGGTTATTATAATTTTTCTGCAAGATAAAAAGCCTCAAACAGGGCAACTCATATATTTTTTCTACTAGAAGCAACAGTTCTGCAAATGTAGGGGTCTGGAGAGATGGCTTAGTGGTTAAGCGCTTGCCTGTGAAGCATAAGGATCCCAGTTCAAGGCTTAATTCCCAAGGACCCATGTAATCCAGGTGCACAAGGGGGCGCATGCATCTGGAGTTCATTTGCAGTGACCCTGGTGTGCCTCCTCTCTCTCTCTTTCTCTCTCTCTCTCTCTCTTTCTGCCTCTTTCTCTTTCTGTCTGTCTGTTGCTCTCCAATAAATAAATAAAAATAAACAAAAAATTAAAAAAAATAGTTCTGCAAATGTACACTCAGAAAAATTACTTAACATGTAGAGACAAAAGTCTTCATCATGGGTAGGTGACTGGTCTCCCAGAGCAAGGTTCCATCTTGTTCTTGACAATATACTTGTGCACTATTTTAGGTTTTTTTTTTTTTTCTGCAGAAAGAAACTATGAGTTTCTTTACTACATTTTTCTCACTAAGTTTTAAACAATTTTCTTTGTAGGTCCTACTTAAAGGGTGATACTAGAGTCAAATCTCTTTTCTAGTAAAAGCTAACACATTTCCTTTATCACATGTAGGTGAAAAGTGTATTTCAGTTTATAACATTTGAATCCAATTTAGCTTCAATTGTATAAGAGAATAACTTAGAACTATGTATGAATTCTTTTGCAAAAGAAACAATACTGGGGCTGGAGAGATGGCTTAGCGGTTAAGCGCTTGCCTGTGAATCTTAAGGACCCGGTTCTAGGCTCGATTTCCCAGGACCCACGTAAGCCAGATGCACAAGGTCACCACCTGGAGTTTGATTGCAGCGGCTGGAGGCCCTGGCACTCCCATTCACTCACTATCTATGTGCCTCTTTCTCTCTCTGTCTATTGCTCTCAAATAAGTAAATAAAAAATAAACACAAAAAAATAAGGGCTGGAGAGATGACTAAGTGGTTAAGCACTTGCCTGTGAAGCCTAAGGACCCCGGTTCGAGGCTTGATTCCCCAGGACCCACATTAGCCAGATGCACAAGGTGGCACATGCATCTAGAGTTCGTTTTCAGTGGCTGGAGGCCCTGGTACACCCATTCTCTCTCTCTCTCTCTCTCTCTCTCTCTCTCTCTCTCTCTCTCTCTCTCTCTGCCTCTTTCTCTCCCTGTCTGTCTATTGCTCTCAAATAAATAAATAAAAATAAACAAAAAATAATAAAAAAGAAACAAGTATTTAAATTATCCAAAGGTCACCTTCAAAGCTTTCTGGGTATATCAAGTTTTTGAATCTCAGAGGAGTACCATCCTGAAGTGACTGAAAGGGAGAGATATCACAAAGCCATAGAAACTGAAATTTTCCTACTCCTCCATCTTTAGCCTCTGAGTACCTAAGAGCAGACAGCTTCCATTTGAGAAAACATCAATGAACTCAGTAAGCTGGAAATGGTGACAGGCTCACTTTGGGTTCCTCATGCCAGTGAAGTAAAATTCTTACTAAGAGAGCTACTGCCAATATGAGCAAGTTCAGTCCTGCAGTTCAAGAAGAGTTTGGCTCACTACCCAGGAAACAAGGACAACGTTGCTTGAGTAAGGCAAAGGAATAGAGGAAGGTGTAAAGGGAAGTGAAGATCTCAGAAGGAAGCCATGTTTGTGTGAAATGTTCTCCAACATTAGTAAACTGCTTAGGACACTTATTGTCGAGAGTTGGAATGCTGCACATCACTATATATGTTGCTCATTTCAGTGCTTAATTCAACAGCTTGTGACTGCTGTACAATACATTTTTTAATTCTTTGAACAGAATTCTACCTTCCAAAAGCCCCAAAGCAGCTGTTGCTACTTGGACTAAGGGCTGGGTCTTGAGTTCTGTTCCATCAGTCCATACATCTGGTTTTATGTCAGTACCATGCTGTTTTACTTTTTCTTTTTCCTTTATTTTTTCTTTTTTGGTTTTTCAAGGTAGGGTTTCACTCTAACCCAGGCTGGCCTGGAATTCACTATGTAGTCTCAGGGTGGCCTCAAACTCACAGCGATCCTCCTACTTCTGCCTCCCGAGTGCTGGGATTAAAGGCGTGCGCCACTACGCCCGGTGTCGAAACCATGCTGTTTTTCTTGCTATGGCTTTGCAGTATAGCTTTAGATTGTGTATAGTGGTACCTCCAGAGGTGTGTCTTCTGCTCAGGATATATTTGGATATCCCAGGCCTTCTGCCATTCCATGTTAATTTTGAGGTTACTTTTTCTAACTCTGTGAAGAACAATGCTAGGATTTCTATAGCTATTGTGTTGAATTGGTATATTGTTCTTGGTAGAAATGCCATTTAAAAATATTAATCCTACCTATCCAGATGCATGGAAAGTCCTTCCATATTCTCATGTCCTCAATTTCTTTCTTGAGTGTTTTTATGTTTTAATTATTTAGGTCTTTCACTTCCATGATGAATTTAGATGTAAAAATTCTGAACAAGGGCTGGGGAAATGGCTTAGCAGTTAGGGCATTTGCCTGAAAAGCTTAAGGACCCTGGTTCTATTCCCCAGGACCCACACAAACCAGATGCACAAGGGAGTGTATGCATCTGGAGTTCATTTGCAATGCCTGCAGGCCCTGGCGTGCCCATTCCCTCTTTCTCTCTATCTGCCTGTCTCTCTCTCTCCCTCTCTCTCTCTCAAACAAATAAAAAAAATCCTGAACAAAACCCCCACAAACCTAATTCAACACATCAAAATCATTATCCACCTCCATTAAATAGGCTTCATTCCACAGATACATGGATGGTTTAACATACAGAAATTGATTATTATAATATACTACATAAATAATCTTAAACACAAGAACCACATGACCATGTCAATTGATGCAGAGAAGACCTTACAGAAAATAAACACCATGTCATGATCAAAACCCTGCAGAGACTAGGCATGGAGGGATAATACCTCAACATAGTAAAGGCTGTATACAAAGCACCTAAAGCCCAAATCACATATAATGTGGAAAACCTCAAGGAGTTCCGATTGAGATTGGGAACAAGACAGGGCTGCCCACTCTCACCACTGCTCTTCAACATAGTGCTAGAATTACTAGCCCAAGCAATAAGACAGGAGAAAGATAAGGAAGAGATAGAAGTCAGAAAGGAAGAAGACAATGTAGCCCCATTTGCAGATATGATCCTATACATAACTGACCTGAAAGACTCCACCATAAACTTGTAAAGGTGATATATTCCTTCAGCAAAGTAGTAGGATACAAAATCGACACACAGGATGTGAAGACACTCTGGCTGCAACATGTCACCCCATTGATTGCCAGGGCATATTTGACTGATCCTCCTTCACCAGTCCATGTGCATCCCTCTGGAAGCTATGCACTTTGTTGGAGAGGACAACCTTCCAGGAATAGAAGAGGTCCAGTCTTCAGTCAAGGGTATATGAGTAGCTATGCTCCCCTGCTAGAACCTCCAAACAAGCTATCAAAATCAACATTCGGAATCAGTATCCTTTCTATATGCAAAAGGCAATTATACAGAGAAAGAAGTCCACGAGGTTGTCCCATTTTCAATGGCCACAAAAATATCAAATACCTTAGATTTACTTATTTATTTTTTAATTGACAATGTATACTTTTGTGTTTGTAAGAAACAATTTTTTGATCTGTGTATACATTATGGAAAGATTCAACTAAGTTAATCACCATATTCATTTTCATGCCAACCCCACAAGTTTTCCTGCAGTAAGAGTATTACAAAATCCACTTCTTTAAAAATTGTAGAATACGGGATGGAGAGATGGCTTAGTAGTTAAGCACTTGCCTGTGAAGGCTAAGGACTCCGGTTTGAGGCTCAATTCCCCAGGACCCACGTTAGCCAGATGCACAAGGGGGCGCACACGTCTGGAGTTCATTTGCAGTGGCTGGAAGCCCTGGCACGCCCATTCTCTCTCTATCTATCTGCCTCTTTCTCTCTCTCTCTCTCTGTCACTCTCAAATAAACAAATAAAAAATGAACCAAAACAATTTAAGAAAAAAATTGTAGAATAAACAACACACTAGTGTTTCAAACATAAGCATAAGACACATTGACCAATAAGTATAGAACATCCAGAACAAACACAAACACTTAAGGCCTACTGACTTTCACCAAAGACACTGAAGACAAACAAGAGAAATGGAATAATCTCTTCAAGAAATGATACTGAATAAACTAGATATCAGCAAGCACAAACATGACATTGGACTATTACATCTTACATTAAAAAAAAAACAGGGCTGGAGAGATGGCTTAGCAGTTAAGCACTTGCCTGTAAAGCCTAGGGACCTCAGTTCGAGGCTCGACTCCCCAGGACCCACATTAGCCAGGTGCACAAGGGGGCACATGCTTCTGGAGTTCGTTTGCAGTGGCTGGAGGCCCTGGCGTGCCCATTCTCTCTCTTTCTCTCTCTTTCTCGCTCTCTCTCTCTCCCTCTCTGTCTGTCACTCTCAAATAAATAAAAATAAACAAACAAAAAACCCCTCAAATCTCATAAAAGATGTAGATGCATACCCTGAAGCTATAAAACTAGAGGGAAAGGAAAAGGAAAGCTCTAGAAAACTGATGTATTCATAGACTAGAGCCGAAAAGCAGGGAAAGAACAGAAAAAAAAAAAAATAGGCAAATGGATTTATGTCAAATTAAAAGCTTTTTCACAGCAAAAGAGACAATTGAAAGAGTGAATAGACAGTACATAGATTGGGGAAAACTTTTATGCAACAAGAATATGATAGAGGATAACATGCAAAATACATAAAGAGCCCACACAACTCAGCTGCAAAAATAATCTGATCCAAAGTAGGCAAAATTTTGAACAGGCATTCCTCAAAATAGGTAATATAAGTGGTTCAATGTATGGAAAACTGTTTAATAACTTTAATCATTGGGGAAAATGTTCAACAACGCTACTCACTGGAGGAAAACCACAAAGAGCAATCACCTTGTAGGTGGAGAGATGACTATTGTAAGAAGGAATATAAACACATTTATAGCAGGTAAAACAAAAAAAAAATAATGTACCCTATATCTCAAAAATTATTACAAATAAATTATGATCCAGAAATCCCACTTCTGAGTATGAATCCAAAGTAATTAAAATAATAAGTAAGCCAAAATCTATGCTGTCAGGCTAACTTCAGAACATCCTGAGACAAAATCTTAACTGTTTTTAGAGGGGACCAACACACAGAGCACTCTTAACTTCTTCAGTTTGAGTGAGGTCACAGGGTGTAGCAGTGAGGGTCTTACTCTGAGGGGCACATTCTCCACAAGCCCAAGAGAAAACGGAGAAAATGAAGAGCCAGTCAGATGTCACATCACTATCTATATATAGGTCTTTTGTCCTTGTCGCTGAGAAAATCATTTAGGGACAAGTAAAACATTATAAAGGTTTGAGATATAATATTTAGGAACAACTAAAATGTTACAAAGGTTTCAGATAATAGGAAATAGTTTTGTGTAATTGGAACAAGGTATAAGTTTAAGTGGAAGCTCGATAGAAAGAAAATTAGAATCAGTATCTAGCGGGAGACTTACCTGCTTGTTTGAAAGGAATTTTAAGTTTTATATATGAAGCCATTTGAAAGAAGCCTAGGTCCTAGGTCCTATGATGAACAGGTGTAAGTTTGGCTCTCTTAGCTGCATTGATTTTTCCCTCAGTGGCTCAGACTTCAGAATTAATATTTACTTCCTTTTAGAGGTAAGCATAGCATTGAACCATGGGACCAAGAGAATGGAATACTGTTTTAGCTGGAGATCTCACCTTAATAAGCAGTGAGATTTTGATATAATTTTAAAAAGCATGGAAGGAAAGTAATTCTCCCTAGTAACAACTGAGAGGCAGGAAGAGGCGTCTAGTCATGTTCTTTCCCAGAAATGCAGGCCACAATCACTGTTTGGGAAGAGAGCTGGCCATGGTTTGAGATTAGACTGATAGTGAGGCTATAATGCTAGAAGGGAGATATCTGGATTTCCTTCCATCATTGGAATTACCCAGGACTCCTGGACAGTGGTGGAGGCTTGAAATGTGGAATCTTTGGGCGCTTCAGTCCCTTTAGACCACATGTGGGATGGCCTATGGCCTTGGAGGTCTCTGTCATTGGGGACAGTTAGCTTTCCAGTGGTCTCGTTGGCATAAAGGACAGGACCCAGGCAGAGGTCTCTTCCAGGGAGAGTTTGTCTAAAATGTCCCAGTTTCCCACAGTGGTAGCAGGCCCCAGGATTTGGCTATTTTGTAAAGCAGTTATTAGAGCCAGAGGCCTTTTTCTTCTCTGATCATCCTCTAGATCCCTGTTATAAAAAGCTGTGGTGGCTGCCTCAATCAGACTACCTAAAATGCTTTCAGGTTTTGACACCATGGATCACAGCTCTTTTTCCTTTAATATCTGGGGCTAAGTGAGTTAAAAAAAAAAATCAGCTCCTAATAAGTAGCTCTCCAGGTGGAGAATCAAGAGTAAGGGTGGTAGTGCTTCCCTCAAAGGCCATTTTCCCCATTCTCTAGTTTGACGATGAGCCAGACAGTGTGACAGAAGAAATCCAGTCATCTTTTGTTTTGGCTCCACGAGTCAAAGAGGTCCCTGTTTTTCAGAGCACACTCTCATGGCGTGTATGCGGCTGAGGGTTTGTCACCTATACTGAAAACACAAGGAAGGCCCATGATAAATAATATTAATGATCAATCCGTCTTATTTTTAGTTACCCAGGGATGGCTGAAAACACTTGCGGATCCTAGTGACAGTAGTGCTTGAGGTCATTTCTCTTAAATGGGCGCCATCATTTGAGCATGAGGCTGTATCCTAGAGCAGGGACTATGACTCAAGAATTAAGTTATTTTTTTAATTATTTTTTAATATTTTATTTGATTTATTTGAGAGAGAAAGAAGAAGAGAGAGAGAGATAATGGGTGCACCAGGGCCTCTAACCCTAAAAATGAATTCCAGATGCATGTGCTAAGTTGTACAACTGGCTTATGTGGGTCCTGGGGAATGGAACCTGGGTCCTTTGGCTTTGCAGGCAAGTGCCTTAACCGCTAAGCCATCTCTCCAGCCCCAAGAATTAAGTTATTATAAGCAATGAACTTGAGATATCAGAGCCAAGGCAGTGAGAGTAAACTCTTGATTAAAACTGTTTTATTATACATAGATTAAAAATAAAACAGAACCTGGTTGAGCTAAAACAGTTTGGTTTTGATTTAACCCTCTACAAGTGTATTTGGAAAGAGAAAAACTTAGCCAGTTCAATGAAGCTTCTGTCCAATCTTGGAAGATAAATATAAACAAACCATTGTACATTAGAGGCGTCTCGATTAACATGAAGCAATTTTATGTCTTGCCCATGACCGTTGAAAACATGAAACTTAGGCAGGCTATACCAACATGTCTGAACTTAACAGGAGGACAACAGTCATGATAATTGACATTAGATTTAAGTCTAGTGATGACCATTGGGTAGGATTAAAAATGAACAAGACAGGGATTATAAACCTTGAGATTCAGTTTCCCCAGTAGTTAGACAGATAGAGGAATATGGCTAATGTCTCAGAGCAGTTTAAGGACAGTTTTATAACTATAATAGTTATTAACTATTAACATCAGTGAGTTAAAGATTTAACCTGGACATTTTTGAGGCATGGTAACACATAACACATTTGTAACCTGGACAAAAGAGCTGGTTTAGTCTGTGAGGTAAGCTACAAACAGTTACCGGAATGGGTCATGTCCAGCTGGGTGTTCGTTGCCAATTCAAGTTGGTCACAGGGATTAAAAAAAAAAAAAAGCTGTATATAAGGTACCTTTGTTTGTTTCACCTTCTCTTTTACAGAGATCAGGTTAGAGAATTGTTCTAGGGGGTTCTGTAGCCAGACTTTCTGACCGAAAAACGCTAAAGCCTTTGCCCGAGGCTCATTGGTTCTAATTGAGCCCAACTTTAAGGATGTCACAGCATACTAAATTTTTGTTATGTATCATCGTTTCCTGATTTTTCAATATTGTAATGTTTTAGTAACTATAACTTTTTTCTAATTACTTTTCAAAAGTTTACTTGTTACTTTTAAGAGTATGCATTTCCTGTTCAAGGAATTTTAACTTTCATATGTTGTTTACTTTGCCCACATTACCTGGTATCTTATATGGTTTTATAAGTGTCTTCCATGATTATGTGATGTTTTACTGTAATTTCATTTTATGTTTGTGTGTTCTAATTTGTAAGAATCTGGACTTATCAAAAACTCCCATTGGATCACTTGGTGATCCTGGAATTGAAAGAAAGTTCAAAGAAAAATTTTCACAATGCCAAATACAAAATAAAAAATCTTTCATAGTCCTGAAGAAGTCATAATATTCCACATTTTAACTGGTGTTTTTGAAGTATTTCCATACATGATTTGAATCATAACCAAAATTGCTGAGTCATAATGCCCAATCCTGAGCCAGAGAATGGTAAGATTCATTTCAAGTCCCCAGCAAGGTTATTTGAAACTACAAAGGGTAAGACATGTAAATAAAAAAAAAAAAAAAAAAAAAAAAACAGATCTTCCAAAATAGATAAATAAGGGCTGGAGAAATGGCTTAGTGGTTAAGGTGTTTGCCTGCAAAGCCAACGCACCCACACTTGATTCCCTAGGACCCATGTGAGCCAGTTGCACAAGGTGGCACATGCGTCCGGAGTTCATATACAGCAGTCGAGGGTCCTGGCACACCAATTCTCTCTCTCTCAGCCTCTTTCTCTGTCTCTCTCAAATACATAAAATACATCAAAAATTAAGAAGGAGGTTTTTATCAAAATAAATAAGTAACACAACTCCATACTTCTTATTAAACATAGTTGAAGTAGTAATATAATCATGAACTATGAGGAAAGGCATAAAGGTCATTAATACATGCACAATTTTGAGGATAAATTTTTGGCATAAGCAACAACACATACCTATTAAGTTTTCTAGAAAATATAATGCTTTAATAGTCTAAACAGTTTAACAGTTTCTCCTTCCTAGGATGTATAATCATCATGTAAATACCATAAAGCAGTGATGATTTAAGGTAATAAATACAGTTGTGTGGATATTTTTATTCATTTTCAGGGCAAACAGAGAAAGCCGTTTTAGCAATTTATTACTGCCATTTCAACCAAACATGAGTTTTGAAATATAGTATGAATAAAGAGAAAATTCTGATTTCGGGTCACCAGTAGTTTAGACATGCTTATCTCAACGGGAATATCACAAAAATTTCTTATCATTTTTTACAACAAGAAGAATTCTATGCAGTGATAATTATTAAGAACTGGCCATGGAACCATTCTAATTATTTCTCTCTCTCTCTCTCTCTCAGTTTCTATCTTTTTTTTTTTTTTTTTGGTTTCTTAGGGTAGGGTCTCACTCTAGCCCAGGCTGACCTGAAATTCACTACGAAGTCTCAGGGTGGCCTTGAACTCACGGCAATCCTCCTACCTCTGTCTCCCGAGTGCTGGGATTAAAGGCACGTGCCACCATGCCCTGCTAGTTTCTATTACTTCTTGCTCTTGTAATTCATTATTAACAAACTAATCCTAAATACTAGGAAGTAATTAATTTAGTAAATCATACCAGATATGCACCTTGTATAAGATGTTCACCTTAGACTTAATTTATAAAATTATGACTTATGTCTATGCACTTCTCCTATGTTAAGAGGATGAATTGCCCATCATGAACTAGGCATTGAGCTAGACACTGAGCAAGAAAAATAAAAACATGATTCCTAAATTTACAGTGTTTAGAATTTGGGTGGAAAGTCAATAAATTACAAATGAGCTACATTCAAATTAGATGGAAGCTAAAGTAAAGATGTTAATATAATATAGTAAATATATGTGGCAAAAATAGGGGGCCTCCCAAAATGTACCATTCAAATTCCAAACATCAGCTCTACCTCAGAACAAACTATTTTCCTATGAGTATCGTTGCTGTCATCACCAAGGATATCATGAAATGTTGACTCTGCTCTCAGGACAGCCTCTCAGCACTTCTCTATGCCTCAGCCCCAACCCTGAAAGCTTCCTGGGACAGCAAAGTGACCCTCAAGTACAAGCCAAATTCTCACTTTTAGTCTGCCATGTAATGAGCTTGGAAGTTAACACTTCATCTTAACAATTGAGTATTTGAACAACTTGAGAACTCACGTTGTTTTTTTATGGACCATGAAAGAAACAGAGTCACAAGAAAAACAGCTGCCCTTAAAATAAGTGGATGGATCAACAGGGCATTAATTTAAGCCAAAACCTCAATTAGATCTACTGCCAAGGTACAAAAATGTAAATGGAAGTTGATGTGCTTCTGGAGGTTCAGAGTGGACAAGTCTGACAGACAAGACTCCAGGGGGTGTAGTCATGAGAAGTTGGGGGGTGGGAAGCCTTATAATTTGTGAGCTTTACTTCCAGAATGCAGTGCAATATGTATAGTAGGTGTTGAAGAAAGAAAAACAGTAATAATAATAACCCCTATTCTTCCAGCTTGGGAAAGAGGAAAGCAATTGCTCTGAAACATGCCAGAAAATTCTTAACAAAGTGTGATGCAAGACTCAGCTATTTAACTAAATCAGCACCTGTTGGAGTTCTATCGGAGCCTTAGTGGCTTAGAGAAGTACTTAACTGGGGCACATTGTCAACTAGAAAGTGAGGAAAGGCTAGTGAATAAAGAAAAAAAAATCATGGAAAAGTATTTGAGATCTGCATGTTCCATCACAAAAGCAGACTAAAGAATAAAATAACATGAGGCCAGGAGTGGCGGCACACACCTTTAATCCCAGCACTCAAGAGGGAGGAGGATCAATGTGAGTTCAAGGTCACCCTGAGACTACATAGTGAATTCCAGGTCAGCCAGGTCTTGAAAAACCAAAAACAAAAACAAAGGAATAAGGCAATGGCGTTTCATCTTACTGTCTCTTTTCAACATTATATCAAAAATCTTAGATGATGCAATAATATGCAATAAGGAAATGAATGGTATGCTGAGTAGTAACAAGGAAATAAAACTTCCCATGTTCACCAGTGTGGTAGTTTGAATGGGTGGCCTCCAACATATTCAGGATTTTACAAAAGTTTGTAATTAAGATCTGCAGCCACCTGGAAGGAGGAGGTGTCACTGAGCATATTTTAGGGTCCAGCCCTAAGGTTTGGCTGTGGATTTGGAATTCCAATCTACAGATATGCAAATTGCCTGAGTTCTGCCTGGAGTTCCTGAAATGTGTTTACTTATGGTGCTGATAATGGTGTTGGTTTCTCTCTCTTCTGCCACCTGTGAAGGCAGGCCAGCTTCTTCTGCCTCTATGGAACTTCCCCTGGATCTGTAAACTTTAATAAATATCCCTTCCTCCATAACTGTGCCTGGTTTGGAAGTTCATCCCAGCAATGTGAGGCTGTCTGCTACAATCAGTGATATTATCATATATGCAGAAAAAAAATTAAAAATCAACAACCAGCTACCTCTATAAACAATACCAATTACAAATGAATAATATATAAAAGCAATCATTCTATATAACCGAAATAAAAAGTAAAATTTCAAATAAAATATAATTTACACTAACACCTTCCAAATGACATTGATATAATTCTACCAAAAAAACATCTCTAACGCCCATACAAGGAAAACTACTAAACTCTGTTGGAAGAGATCAAAGAAAAATTGCATAAATATCTCATATTTATACATAGACTCATCTTTATATGAGACATCAATCACGACTAATTTTATCAATAGATTGAATTGAATACCTTCACAAAACTAATTAAAGATAGAGATAAAGATAGATGATAGACAGATAGACAGATAGATAAATAGATGATAGATTGATGGATGGGACAGGTGTGTGTGTATATGTATGTGTATTGTGTGTGTAGGTGTGTGTACATGTGTGTGTGTGTATATGTGTATGTATGTGTGTGCATGTCTATAAGTGTATATGTGTGCGGATGTGTGTGTATGTGCATGTGTGTATATATGTGTGTATGTGGATATGTGTGTGTGGATATGTGTATATATGTGTGTGTGTGCATGTGTATGTGTGTGTGTGTGTGTGTGTTCTTCCACTAACTTCAAGCAGGGCAAAAGCACAGGGCAGTCATGAGCATAGTTGGTGCTGATATTGAATAATGTTTACATTGGAAGGCGTGTTTGCAAGACTCTTCAGTTTCTACATTTGCATTTTCAAAGATGTAGGATCCTAAGTAATTCATCCGTCCATGCCTTAGATTTTTGCTCTGTCAAACTCATTATCTGTGAGCTTACAGTAATATGTGCTTGTGCTATTGAACATTGCCACTAGAAATTTTAGTGAAAAAATTTATCTATATGAAAATAATTGGATTTTATTTAACTTATAAGTTATATTAAATTTTAATGTAATTTTGAAATAATAAATAAATACTTGTCATATTCACATTAGATTGTATTTTAAAGTGACTTTTTTGGCTGTTTGACATTATTTGCTGATTATTATTTTGCAGTAAACTATTAATTAAGAAAGTATAGTTTGAATGTAAAAAGAAGTAACCTTTAAATTGCTAAAGTAGTCATGCTTTGATGAAGGAAAGCTGATCCTTAAACAATATTTCTTGATGCTGCTTTGATATTTGTTCTTGTTCTGTACTTGTGGGGTTTGACTTTTTCTTTCATTTTTATGCAAATGTCTGTCTGGGGACAGTTTAGGTAGGGATACAGTTCATCTTTCCAGAACTCATTTTCAACTCCTTGCACTTTGTAGTTGAAAATACCCAGAAAGATCAATAGAAGAAGCTGTAACTTTTACAAGGAAGAAGTTTTCATGATTCATCTCTCCCTTTTCTTTTAGAAGAGGCTATTCTAAAAAGGTATTTCGGGACTTCTATTCTCAGTGCACTGCAATAAAGTAAACTTCAGGAAAGTTACAAAACCACCCCTAGTCATTTCTTTTTCAGGATCAATAACTCAAATGGCGCTTCAAGTTTTCAATGATAGAAATGATGCTGAAATTGTACAAAGCTAATACTCTATGACCTTTGTGCCCCATTCAGATAGTTGATGAGATCCACAATGTCTGCACTCGAATGTTTCTGCAGAAAGTTTCTTGGAAATTGAATAGACTGAGGTCCACCACCATTTTGTCAAGTGGACAGTGGAAATATATCTATTTAATTAATCTGTCCACTGCAACGTGCAGTGTGGCCAGGCAATTAAAGCTTTGGGTTGTTCATGTTAAATGAGTGCCATGCTCTCAGAATCCCAAACTGAACCCACAGAAACAGGAAAGGTAAATTTCAAAGAAACGTTTTGATTGAGGCTTCCAAGGCTTCTGAGCTTCTGATATTATAATAAAGCTCGAATGTGACATGGGACCTAGGCAAGTACTTACTGACTTGAAAAAAATAAAATAAAAGGATGCCATAGGAAAAAACAAAAACCCTTTTGACAAACATCACTAAAGGCTTTTCTACATGAGTATTACAAGATTCAGTCCAAAATAACAATTACCTCAAAAAGAGAAGGGTTTACAAACGACATTAGTGCTTACAAAATTACTGGAAAGATGGAGACATTTGCGCCTACATGTCAAAGATCAGGACTGGAAGCATTTTGGGATAACACCCGTGGCTACATAATGGAGCAGGTTGAGTCCCATGGTAATTTCCCCAAAGAGCTTCAGAATCATAGGTTTGCCAAACTCCATGTGCTGCTTCTGCTGTCAAAAGCATGGTGTCTGCTTTTTATCTTCCTCCCATCTCTCACCTGAATCCTTTTATGATCAAACACCAAGAGGAATCTTTGAGGAAAAAAAAATATTACAGTTTCTAGTTTTCTAGTCCTTATTATGAAGAGTACAAGGAAGATAGGAGACTGTTGATGTTCAGTTAAAGTGAAAAAATATTTTCTTTTTTAAAATTTTGTAACAAGTGATCATGAGCATTGCATAAGGACCATTTTTATTTTATTTATTTATTTACTTTTGTTTTTAACTTTTTATTGACAACTTCATTATTATAGACAATAAGCCATGTTAATTTCCTCCCCCTTCACTTTTCCCTTCACAAATCTCTAAATCATATCCCCTCCCTTTCTCAATTAGTCTGTCTTTTATTTTGATGTAATAATCTATTCCTCCTATTATGAGTGTCCTATGTAGACAGTACCAGGCATTGTGAGGTCATGGATATCCAGGCCATTTTGTGTCTCAAAGAGTGCATTGTAAGGAGTCCTACCTTTCTTTTGGCTCTTATGTTTTTTTCTACCACCTCGTCCACATTAGACCCTGAGCCTTGGAAGGTGTGCTAGACGTATTTCAGTGTTGAGCACACCTCTGTCACTTCCTCTCAGCACTATGGTACCTTTTGAGTCATTGCAGAAGTCACCACCATCTGATAAGAGAACCTTCTCTAACCCAAATGTGAGAGTAGCAGTTATATGTTAGTATCAACATTAAGAGAAGTGCTGGGCAGGTTCATGAGCATAGTATATGCATTTAACCAGATACCAGCAGGCATTACACTTCTAGGTCTCATGACCTCCCCTGTCATATGTTCTCATTACCAGGCATGTAGTACCTCCTGTGGAGTTGGCCTCCCGTCTAATTAGTGAGCAGTTAGTTTCCCCCACAGCAGAACTGCCACTATTGTACCCATAGGCTCATTTAGCCTGGCTGGTGAAACTTAAGGCTTACAGTGTCCACTGTCATTTATTTCCACTGATGACTTCTCTCTCCCATAGGGCTACATGCAGCATAGTTTTTTACCACCTTTTGCTCAGCTAATCTATAAGGAAAAAATTTTCAGCTCAGCTCCAACTTGATTTCTCAGTGACTTTGCAACCCAAGCATGTGGAGTCTTGAGCAACAGAGTCTTACCTTCTATTCCTGGTGGAAAACCAAGAGCCTTGGCAATGGTTTGTAATGTTTGGGAGCATGAGGGACCTCCCTAGCCAACAAGTCACTGGAAGGTATCCCATGCCTGGCACTGAAATTTTTCTACTAACAATCTATGGCTTCCGGCTGTGCCATTTTCCCAAAAAACAGGTTTTCATATGGCTTGTTCATCCCCTCTTATGTGTAAAGAAATGGCACTTTCTTTACATTGATAGAAATATACAGAAAGATACACAGAAATTATATGGTTATGAAATCATTGAATACCTGTGTCACTAGTTAAAACCCTTGTTTTTCGGCTGGAGAGATGGCTTAGCGGTTAAGCGCTTACCTGTAAAGCCTAAGGACCCCGGTTCGAGGCTCCATTCCCCAGGACCCATGTAAGCCAGATGCACAAGGTGGCGCATGCATCTGGAGTTTGTTTGCAGTGGCTGGAGGCCCTGGCCCACCCATTCTCTCTGTCTGTCTGTCTCTCTCTCTCTCTCTCTCTCTGCCTCTTTCTCTCTCTGTGTCTGTTGCACTGAAATAAATAAATAAAAATAAAAATAAATTTTTAAACCCTTGTTTTTTAGTTTATTATTTGTATAGTTGAAGTTACATATATCACTCTTCTATATACTCACCATATTAATGGGAAGTAATATTAATCACATAGGAATGTGTTATTAATTGCATCAATATCTAGGAAATAACATGAGTACCTTGTCGTTTCCACAGGTAATCTGTGGTATGAAACTGTAAGTAGTATAAATTCAGAGTGCAAGTATAAGTTTGAAAACTGCGATATGCCTTTCTAAGGCTCAGAAAACTTCATGAAAGGGGGAGCTGAACACATGTAAGAGCAGGGGGATGGGAAGCGGGGCCACAGAATGCTGTCTTCCGGGTATGACCATTACTTGCATGAACGCAGAGCAGACGGGATTACCTACTCAAGACATAGCCTGTCATTGCTCCATCATAGGGTCCATCAGACCCCAGTCCTCCCAGGATAAATCATGGCAACTGACAATTGGAGGGTGAGGAAGAGTCATTAGGGAAGTCATGTCCTTTAGTGGTGTAATCCTCCATTCACTCCCACCCATAATCATGAAAATGTCTCTAATTTAATTCAGTGAGTCAAAAACGAACAACAAACTAACAGCAGTGCATGAAAGTAAGAAGGGTATCAAATGAGGAGAAGGGCTTTAGTGGAAGGGTAATTGAGAGTAATGGGATGAAAATGCATTATCTATATATAGGAAAATCTCAAAACCTGGTGCATAAAATATTTCTCATACTATTGACTGCTATCTGAATGAGAAAGAGCCAAGAGATCTGATAGAAGAGTGAAGTTCCATCACTGAAACACAGGCGACTGGATGGAAGCCCCCAATAAAACACTTGGGTGAAACCTCAACTTACCTTCTGTATTACTTTTTTATTCTAGAAATAAATTCTGTTTTGTAAAATGCCGGGAAAGCCCATATTGTGAAACTTTTTGATTTGAAATAAGATTGCTGCAAGAGGCAAAACAAGGCTTTTGCATTGATACATAACTACATATCTTTATCTATACTCAGTGAGTGGTACTGATGGAGGAGTTCAAGAGGTAACCACAGGAAAGGTCCTTGGATTAAGTTTGCAGGTCTGTTATTCAAAAGCATAAACAGGAATTAAGGATTAACAAGCTCTCCGAATTCTCGGGATGATAACGTGTGATGTGGATACCACCTAAGATAAGAGTCAGAGCAGACATAACACAGACAGCAGTATGATATATGTGCAGCATGTAAACAAGAAGACAGATATGACGTGTGTTCACAGTCTGAAGGGATTTCTGTACCTACTTGGTAAACTGATTGTTAGAGTCAGATAACAGCTTCTGTAGGAAGAATAGCTTAAGGATGTTGAATTAGTCTCTTGGCAGCTAGTGTAGAATTCATCATCTTTAGTTTCTTTTATGAATAGTATCAGCCTAACGTATCAGACTGACTTGTTCTCAGTTTTAAATTGGAATTGCTTGCAATTCTTGATTTTTTTCCATATGTATTTTATTGACAATTTTTAAAATATGTATATAATACATATCTTTTATTTTTAGTTATTATTATTATTATTAAGAATTATGTTTTGCAGGTGTCGGCACCTTCTTTTCCCTCATCTCTGCCCCCAATTCACTGAGAACCCTCCTCAGTGGAGTTGCAGGCATTCCGTATGGAGTTGTGGGTTACGTGTTCTGGGAGCAGCAGTCAGTTGTGTTTTTGTTTCTTTAAATTTTTTATTTATTTATTAGAGTGAGTGAGAGTGAAAGAGAGAGAATGAGATTGTCAGAAATTCTAGGCACTACAAATGAATTCCAGATGTATGCGCCAAAATGTGCATCTGGCTTATGTGGGTCCTGGGGAATTGAACCTGGGACCTTAGGTCCTTAGGCTTCGCAGGCAAGCACCTTAACCACTAAGCAATCTTTCCAGCTGGGAGTAAGTTACTTTGAAGGGAAGGGAATGCCTCTGGGTATGATGTCTCAACCAGGCTTCTTACAATATTTCTGCCCCATCTTCCACAAAATTCCCTGAGCTGTGGTGGATGAGTTTTAATTCTACTTCAATAATGAGCCCTTAGGAGCCTCTGGATCTCTGCTTTTGTAGGTGTTGAGTGTCCTCAGGGTCTGTCTCCGACATCCTGGCTCTGATTATCAGGTTCCCCATGGAGGCGGGGCTCTTGCTCGTCTACCCATTTTTTCTGTGCTTTCAGCTGTGGCTTGGATGAAGTGCAAGGAGTTGTTTTTCTCCTTGGGTCTCACTCACTACCTTCTGAAAAAGAAGAACAGATTCTCCAATGTAGAGTGCAGTCAGCATAGTTTAAATGGGATAAATAAATAAATAAATAAATAAATAAATAAACATGGCTGTGTCCTGCACATTTGGTATTGGTTTCAGAAGCATGAGAAGTACATGGAGTAGTCATGAAATGCTTAAGGTTCCAGGAGCTGCACTGTTGGCCTGGAATGGAAGTGCTCCCTGGATACTCTGCCCAGCTGGAGGGGCAGAACTCGAAAACGTGGAGACTGTCAGGCCCTGGTTATATTGGACTTGAACTACTGAAGTTTGGTGTTGGCTTCATGATTGCTGAGTTTGTATTGTCCTATTCTCTCTTTTTTATGCCTTATATCAGTTGAAAATGTTTACTCTTTGCTTTTATATGTTGAAAGCATTTAACTTGTTTGATCTTACAAGACTTACTGTCATAAGTTGGTCAAGACTGTGGGGACTTTTAAAATTGGACTGAGTACAATTTATAATGTGGGATGGTTTTGAATCTATAGGGCAGTGGCGGAATGTGGTAGTTTGAATAGATGGCCCCCAATATAGTCAGTGTTTCATTTGTCTGTAGTGTGCATCTGCAGCCACCTGGCTAGAGGCAGTTTCACTGTGCAGATCTTAGGGTCCATCCAGCCCTAAGGTGTGGTGGGTTTGGAATTCCAAAATAAAGATATACAAAGTGTCTCTGACTGGAGTTACTAAAGTGTGCTGTGCTGTGTGGGTTTTGGCCTGGGGCTTCTCTCTTTCTCTGTTTGGACCTATGAAAGCAGGTCTAGCTTCTTCTGCCATTATGGAACTTCTCCTGGACCTGTAAGCCTCAATAAATCCCTTGCTTCCATAACTGTGCCTAGTCTGGAAGTTCATCTCAGTGACATGAAGCTGTCTGCTACACCTATCTAATCCTTTCAGTCTGTCTCCAAGGATAAAGGTTTCTGTGGTACCAGTTCATTTTGGATTTAATTTCATATTTGTTTCTCCCCCTTCCCTTCCGACAAACCCTTCCATCCGTATTGTCTGGGCCTTTGGTTGCCTATCAGGTATAACATCAATTCAATCAGGTCCAGGTTAGGACCCACAGATAAGTGACACCATGTGGCGTTTGCCTTTCTGTGGTTGTGTGAGTTTTCAGGGTATGATCTGTTCCAAATCTGCCCATTTTTCTTCAAATTGCATTGTGTTGTTTTTCTTACTGCTGAGTAGAATTCCATTGTGTAAATGTACTGCAACTTTGTTATTTATTCATCTAATGATGGACATCTGGGTTGATTCCAGTTCTTAGCTATAATGAATTGGACATCTATAAACACAGTTGAGCAAATGCCTCTGTATTGATGCATGGTCCATTTAGGATAAATGCCCAGTAAGGCAATAACTGGTTCTGTTGATAGCTCTATTTTCATTCTTTTCAGGAATCTCCAAATTAATTTCTACAGTGGCTGTAAAAATTTACCAGTAGTGGATGAGGGTTCCCCTTCTCCACCATTTTTCATTGTTAGATTTTTTTTTAATGATTGCCATCCTTCCTGCAGTAAGGTGGGATCTCATGATTGTTTTACTTTGCATTTCCCTGATGGTTCATAATGTTGAACATTTTCTTAAGTGTGTGTTAAGCAATTGTAATTATCCCTCTGAGAACTCCCTATTCAGTTTTTCTGCCCCACTTTTGGAGTGGGATGCTTGATTTTTTTGTTGTTAATTTTTTGAGCTTTTTGTAGATTCTAGATATTAGGCTTCTGTCAGTGGTATAGCTGGGGAAGGTTTGCTCCCATTCAGTGGGTAATCTATTGGCTCTGCTTATGGTGTGTTTGTGCAAAAGCTTTTTAGCTTCATGAGATCCCAAAAGTTGAATGCTTGTTTAGTTTCCTGGGCTACTGGGGTTGTGTCCAGGAAGTCTTTCCCCACTCCTATATCATGAAGAGTGCCTCCTGCTTTTTCTTCCAGTAGAAGAGTTTCAGGTCTTATATTGAGATCTTGAATCCATTTGGACTTTATTTTTAAGTATGGAGAGATGAGTGGGTCTAGTTTAATTTTTCCACATATGGTCAACCAACTTCTTGAACACCATTTGTTGAAGATGCTGTCTTTTCTCCAGTCTGCATTGTTAGTATCTTTGTCAAAGATCAAGTAGCTGTGGTTACTTTACCTAAGATCTGACTCTTTAATTCTGTTCCATTGGTCTATGTTTCTGTTCTTTTGTCAGTGCCATGTTATTTTTGTTAATATGCCTTTGTAATATAACTTTAGATTGGGTATTGTTATACCATAAAGGTGTTTTTTTTTTCTTTTTTTCTATTTTTCTGAGGATATGTGAATATCTGGGGCCTGCTGCCATTCCATGTGAATTTTGTGATTATTTTTAAAATCTCAGTGAAGAATGATGCTAATGATGCTGGTATTTTTTTTTTTTTGGTTATTGCATTAAATCTGTATATTGCTTTTGGTAGAAATGGATTTGTACAATATGAATTCTACCTATTCAGGAACATGGGAGGTCTATCCATCTTCCAATTCCTCCATGATTTCTATCTGGTGGTTTATTTTTATTTTTATTATATATGTCTTTCACATCCTTGGTTGGTGTTATTCCAAGGTATTTTTGTTGCTATTTAAAATGGGACAGCCTCACTGATTTTTTTCTCTGTATATTTGTCCTTTGTATATAGGAAGGTTACTGATTTTTATGCATTGATTTGGTATCCCACCACTTTACTGAAAGAATTAATCACCTTTAGAAGTTTTGAGATGGAGCCTTTCAGGTCACCTATATACAGGATCATGTCATCCGCAAAGAGCTAACTTGACTTCTTCCTTTCCAATTTGTATTCTTTTAATTTATTTATTCTGTCTTATTGCTTGGGCTATAGTACTATGTTGATAAGCAGTGGTGAGAATTGGCACCCTGTCTTGTTCCCAATCTCAATGGGAACTCCTTGATTCTTTCCCCATTAAATATTGTATAAGTGTTAAGGTGCATCATATATAGCCTATATTGCGTTGAGATATAAACCCTCCATGCCTATTTTTTCCAGCATTTTGATTATGAGGTAGTCCAGTATTTTGTCTAAGGCCTTTTTTTCTGCATCAGTTGAGATGATCATGTGGTTCTTATGGTTACATTTATTTATGAGGTATATTATGTTGACCAATTTCCAAATGTTGAACAATTTCTGCATCCCTGGTATGAAGCCAACTTGATCAAGGTGGATAATGCTTTTGCTGTGTTGTTGAATTTGGTTGGCGAGAATTTTGTTCAGGATTATTGCATCTAAATTAATCAGGCATGTAGGCCCATGGTTTAATTTTCTTTTAATTTTTTTTTAATTTTATTTTATTTTTATTTATCTATTTGACAGAGAAAGAGAGAGAGAGAGAGAGAGAGGTGTGCACCAGGGCCTACAGCCCCTGCAGATGAACTCCAGATGCATGTGTCCCCTTGTGCATCTGGCTAACGTGGGTTCTGGGGAATTGAACCTGGATCCTTTGGCTTTGCAGGCAAACACCTTAACTGCTAAGCCATTCCTCCAGCCCAGCCCATAGTTTTCTGGTTATATCTCTGTCTGGTTTTGGTATTAGGGTTATGCTAGCTTTATAAAAGGAGTTGTTTGATAAAAATTGGATTCAGAGCCAGGCATGGTGGTGCACACCTCTAATCCCAGTGCTCAGGAGGCAGAGCTATGAGGACTTCCCTGTGTTTGAGGCCACCCTGAGACTCCATAGTATATGCCAGTTCAGCCTGGGCTAGAGTGAGACCCTACTTTGAAAAAAAATGGATTCAGTTCTTCAATGAAGAGTTGATATATTTCAAGTGAGAAACCATCTGGTCCTGGACTTTTTTTGAAGGGGGAGTTTTGATTAACTTTTCAATATCCATAGATGTGATAGGTTTATTTAGGAGTTTAATCTGCTCTGAGTTTAGTTTTGGTAGGTGGTATGTTTCAAGGAATGCATCCATTTTTTCCAGATTACCCACTTTTATGGAGTAGAAGTTTTGGAAATATACGCTGATCATTCTCCCAATTCCATTGATGTCTGTTGTGATCTCACCTGTTTTATTTCTGATTTTGTTAATTTTAGAATTCTCTCTGTTTCGCTTGATCAAATTGGTCAGGAGTTTAACAATCTTATTTTTTTAAAGAACTAGATTTTCATTTTATCAATTTTAAAATTATTTTCCTAATTCTAATTTATTAATTCCTGCTCTGATATTGAATATTTCTTTCCACATGGAGCTCATAGGGTTGGATTCTTCTTGTTTTTACAATGCCTTTTGATGGACAGATAGGTTATTAATTGTAATCTCTTTGTCTCTGTTATGAAGGCATTGAGCACTATGAATTTTCCCCTTAGGACTACCTTCACTGTGTCCCATTAGTTTGGGTAGGTTGTGTTTTCATTACCATTCAATTCTAGGAATTTTACAAATTCATTTTTGATTTCTTCCCCAAACCATTCCTTGATTAAAAGTGTGTTGTTTAGTCTCCAATAGATGGTAGAGTTCTTGATGTGTCTTTTGTTTGTTTCTAGCTTTAAAGCATTGTGATCTTATATGACACAGCAAATTTTCAAATTTTCTGAATTTATGGAGGAATGTTTTATGGCCTAATATATGATCTATTATTGGGAAGGTTCTGTGGGATGCTCAGAGCAATGTGTATTCTGTAGAGTTGAGGTGGAAAGTTCTGCAGATGTCTATTACCTCTATTTGATCTATTATTTTGTTGAGCTCTATTATTTCCCTGTTGATTTTCTGGTTGGATGATCTATTGATGACAGTGGAGTATTGAAGCCTCTCACTATGATGAAATTGGTATTTATTGCAGTCAGGTTCACATTGCTAGGAGAAATCACCCACCAAAGAGCAGCTTTTGGGAAAAAGGGTTTATTTTGGCTTTCAGGCTCAAGGGGAAGCTTCATGATGGCAAGGAAAATGATGGCACAAGCAGAGGGTGGACATTAACTCCTGGCCAACATCAGGTGCCCAAAAGTGACAGGAGAATATGCCAAAGACTGGCAAGAGGAAACTGGTTATAATAACCATAAGCCTGTCCCCAACAATATAATGCCTTCAGAATACATTAATTCCCAAATCTCTATCAGCTGGAGAACCTAGCATTCAGAACACCTAAGTTAATGGGGACAACTGAATCAAACCATCACATTCTGCCTCTGGCCCCCATAAACTGATAACCATATGTGATGTAAAATGCAATGCATTCATTCAACTTTTAAAATCCCCATAATTTTTAACAATCCCAATGATGTTCAAACATCCCCATAGTCTAAGGACTTTTAACTGAGCCATAGTACCAAAATAACTAAAAAACCCATAATGGCACAAAGTAAACTTCACACCACAAAGATGGCATTGGATATATCAAAGAAATATTCAACCAATAAAAGATTTAAAACAACTAGGGCAAAAATCAAACTCCGTAGCTCCCAGTCCAACAACTCTAGTCAGTGACAAGTCTCTTAAGTCTGATAATTCTAACCAGGAACAAGTCTCTGAAGTTTCAATTCCACCCCTCTAGCTAGGCTACTCACAGTCCTGGAAAACTTCATCCAGGACTAGCAGCTCTCCTTAGCAGCCATCTTATAGTCCCAACATCTCCACTGGGTTTCCACTGCAACCCACAGTCCAACCTTGGCTGCATCAGGTCTCCATGTAGGCAATCCTGCTTCATACGGCCCATGGCTATTTCCAAAACACAAGAAAGATGTTGCAAATTCAATGACCCTCTATACTCCATAATATCAGGTAGGGTACCAATTTGTTAATCCGGGGGGGGGGGGGGAGAAGCAGACTTTGAAGAACAGGCCACTCCTTCAGCATTAAGACCCTTAAAAAGACTGCATTCTATCTTTTGTTCCAGTGCAGGTCAACTGACCCAACCTCATACAATTGCCCCTGAACATGCAAAAATTTAGGCCCAAAGATTTCATTTTTCTGTGCTATATCCCTCTGCTCACATCAATCAGTTTCTTTCCAAAACAACCTTGCACAAGTTCTCAGGACACAGGCCTAATAGCAAGCCTCTCACACAAACTGCTTCTAGCCCAGACCAGGCAAAGCTCTTTGTCGTCCTCACTAGCCAAACCTCACAGCCCATAGTTCTTACTGCATCTAGGTTTTTCAATTCTGACCAGAATAGTGCATCAACTGTACCTACAGCATTGCAAGGAGTCTCTTAGGCCAAGGTTTAAAATCCTTCCACAGCCGGGCGTGGTGGCGCACGCCTTTAATCCCAGCACTCGGGAGTCAGAGGTAGGAGGATTGCCCTGAGTTCAAGGCCACCCTGAGACTCCATAGTGAATTCCAGGTCAGCCTGGGCTAGAGTGAGACCCTACCTCGAAAAACCAAAAAAAAAAAAAAAAAAAAAAAAAACAATAAAATCCTTCCACATTCCTCTTGAAAATCAGCTCCAAAAGGCCAAAGCCACACAATCAGGTTTTAAGCAGAAATGACACCACTCCTAGTATCAAGTTTACTGTTGCAGTCAGTTTCACATTGCTGGCAGAAATCACCCAACCAAGAGCAGCTTTAGGGGCAAAAAAGGGGTTTATTTTGGCTTACAGACTCAATCAGATGCTCCATGGTGGCAGAGAAAATGATGGCATGAGTAGACAGTGGACATCACCTCCTCTTATGTCACACTGTCTATCTCAGCTTTAGGGGCCTGCCTAACCTTAAGTCCAGTTATAGGCCTAGAGTGAGTCAAAGATGGGTGGCCACTGAGGAGCATCAGCACCTTCTGTTGATTCCTCAGACAAAGAAGGATTAATTCCCTCAGGCAAAGATGGAGAGGATAATAGTTCAGGAGGTGGGGGTGGGGATACAACTGCTGCTAAGGGAGGAGAGGTCATATTTCATACAAAACAACTTGATCAGAATCTGAGAGTAATTTTACCAGATTCTCCAAGGTCTTCCCACACAACATAGGATCCTACCCTTTTCCAATCAGTGCTCCCACTTTAACTTCTGATAGCTGGTGATGCTGGAATTTGAGTTTATGTTGCAACTTAGAAAATCTTACAATGAGAACTTGAGTTTGGTTTTCTGAAATTTGAGCCTTATTCTGGCTACAGAGGACACTGTCCTACAGGGCACCCTTCAAAACCTTCAGATCATATATGTGGGTCTTAATCTTGGAATTTTCCTTTCTGAGCTTCTATTGTTCCCTCAATAGTTTATCCAGAGATACTATAAGTAGCTAACCAGCATCATCATTTGTCTTACTTTCCCACAAATATTCAAATGTTTTAACTACAGAGTCACTAAGTTCCTTTCTCTTTACAAGACATTACTCAGGAACATGTATGTCACTGAGTTATTTAAATAGTTCACACTGCAGATTATTAGTGCCCTCCTTATTACCATTAAAAGTGCTCTCCTTATTACCAGTAGGGTTTTAGTAACACTGAAGTTGGAGAGTGAACCCCAGATAGCAACAAGTCCACCAGATAAATTGATCCTTACCAGGCTGTTTCTCCAGAACCACTCTTGGTACCACAATCTGTATTAGTCAGGGTTCTCTAGAGGAACAGAATTGCTAGAATAAACTATATTAAAAAGGGAATTTATTGTATTAGCTTATGGTAGTTGTAGCAAATAGTTTCAGGCTGAGATGAACTTCAAGAACAGGCACAGTTATGGAAGAAGGAATATTTATTGAAGGTTACAGATCCTGGGGAAGTTCCATAATGGCAGAAGAAGCTGGCCTGCCTTCACAGGTCCAAGCAGAGAGAGAAACACAAGCCAAAAAGCCAAAAGCCAAATAGCACAACATACTTCAGGAACTCCAGCTAGGCACACTTTGCATATCTTTAGATTGAAATCTCAAACCCACCACCACACTTTAAGATCCACCCAGTGACATCACTTTCAGCCAGGTGGCTGCAGATGCAAACAACAAACTAATAAAACACTAAATATATTGAAGGCCATCTATTCTATTTAAACTACCACAGTAGTCCTATAACAGTTGCATGCCTGAGAATCAAGGAACCCGGTAGCTGCTCAGTCCATGTGGCTAGATGGCTCAGCAGTCCTAACCCAGCACTGAAGCCCCATAGGCTTCCTGAGGAGCTGCTGGTATTCAATCTATGCTGGTCTTCAATTCATGCTGGAAGTCACCAAGCACTTCTGGGAGCCATGTGGAAAGAAGGGGGCTCTTTTCACCCAGAGCTTCCTTATATAAAGGCCCCCTCTGAGTGGGGCCAGCCACTCTGGGGGAAGTGTTCACTCTGGGGAAAGGACTTCCTCCTTCAGTTAATCCTTCCTGGAAGCATCCTTGTAGACCCACCTGAAAGGGATTTCTGCAGTGTACTAAACAGATCAAGTTGACAGCACCTTAACTATTGCAGTCAGGTTCCTGTTGCTGGTGGAAATCACCCAACTAAGAGCAACTTGTGGGACAAAGAGGTTTATTTTGGCTTATAGTCTCAAGAGGAAGCTCCATGATGGCAGAGAAAATGATGACATGAGCAGAAGGTGAACATCATCCCCTCACCAACATCAGGTGGACAACAGCCGTAGGAGAATGTGCCAAACACTGGCATGGGAAAACTGGCTAAGATACCCATAATCCTTTCCCCAGCAATACACTGCCTCCAAAAGGCATTGATTATCAAATCTCCATCAGCTGGGAACCTAGCATTCAGAGCACCTAAGTTTATGGTGAACACCTGAATCAAACCACCACATTCTGCCCCTGGCCCCCATAAATTGATAACTAAACATGATGCACAATGCAATGCATTCATACAACTTTAAAACTTCCCATAGTGTTTATCAATCCCAATGATGTTCAAACATCCTCACAGTCCAAGATCTTCTAAATGAGCCATAATACTAAAAAATCCCCCCAAAACCAATAATGGCACACTTTCAACATTCACAGTACAAAGATGGCATTGAACATAGCAAAGAAATACTCAGCCAATACAACATTTAAAACAGGGCAAACACCACACTCTGTAGATCCAAGTCCAACAATGCTAGCCAATAACAGTTCTCTAATTCTAACCAGCAACAAGTCTCTGGAGTTCTAGTTCCACCCCTCTAGCTAGGCTACTCACAGTCCTGGAATACTTCATAGAGGGCCAGCAGCTCTCCTTAGCAGCCATCTCATGGTCCTGGCATGGGTTGCCACTGCAAGCCACAGTTCATTGTCATGGCCCCTTGGGGTCTCCATGCAGGCAACCAGCAAACATGCTTCACACTGCCCATGGCCATTTCCAGAACACAAGACCATGTTGCAAACTCAATGACCCTCTCTCTCTTGCATTTCCTATACTCCACAATACCAGGTAGGGTGCCAGTTTGTTAATCCAAGGGGGAATAAAGAAGACTTTGAAGAACAGGACACTCCTTCAGCACTCAGGACCCTTCAAAAGAGTCTACATTCTTCCTGTTGCCCCAGTACAGGTCAGCTGGCTCAATTTCAATGGTTGTAATCTTTCCAACAATTTGTAGGTGAATGGGCAGCAGTTTAGGCCCAAAGATTTCATTTTTTCTGTGCCATATCCCTCTGCTCGCATCAGTTCATTTCTATGCAAAGAAACCCTGCACAGATTCTCAGGACATGGACATAACAGCAAGCTTTTCACAAAAACTTCTAGCCCAGTCCAAGCAAAGCTCTTTCTCACCCTCATAAGCCAAACCTCACAGTCCACAGCTCTTACTGCATTCAGGTCTTTCAACTCTGACCATAATAGTCCATCAAGCTGTACTTATAGCGCTGCAAGTTGTCTCTTAGGCCAATGTTTCAAATCCTTCCACATTCCTGTTGAAAATCAGCTCCAAAAGTCCAAAGCCACACAGTCAGTTGTCTAGTAGTAATCCAATTCCTTGGTACCACATGACTATTGCAGCCAGGTTCACATTGCTGGTAGAAATCACCTAATTAGGACCAGATTGTGGGGAAAAGAGGTTTATTTTGTCTAACAGGCTTGAGGGACAGATCCACAATGGCGTGGGAAAACGATGGCATCAGTAGAGCGTGGACATCACCCCCTCACCAACATCAGGTGGACAACAGGAACAGGAGAGTCTGCTAAACACTGGTAAGGGGACACTGGCTATAACACCCATAAGTCTGCCCCCAACAATACACTACCTCCAGAAGGCACTCTTCCCAAATCTCCATCATCAGGGAACCTAGCATTCAGACTACCTAAGTTGATGGGGGACACCTGAATCAAACTAGCACATTAATCATCACAGTGTTTATCTCTGTTTTGTTGTCATGTAAGCTTTGTTTTATAAAGTGTTTGATGCATTTAAATTTATGATTGTGATGTTCTCATTTTGGATCATTCTGTTGATGAGTAAGAAGTAGCCTTCTTTGTCCTTTTTGATTACTTTTGGTTTGAAGTCTATTCTACCAGATATAAATACAGCAATAATAGATATTAATATAGCAACACTCACTTGACCAAGCCTCCCCAAGCCAGGTGCAGGGCAACCTACCAGGACCAGGGATCTTGGAGGAGCCAGGGAACAGGGATATGGCCTACTCACTCCATGTCACATACACCCACGCAGGGTATCTGGGAATTGGGGACCCTGGGGCACTTCAGTCAGGAAGGTGGAGCAAGGGGCCAGCTTCTGCAGCAAGCTCACAAGGTCCAAGCAATCCCAAGCCAGCCACAGGGGGACCTACTGGGACCAGGGAGACAGGGATCTGGCCTACTTACTCCATACCATGCACAACCTCTGGCGTGTACCCTCTGGCACAGGGTTATTATTTTAAAATTTTATTTATTTATTAAAGACAGAGAGAGAAAGACAGAGAAAATCGGCCCACCAGGGTCTCTAGCCACTTCAAACGAACTCCAGATGTATGTGCCACCATGTGCATCTAGCTTACTTGGGACCTGGAGAATTGAACTTGGGTCCTTAGGCTTCGCAGGCAAGCACCTTTACCACTAAGTCATCTCTCCAGCCCTTATTCCACATTTTTGAGAATATACATAAAGTATACTCTTATGAAATGGGAAAAATCACATTAAAAAGAAAGTTGGAAATAAATGTTCAGTGTCTTCTCTTGGAGAAAAAAAAAAGATTCACAGAGTAAATAATTCAAGCCAGCTTTCTCTTTCAAAGTCTTTTGAAAATGAGATAAATAATTACTGAACAGATATAACTTAACTACTGCTTAAACTGTCGGAAAGGAATTAAGCCAGAAAATCCATTATTTTGTAATGTCCTCAAGTTATGTTAAACTAATTATTATCTGCTGGGGAGTAGTAACAACAACTGTAATGAAACTATTATTCTAAAATCGTGAAAGTTCGTATGTGGTGACTGTACAATACTTATAAGTCATGATTCAAACTTATAATAGGAAGTCTTTCAAAAAAGACATACTGTGTGCTGTATTACATAGCTGTCAAGTTAATGATAGAAGGGACACTGTCTTTGAGCCCTTGAAATGCTCACTTATTTGAGAACAACATTGAAATTATATTTTCTGCTTATATAGTGTCTTTTCTATTTAAAGAAAAATCACAAAACTGCACACCTCGATAACCCTGATCTATTGAAGCTAGATGATGTGAAACTTTCCAGTTGGAAAGGACTTTTTGATTGATGGGTGTGCAAAGCTTCATCTTTTCACAATGCCTAGTCTCTTTTTGTTCAGGAGCACAGCCATTTTAAGATGCATGAGGTTATGGTGGTGAGTCAGAGAAAGCGAAAAACAAAACTGAACTCAGCATCCTCAAAGATAATTGTCCATTTAAAATTATAAGCACTGCAAAAAGTAAATTAGGGTTTCCAACCTCCTTTAAACGCAGAGAGCAAATAATTACTCTAAAAATTGTGTATGTGTATGTGTGTGCACATGCTAGAGCAAGAGAAACACACGCTACACACTGGCCTGTATGTTAATAAATGAAGTGAATACTTAGAGGAAATGCCTATAGTATTTCCTTTTTGGTTAAGCCATTTGTCAAGATGAAGGTCTTCTTGTGTTGGTGATATATTGCTTTTCTTTGGAAGATAGACTTCAATACTGGGGAAAATTTAAATGCTGACATGCTACAAAGCACTATTTGGATTTCCCTCAGCAGCTAAGCAGAAAAGAAAATATGGGTTCTGAGGAAAATATCTATGCTCTTAAAAATCCCCTCAGCAATTGAAATGTAAACATATTAATTTAGGGAAAAACCTTTTGAAGAAACATTACACAGGCAAAGAATTCTTCATTACTTCTATTTCAAAGTAAATTGTCACTGACTATACCATGTCCTCAATGTAGTGGAAGAGAATTCTTCAGATTCATGAATATTGTGTCTTTAAAACTACCTTTCAATGATTGATTGTTGTATAAACCAAGCTTAACATGCAAAATGATCACATGTGGACACACACTTATTTTAAAATATCTTCAGGACTTTAAAATATTTAATGAAACTGGGTATGGTGGTGCACACCTTTAACCCCAGCACTGGGGAGGCAGAGGTAGGAGGATTGCCATGAGTTTGAGGCCACCCTGAGACTACATAGGGAATTCCAAAACAGCTTGGGCTAGAGTGAGACCCTAACTTGAAAAACAAATATTTAATGCAATGTGTATTGGATACTAAAGGCTGCAAAGGCCAAAGCTACTGGCTTCAGGAAGTCATGACTGTGAACTGTCACACACATGAAGGGCTTCCAGCAAGGTGCTAGAAATTGTTAAGCAGGTTTCACGTAGGTCAAAGGGACGATGTCTCAGGCTTAAGGATTTCATGATTTTTGAGTTCAGAAGCCAACCAATAGCTATTGGTCCTCAACCCACTCAAAGACCAGCACCCATACTATGAATGAAGAAATGAGCAAAAAGGTTTAATCTCACAGTACTGTGGAGTCTATAATCCTTTGTACATGCCTGGCATATGTCACAGTTACCTGACAGGTAGAAATTAACTTTAGGTTATAAAAACAGTATGTCTGTATCTTGTATGTTGGAGAAAAAAAGATATGAGGAATATAATTATATTAAGCTCATGTGTTTATAAAATCCTCTAAATAGGAGAAGAGGTACACCACAGGTCTTTTCCTTTTTCTCCTTATTGAGATCATGTTTTGTGTGTTTGTACATATTTAAGTGAAATATCTAGTCAACTGGGGAAAAGGTGGTGAAAGTGCTTATTTGTTAACTCAAGCAAGTGACTAGTTTAACACACCTATGACTTCCTATGAGCACACCTATTTCTTTTACATATTCTTAATATTAATGATTCATTTTTATTGATAACTTCCATAATTACAGATAATAAATCATGATAATTCCCTCCCTCACTCACTTGTTATTTTTTGAGATAGACCCTCATGTAGCCCATGTTGGCTTTGAACCTGCTATATAGTCTAGGATAACCCTGAGCTCTAGACCCTTCTGCATCCACCCGCCAAATGCTAGGATTGTGGGTATCTGACACTATGACGGATCCTTGATTTTATGTTTTTATGTCAGTTGATTATTTTTTTTCTTTTTGGTCTTTCAATAAAAGGTAAGATTCTCTTTCCAATGGTAAATGGGAACATGCTGTTATTTTTGTGCTGTGATATTGTTATTGACACCTTACCAGACTTGAAACAGAAATCAGCCTTCCTATCAGACTTCCTGCTTTCAATTGAATGCTAAGCTCTTATCAAGTGACATTGCTCATTGATCACCATAACCAGTGCCAGTGACCATCTTTATTTCTCTATAAGCATTATATCCAAGCTCTCTCTTTTCTCATCCGTCTGACTAGAATTCTCTTCTTCCAACCAGTCATTTGCCTAATACTTACAATTCAAGCTATCTCACCTCAAATCCCACTTCCTCTAAATGCCTACACTGAGCTAGCTACAGATAGATCATTCTAGAGCCAGGATGCAACAAATATCAAAAAGATAAGAACTTAAGTCCTTGATGACAGGGTTTGAATATTTCCACATTTACTTTGGATAGCCTCTGAGGACTCCATTTTATATGATAATAGTAAAACCTCCAATTTATTTAAGCTGTGGCTTTTATGAAGAGGGCCACTGGGTATGGCCATGTAAAGGAGAATTTTCTTAGAGTGATGGTGTATAATTATCCAACATTGTGAATGTGTCCTTGATCTCATTAATCAAAGTGAGATGAAATAAATCACCCATTGTTACTATAAATCTCAGGTTTACTGTAACTGTCTCTTTAGGTACTGTTTGATCAATTTGGAAACTCCCATTTAAAATTTGAAATGCAGCATCACATATAATTTCCTTGCTTTTAGAGGATTGAAGAGAATATACTTATTCTACAGAAGAAAGTAGAGCAGCGTTTGTATTTAAGACACCAAGGCAGATGTCACATCTAGTGCAATTGGGCACATCATAAAGATAATTGAGCTCATCCCAGCACTTAAATATAGCTACACAAATCCACATGAATCTCTGTGACTGAGCGAGATCACAGCATCACACACTCTACTAAGGCGAGGTTAAGATCAAGCAGATACAGACAACAAAGAAAGATGGGATTTGTGGATTTGCTTGCTGACAGAGCTCTTTAAGTTAGGCCTTTCTGGAAGTGGGCTGTGGTTATGGGCATTAAATAGATAAGTTCTGGACAATCCTAGGCTGTATGCTTTTTTTCTGGCAGTGTACTTTACTTTGCTGGTAGTCGTTTAGATTTTTAAAGGCAAACATTGCTTTGTGATTAAGTCCTCAGAATACAATATTCAATTAGCCTTTCTAATGACATCTCGAACACTACTTATTTGAGTAGAACATAACTCCATAAATGCAAGGCATCATTTATATTTGTCAGGACTCTGTTCAACAATTAATCAAATAGCTAATAAGTTGGCATTCAAAAAATGTGCTTATTTTTAAATGAATGAAAAAGTATTCATTGTGATTATTCTAATAATAACTACCATTTGTAAAACAATTGCCATGTACCAGGCATTGTTTAAACATATGCATTTCATAAATCATTAACAAACATCCATAAGTATATATTACTATTATCATTTGAAGTTATAATAGTCAAAAATGAAGACATAATAGTCAATAAGAATCAATAGCTTATCAAGTAAAACTCTCAGTTACATTTTCACTATCAACTGCTTCCTCATAAATTATTCTTCTGTGTGTCACTGGTATCTCAAGCCAAATGACACAGAAAATATCTTGACACTTTTTGTTTTGTTTGGATTTTTTTGAGTTAGGGTCTCACTCTAGCCCAGGCTGACCTGAAATTCACTATGCAGTCTCAGGATGGCCTTGATCTCATGGTGATCCTCCTACCTCTGCCTCCCAAGTGCTGGGATTAAAGGCATGGCCACCACACTCAACTTTTTTGACACTTTTTAAAAATAAAATAAAAATGACAACCCCACATAAATAACCTGGAATCCACATGCAATGCCTTATCTTTCCTGATCTGTCTGATCTGCTACTAAATCTTTTGTTTCTCCACCTCCTTCAGTGTCTCTCTTCTTCTCCCCATTCTAACTGAAGGCCTCACCACTTCTTACCATGATGGTCAGGAAAGACATTTGCAACTGATGCCTGAGTTCTTTTGCCTTCTCCTAGCCACCACCCATAGCATGACCCAAAGTTGTTGTCAGCATTCTGCATAAAGCCCTTTGGTAACTTCCGGAATATTTACAATGCCATTTGGCCCATGCTTTGAAACCCTGGACTCATTTCTGATCATTTCCTCTAGATGAGGATCTGGTAGCCCTATCGAATAACTCCCATTTCCTCAAATGTGCTCTGCTAGCTTCTCTCACCATGGGTCCCTTGCAGGTGCTCTCCCTGCTAACTGGGCTTCTCTTTGTCCTCCTTTAATTTTTTTTTTGTTATTTTTATTTATTTATTTGAAAGCAACAGACAGAAAGAGGCAGATAGAGAGAGGAACAGAGAATGGGCACGCCAGGGCCTCCAGCCACTGCAAACGAAATCCAGAAGCGTGCGCCCCCTTGTGCATCTGGCGAACCTGGGTCCTGGGGAGTCGAACCTCAAACCGGGGTCCTTAGGCTTCACAGGCAAGCGCTTAACGACTAAGCCATCATCTCTCCAGCCCTTTGTCCTCCTTTAAACTTGACCTTTCCAATGGCTACACAGCATCCTTGTCCCTGATTTTACATGTCATTGTCATTGAATACAATGGTCTTCCAAACTTTCGTGTAAGTTTTGGCCTGCCATTGTAGAGTCTCTGGTCCCGGTATGTTTTCCAAACCCTTTTCGTAACATTCTGTCAATTTTCTTTTTCTTAACTAGAATGCCAGAAGTGTAGGGTGGTGAGAGAGGCTTTACTGATTCACTGAAATCCAGTGCTGTGCATGGTAACCAACTTGCTCAAAAGTGTTTTGTTTTTTTTTTAGTTATTTGTTGTAGAATGATAGGAGAATAAAGATACAGCAGCAAACAAAATCCAGTCCACTGTCGCTGGGGAGTTTAATGGCTAACTGTGGTGACTTTCAAACATGCCCTTTCACTTTTCATAGTCTATATTATTTAAGTAGTTTTGGCATGATGGCGCATGTCTTTAATTCCAGTACTCATACCCAGAAGGCTGAGGTAGGAGGTTAAAATATTTATTTTTCAAAATACTGACATTGAAAATAAGAAGTATTCACTTCTTGAGCCAGTGAACATAAGGAGCCAGAAGTAGCACCAGCTGCTCTTTCTCTTAAATCTTCCTTCTGTTTCTAAAGTAAGAAATGCTCTTACTCTCATTCAAGCTGCGAAGAAGAGGGAAGGCTTACCAAGATCCATGCTTGCACAGAAACCCCTGAGAAATGCTTTCAAAGGTAGATTATATCTCAGACTGTCAAGGGAAAAATTCCATTGTGACCTACTAGGACTATGCCCAAAGAAACACTCAGGTGATGTTCAACGTACAGAATCCCTCTTCTGGCCATGGGCTCATTCTCTGCCCTTGCAGAAAGATAAAGGCTACATTGCAGATGTGCCTGAAGGAAGGGGTTTTTGCAAATTCAATATGATCCTTTAAAAAAAAATTCAGGATGAAAGATTGTATTATTAAGCGTGATTTTTTTTCTTGGAATTTTTTTTCTAGTTCCCTGCACCTCCATGATGGGGTACTTTGGGGTATTTTCTTTTTCTTTTTCTTTTTTTTTTTTTACCAAAAACAAACAAGCAAGTAAGAGGCTTTGTCTGGTTAGATTGGTCAACCAGTAATTAACTCAGGTGCCAAGCCTAGAGCTGGTATCTACTACAGCCTGGTAGCATGCTTTTACATTAAACCATAATGAACATGAATGGATGCATTATGATCACACTATGGCACAAAGTAGAAAAACATGCATTCCTAAGCATTATATTAGTTCCAAGCATTTTTCTATAGCCCCAGAAAAATACATGAACAAAATATTATTTTTATTTCATTACGAACACTCTAAGCTTTAAGAAAAGTTAGCAACCATATAGGTCGCATAGCCTATTGATGATCATATTGAAAATGGGACACAGACAGCATTAAATATTTTCACCAGCACTGTGTCTGCTCCTTCCAGTAAGCTTTTCTCTTGGAGCTTAATGTTTTCTAATGTCCTAATATGCATTTTCTCACAGTAAGTTGTCAACAAGCTCATGGATCTCAAATGTCCCAAATGGTTCAGAACCAAAATACACAAAAAAATTCTGCAGTACTTTTTAAAATGAAAAAGTATACATAAAGCCAGGGAAATTTTTGAATCATCACAATGTGAACAGTGATGGCTCAGTCTAACTATTTTGCTGACCAACAGTCATTAGAAGGATTCATTGAATCCTCAATTTTTTAACTGTCTCATCATGTCAAAGTCATTTGGAATGAATTACTTTTTCTTTCCAAAGACTTAAAAACATAATCCTTGGCTGGGGAGGTGGCTCATCAGTTAAGTCACTTGCCTATGAAGCCCAAGGACTGGGTTCAATTCCCCAGAACCCATATAAGCCAGATGCACAAGGTGTTACACACATCTGGAGTTTGTTTACAATGGCTGGAGGCCCTGGCATGCCCATTCTCTCCCTCTCTATCTGCATCTTTCTCTCTCTGACTCCAATAAATAAATTAAATATTTTTAAAAAACATAAGCCTTGCTTATGGAGATTTATAGATATCATTTAAACTTTGAAACTATGAAATTATTTTCTTATAATATCAAGTGAAATCTTAAAGCTCTTAGGACTTTTAGTTTCATAGAAGCTGTGTTAAATATAACTTACATGTCAGAAGTCCATCTAAAAAGCCACTTAGTGTTTCTGACAAGCATGCCAAAAGCTTATATTCTGACTTCTAGTTCTCAAATGATGCATAATCTGTCATCAACGTTTTTGTTTTGTATATCCAGAAATCAACATTATTTTAATATGTAAAACGTCTATGTAAATTTAAGCAATAATTTCCCAAAATTCTAGCCCACAAATAAACTAAGGAATATTAAAACATAATATTCTGTTCCTCACATGCAGATTTATAGTTACATTTAGTCTTTCTTACACAAAATTTGAATTACTGACTAAAATAAGATGTTCATTATGGCAGTTATTTGAAGTATATGGTAATTTGCTTCTTCTCATGCCATAAGTTTAGGTTTCAGGGAAATCCATATCTAATATTATTTTTATGTAATTCTATACTTATCTGACAACAGTTATAAATGACATCTAGTTACCATCTACCTTGAGGAACTTTACATAAAATATTCATATGATAAATAGTTTAAACCAAAGAAGTATAGGAAAGGAATAAATTAGCAATTCAATTTTTTCCACAAATTAAAATAAGCAAGTAAGGCTTGAAGGTTTTTCCTATCAGTTTAATACTGGTTTGATTTTGTGACTGTGGGATTTGATGGGATGACTGAAGAGGGGCAAGGAAACTGAATTCAGTTATGGAATTCTTCTCATTGTTGTTAAAGGCATTGCCATTGTATACTTTCAGTATCTCAGTGGAGCTGAAATAAGTAACTGTCAATGACTTTCGGAGGACAGATTCTTCATTATAATGTGCAAAAGAAGTAAAAAAAAAAAGTATGGATTTGTGTTTGTTCAGGAGGTAAAAGCAATCCCTTATTTACTGCAGAAACCAAGTATCTGAAGCAGACTGTCCACTACAATTTTGAAGTCTGGAAGACCAAACAACGTAGCACTCTTCTTGGTGAGGACCCATGGCCCCTGATAGGAATGAAGTGTGTGTGGGAAGTTAGCTTTGGGAAGCAAGAGAAACTGCCAACTTTAAGTTCATTCAGAAGGCAGCCCTATTCGGCCTTAGAACTCCCATTAAGCTCTACCTTCTCCAGGTCCACACTACTTCAACATCATGCTGAAGAGTAAACCTTCCAGGGCCGGAGGCGGGGGGGGGGGGGGGGGCTTAGCAGTTAAGGCATTTGCCTGAAAAGTCAAAGGACCCAGGATCCACATTAGCCAGATGCACAAGGAGGTGCACGCATCTGGAGTTCATTTGCAGTGGCTGGAGCCCCTGGCACACCCATTCTCTCTCTCTCCTTTCCTCTTTCTCTGTCAAATAAATAAAAATTTAAAAATAATAAAAAGAGTAAGCCTTCCACATATAGGTCAATGACAGATCAGTCACATGAAAACCACAATAAGGGTTATTTATGTATGCATAAGTACACACTCATTTGTTTTTATAACTCAAAATTTTGGATTCAAATGTGTAGGACCTATCTCTCTCTCTCTCATCTATATTGTTTGCTTTGTTTTGTTTTTGTTTTTCAAGGTAGGGTCATGCTCTAGCCCAGGCTGACCTGGAATTCACTATTTAGTCTCAGGGTAGCCTCGAACTCACAGCGATCCTCCTACCTCTGCCTCCCAAGTGCTGGGATTAAAGGTGTGCACCATCATGCCTGGCTAGGACATTTTTTTTTTCTTTTTTGATTTTTCGAGATAGGGTCTCACTGTAGCCCAGGCTGACCTGGAATTCACTATATAGTTTCAGGGTGGCCTCAAGGCAATCCTCCTACCTCTGTCTCCTGAGTGCTGGGATTAAAGACGTGTGCCACCATGCCTGACTTAGAACATATTTTTAAAATGCATTTTATTTATTTATATGAGAGAGAGAGATGAAAGAGAGAGAGAGAGAGAGAGAGAGAGAGAATGGGTATACCAGAGCCTCCAGCCACTGCAAACGAATTCCAAATGCATGTGCCCCCTTGTGCATTTGGCTTATGTGGGTCCTGGAGAGTTGAACAGGGATCCTTTGGCTTTGCAGGCAAATGCCTCAACCGCTAAGCCATCTCTCCAGCCCCTTTAGGACATATTTTTATAAAGACAGAATAAATAATAGCTTATCTTTATAATGAATTTCTACATAGAATAAGTCTAGCATAATCACCATTATTTATTATTTTTATTTTAACAATCGTATCATTATATAATTATAATATATAATGTATGAATATACTATCATATATTGCTTAAATGTAATCCAAATATACATTTTATACAAACAGAAGTAATTGTAATGGAAATTTATTTTTTTCAAAAAACTAAAATGTATTGTTTTTGAGAACAAGTCACTGGTGCACTGTGTCAACTAACAAAATTTATAAGCAATAAACCTGTAATCTGTATTATTAATTTAAGCCAATTAACTTTTGATTGCTAAGTCCAATTTGATCTTCTAGAATTGCAGTCCATGTGTTACTTTACATAAAAATGATTTGTAAAATATATCACATGACATTTTAAAAATCCATTATTATCTTTTTGTGTCTATATGTGTGTATGTGTGTGTGTGTGCATGCACGTGCGTGCAAGCACATGTGTTACAGCACACACGTGGAAGCCAGAGGACAAGTTCAAGTGTTGGTCCTTGCCTTCCACCTTGTTTACTAAATGATTTCTTGTTGTTCACCACTGCAGAGATCAAGCTGACTGGCCCGTGAGCTTCTTGAATGTTCCTGTCTCTGCCTCCTCTCTGGCATTCTTGCAGGGAGAGGGCTGTTATTACAGACGTCCACTACTGTGCCTGGCTTTACGTGGGGTTTAGGTAGTCAGGCTTGACTTTGCACGCTGAACCATCTCCCTATACCCTCAAATGACCTTCTGAAAGAAATAAGTTATTTCCTTCTGTGAAGATCCTTTGGAAAGTCTTCTGTTCCTTGTCTTTAGCTCTTGCATCATAGTATTTTAAAAAAATTTCTCAGTGTATAATTATTGTTGCAATGCAAGATTTTAACAAATTCTGCTCTGTTTTCTTATATAAAATTTCTAACTCTTCTTGTGGTTATGAATATCTTTCTTGCTAGTTCCAAATTTTGCATAATTCCACTTAGTACTTTCACTACTTCCCTAAGAAGCCATCCTCTTTAAAATTCATGACTTTTAGTGTTTTGCTTTGAAATCTTGCCATTAAAAATAGACTTTTCCTTTAATAAAAACTGAGCATGTTAAAATAATTTTGGGGTATAGTGGTTGTTCTAGAACATTTTTTAATTGCTAAGTTATTAAATCTACTGAACTATTTTAGCATTTTAGGGTGCATCTTGTCAAACTTTTAACAGATAACTTTTTATATTCTATACCTTATTCAATCCTTATCAAACTCCAGGGCTTAGTTATTATTAAGCTTATTGATATGTATATCAAAGACAACTGGAGTAAGAATTTATCTAACCCCCATAAGTTATCGCCCTCTCTTAGTAAATGTCTTACTACAAATTATATGCTCTTTTTTTATAATATCCTATCTCCATGATCTTATTGGCTTCCATTCCACATGTCCAGAAGCCAAGGAATTGGCAGACATGGTAAAGATGAAAGAGTTAGACAAACACCTAAATCTCCAAAGTGGGTTCCTAGGTACTGTTAGGTGTCATCCAAGAGAAAGGAGAATGAAGATAAATGTTACACATTCCACATTCTCGAGAAGATCTCTGTCTGATATAACACACCTATGACACTAACTGAACAAGGTATATATCTAGCAGACTTTGCAGAAACCAGGACAAAGGGATTCTTGATGTTTATGGAAAGATGAGGAAACTTAAATATGGTCTCAATGGAAAGTGGTAGACAGGCTAAACACATATTTTGAAAATATCCATGATGGAAGTTTTCTTTCCCTAGGATACACATATATCAACTTAAAACACACTTTCATTATCCAGATGAAAATTGAAATTGCCTTAAAGAAAATTGGGAACATGTAAGTATTTCTTCATATTCAACTATTATGGATAACATGATTGCTAACCATTAAATATAATTGACAATCACTTGTCAGTTAAATTCTAGATTAGATACTTGGTAAAATTTTTATATGGCATATTAGTTCAAAAATATTTTTTAAAATCCATAAAAAGTCAAACTAATGACACATTAAGCTACATTTAGATTTAGATTCTGACATCATCAGCAATGACTTCTATGAGTTTTTTCTCCCCTCTTAATATGAATAGATGAATCTTCTAGTCCAAAAATACACATTCAAGCTTCTCTTGCATCAGGAGTGATTTTTGTGTAATCACTGCTTGAATAGGACCATAAAGAATAACCTCAAGCCAGGCATGGTAGTGCACGCCTTTAATCCTAGCACTCAGGAGGCAGAGGTAGGAGGATCACCATGAATTTGAGGCCACCCTGAGACTACATAGCGAATGCCAGGTCAGCCTGGGCCAGAGTGAGACCCTATCTCAGAAAACAAAACAAAACAACTCAACTACAAGACCAAAGAATAACCTCAGTTGAAGCAATGGGGGAAGATTGCTTCAAGCTTAATGTTCAGCGTAACAGATAAAGGATGACTTGTAAATACCCGTACACACAGATCATGGAAATAGTGCCAAGGACAGAAAGATGAGGAACAAAACTCTCATTTTGCCATAGCGAATGTCTGAGACATATGGACATAGTGAGTGAAAATCTCAGTGGTGGGTGAATGTTGGCATTGTCTTAATTTGGCAGGCATTTGACAAGGACAATTAAATGTTATCAGAATGGACTGGACAACTTACAGCTAACAGAGAGCAAACAATTAAAGGGCAATGACTGCTCAGTTTGTAAACTCTCAGCTTCTTTGGGTAGGTACAGCCACCACTTGACCACTATTCCTCACCCACTTAAATTGTTCTTTGAATTTTGTACTTTTCATAGAACACTTTTATTCTCTGACTTGGAGTTATCTGGTACATCGATTTACAAAGTATCATTTGACTTTTTTTTAATATTTGGTTCAATTATAACTTGTGGTTGGAGAAAAGTTATCTATCAAACTTGGCAACAATCATCTATAACTTTTGTTAGGTTAATGATATTCAATTATAACCAGTCTCAGAGTCTTCATTTTCTCTACATGGAGTCTTAATTTTTCAGGTATTCACAGGTGGAAAGCTGAGTAATAGGCATAATTACAATTTTTAGGAAGAGTCTTTAATTTTTAATTTTTTTATTATCTCAATAAAATTTCACTTCCCTTCTGGAGCAAAAGACAGAAGTTTTCAACTTAGGTCATATAAAGTGAATTTTTCATCATTAACCATCTAATTTGCTATGTCTCTGGGTAGCCAAGGCAAGTACTGAGGGAACATCATTTATGGAACAAATGTTTAATAATGGCACTCGTATCCTGGCAATTGCATTTCCCATGAAGAAAAATGAAGCACCATTTTCATTAAAGTTTGAAGTAATCACTGTTTAGCAGGACTAAATTAAAATACTCTTGAAAAAGAATTGATTATGAAGGAAATATTCTTTTGTATTTGCGACATGAGCTCTGAATGAATCTGATTTCAGGAATTCTGTGTCTCATTATTGGAATTCTTTCATTAAAAATACACCACTCAAGCCAGGCGTGGTGGCACACGCCTTTAATCCCAACACTCGGGAGGCAGAGGCAGGAGGATCGCCGAGAGTTCTAGGCCACCCTGAGACTACATAGTGAATTCCACGTCAGCCTGGACCAGAGTGAGATCCTACCTCGAAAAACAAAAACAAAACAAAAAAAATACACCACTCATTAACGATTTTCACACTCTTCTTGTCATCACTGCTTATTCCATCAAATAATGACAATGAAACTCTTAGGCTGAAAAATTAAATTTAACTCAACAATGAAGAATATTTTATCTTATTTGTACAATTATCAGAATATAACTATTTCCTCTAAATTTTCACCTCATAAATAAAATCAAAGCTTCAGTGATAGGTTTTAAGAAGATTTTTGCTAAACAACAACAAAAAAATACTTTAAGGAACCTATTACCTACTTACAAGCTTCAGGCTCACCCTGTGTGGAAGTGGGTGCACGTGTCTAAGGTGGTAAATCACACCTCTGTTCCCTTGGTAGAGGGTGGTACTCAGAAGAGGTTTCCAGTGTTAAGGAATCCCACCTTAAGAGAAATAAAAATTTCTTCAAACTTAAGAGTTGTGTGTAAACAAGGCAACTGTTTTCTCTCTTTCAAGCTCTATATAAGCATTTTTGCATGTTAACATGCCATATGCATTGATTAGTACATTTTTAGGAAAAAAATCGTCTGTGTTAGCCTAATTCTTGTCACAATTTTCCAGAATGCACTATAAGAGTAGGTATTGAACTTGATGAAAATACTTGAAACTTTATACAAAATTAGAAGTAGGTTCCAGGTCAGTCTGGGCTAGAGTGAGGCGTTTTCTCTCTCTCTCTCTCTCTCTTTCAGAAAAAAAAAAAAAACAGAATAAAGAATGAAAGAAAGAAAGTAGGAAATTGATAAAATTGTATGGGCAGGTGAGATGGCTCAGCAATTCAGCAACTTGCTTGCTAGGCCTAATGGCCCAGTTTTACCAGATGCACAAAATGGTACATGTATCCTTTGCAATGGCTAGACATCCTAGCGTGCCATTCTCTCTCTCCCTGCTTGCAAATAAAGAAAATTAAATACCTCACTAAATAAAATTAGAAGTAGGGATGGACTCTACAGGTATGTTAGGGAAAGATAATCACATAGCATTATTTGTAGGAGAAAACAGGTGACATTTCTCACCATTATTCGTGGGTCTGGCTGAAGAGTTGTGGATGCAGCACCAGGAGTCATATGTAAGTGGGTTAGAAGTACCACTGAGATGAGAGTTGTTTAGCACCTTGTCTATGTTCTGCTTTAGATTGCAAATCCCTGTAGGGTAAATGGAAGGAAGGAGGGTGGCATCAGAGCATGGTGAAGGGTAGTGAGAGAATGAAGGCTCTCTCCTACAGGTTTATAATCTGGTTTCCATGTGCCATTTAAAATTTCACTAGGTGTATCTACTTCCAGCTCCCCTTTTTTGTTGTTTGTTTGTTTTTTGGTTTTTGTTTTTGTTTTTCAAGGTAGGGTCTCACTCTAGCCCAGGCTGACCTGGAATTCACTATGTAGTCTGGGGATGGCCTTGAACTCATGGTGCTCCTCCTACCTCTGCCTCCCGAGTGCTGGGATTAAAGGCGTGTGCGACCACGCATGGCTACTTCTATCTGTTTTTCAATAACTTAGAGGGTCATATTTAATCACCACTTAATGTTCTTATCCTTCTTTTAAGACAATTAAAAATTTAATTTTTATTATGATAACATATATTTTCGTACTCCCGTGGAGGCAAAAATAATGCATCCTCATCCATCTATGGTGTATTAATACCACCTTTTATATATAATTGCCTCTTTATATATGATTGAATGAATACAATAAAATGGGGAAATGCATCCATAAGATAGGGTAGGGATATAATTGAGAAGTTTCGGAACTATGTAGTGGTGTGTGACACTTGATTCTGAATCTGGCACAAATGCCTCTTGGGATAAAGGAGACACACACTGTAATCGTTAGCTGACTCAGGGTAGAAACGCCAGGGTTCAGGACAACAACATACATAGTAAAATCTCTTTATTGATTACTATTAAGGAAGTAAATGCTATACAGTGGTTAAGTAGGTGACTACTGTTGTTTTCTCCTCAGAATAATGACCTTTGAAATTGCAGCAATCACCATTTCCACCTGAAGTACTTTGCATCATGGCTGCCATTAAAGAAATGCCTGTCTTGATGTTCTACCACCACTGCATCGTAAAATGTCACCATGGTGGGTGGAAAATGCACAGGTATTAGGTATTTGTAAACCAGTTTCTCCAAGGCTCAGGGAAGCTTATGGAAGAGGGAGCAGAAAGAATGTAAGAGCTGGAAGATGGGAAGGAGTAGTGTGAAACTATCCCCAGAGACGAATGGGACTGTCGCATTTATGACTTCATCAGAGCTCTGGGCTGCCATTAACTCTGCAACAGTGAGTTCATCAACATTTCATCACAGATGGGGGAGGAGGGCGAAAGTAAAGTATCAAAACAGCAGAGGGGCTATCTGGGAAGAAGGCATTCACTGTGATGGTGTTGGGAGAGGAGGGCAAAAGAAGGCAATGGGAGGGGATTATGATCAAATTATATTATGTTCATATACAGAAATTCTAAATAAAAACAAACGACTTTTGGGGATGGAAAGGTGACTTAATGGTTAAGGTGTTTGCCTGTAAAGCCAAAGGACCAAGGTTTGACTCTTTCATATCCACGTAAGCCAGATGTACAAGGTGACACATGCATCTGGAGTTCATTTGCAGCACTAGAGGCCCTGGTGTGCCCATTCTCTCCTTCTCCCCCCTCCCTCTCTCTCTCTCACATGAATAATTAAATAAATAACAATAAATTTTTAATAAAGACAAATGACATTTCTGCTGATGACTTGAAACATGACTAATCACATACCCTTTACTAATATACCAAAGTAATACACATTTCCAATATCCTGTTAACAATTATATTGAGTTTAAGTTGGATATGACTTCAGGTTACATAAAATCAAGTTGACATTAAGGTCACTTTAAGGATCTAGTATTCACTTCATAAAATGAGAATACTGGTTAAAAATCTTTTCAAATAATTGAATATGCTCTGCATAAATTAAACATGACAAATTTCTATAAAATTGATAGTAATAGGTCACCACACGTTTTTTAAATTAAAGATAATTCTAAACTGGGCGTGGTGGTGCATGCCTTTAATCCCAGCAGTTGGGAAGCTGATGTGGGAGGACTGATGTGAGTTCAAGGCAAGTCTGAATTTACATAGTGAATTTCAAGTCAGCCTGGGCTATAGCAAAATCCTACTTCAAAAAAAAAAAATTTCTAAGAGCCTTAAGTTTTCATACAAACCTACTCTATTGTAAGCAGGAATGAATATATAGATATATTATATTCAATAATTATGGCTATTGGGATGGAGAGATGGCTCGGTGGTTAAAGGTACTTGCTCGCATATCCAAACTGCCTGAGTTCTATTCCCCAGTACCCACATATGGCCAGATGCACAAAGTGACACATGCATCTAGAGTTTGTTTGCAATTTCAAAAGACCCTAAGATGTGCATTCTCTCCCTCCCCCTCCATCCTCCCCTCCCTCCTTCTCTCTGCATGAAAATAAATAAAAATATTATTTAAAAGATTTATGGTTGCTAATCATTTTAGATATAATAGTGAAAGGTTACAAAAATTTCTCATCTTTGAAAGGTCTCATCATAAAATATTATGGACAAAATAGGAGAGTGGTTAGAATTGGTTTTAGATTAATTGGAGGGGAAGCAAGGACTACTGGTATAAATGGATATAAGAAAATTTTCTGTTATTAAACTATCTGAGCCTGGCTGGAAGGTATATGGAGCTTGCTATGCCATTCTGTGCTATTGAAGCATCCTTGAATATTTTTATAATATAACGGTAAAATAAAAAAGGAGATAAAATTAAATTTGGTTTCTGGATGATTACATTTCCTGTCAGCGCTAGCTCAGAAACTCTTATCTGAAAGTCATTTGTGAGAGCCAGTTAAAGCCTCTTCACCATGAAGTCAAGTACAGCTGCTCAAAATGTATAAATGGGGGAAAAAAATCACAGATAAAGAGCATGCAACTGACACATGCTGGCGCCACAATGACATCAAGTCCTTGGGAAGATAGTGGGAAACATAGAATGATTACAGAAAAGACGGCCTGGAGACATGGCTTAGCGGTTAAGGCGCTTGCCTGAAAAGCCAAAGGACCCAGGTTTGATTACCCAGTACCCGTGTAAAGCCAAATGCACAAGGTGGCGCATGTGTCTGGAGTTTGTTTGCAGTGGCTAGAGACCCTGGAGTGCACATATCATTAATAGCCACACACCTGTAACTTAATAACAGGTAGACATTTCATACAGTGTACAATTAAGGGATTCTATCACTATGTGAAATCTATGGTATATACTTACATGGCTAGAATTTCATCAGGCTAAATAATCTCAAGGAACCAAGAATATACATTTGGTTTGATATTGACTTAAACATTGTTATAAAGCTTCTGAATGTATTTTACATGACTGAAAGAATATATATTATTTTAATTATTTTGCTTTTAGTTATTTGAGAGAAAGACAGAGAGAGAAGAGTGAAAGAAAGACAGAATTGGAGCATCAGGGCTTCTAACCACTGCAAACAAACTCCAGACACATGCGCCACCTTGTGCACCATGGGTCCTTGGGAATCGAACTTGGGTCCTTTGGCTTTTCAGACAAGTACCTTAACCACTAATCCATCTCTCAAGCCCTATAATGTATTTTTATGCAATGCAATGAAATTAAAAATCAGTACTATTACTAATTTGAAAGTTCCCCAATCGATTTAAAATTAAATATCACTGTTTTCAATAATGCATGAGTCAATAAATCCACCTTACATGGAATTTTAAAGCCAAACATACAGTTAAATGCTTATACTTAAGCAATTTATTTTGGATAATTATGGATTTACTAAGAAATGAATATCAGAGCTAGAAAGTTGGCTCAGTGGTTAAGGCACTTGACTGCAAAGCCAGAGGGCCCAGGTTCGATTCCCCAGGACTCACATAAGCCAGATGCATAAGGTGGCACATGCATCTGGAGTTCATTTGCAGTGATGGCAGTCCCTGGTGTGCCCATTCTCTCTTTCTCTCTCTCTCTCTCTTTCTCTCTCAAATAAAATAAATGTTTTTTTAAAAAGAAATAAATACAAATAGTTCTTGTGCAATGTTCACTCTGTTCCAAAATCATAATGACCTGAAAGACTCTATTGCAATATCATAATCAGGATATTGGTCAGGATAGAATCCACCTGTCTTATAAAGATCTCTCATGCTTTATGTATATGTGCATGGAAATTTGTCTCATATGAAAGTTCATATATACACCATTTCTTGTACCTTTCCCCACTTCTTATCACTAGAAAAATCTCTAATACACTTCCCATTTCTACATCTTATTTTAGAAATGCTGTATAAATAAAATCATATTATATATAATATTTGCACATAGGTCCCTAATGATGACTCCAGATTGTTCTTAAATTTCTCTCTCTCTCTGCACATGCATGCGTGTGTGTGTGTGTGTGTGTGTGTATGTGGTGTATGTAGTGTTTGGTGTGTGTGCATGTGTGGTGTATGCACATGTATGCACCCCTGTGCTCCATATGTGTTGCATATGATCATATGCAATGGGGGTACAAGCCTGCAGTGACTGGAACAGAACACCTTTTATCCCACTCCAGTACGCTCCTGAACATTCTTCTTTGAGCCCGAGTATCTTTACTGATAACAGAACTTACTATTTTTGGCAAGCTTTTTTTTTTCTTTTTTTGCAATGCTATTTAACAACTTGGTAACCTGAAATAAACAAGTATATTGAAAACTAATGTCTGAATGGTCATCAAACATATTAGAAAAGCCATATAGTAAAACTTACCGCTTCACAGTAGTCAGTTGGACCACATTATGAGGACAAGAGGACTAGTGGAATTTTGATACAGTGTTGTATGAAAGACAGAATTGTTCAGTCCCTCTGTAACGGTTCTTTAACAGTATCTTAAAAAGGTAAATATACCTCTGGTGTTAAACAGCAATTCCTTTCCTAAGCATTAATTCAGAATATGTATGCCTTCGAAATTTGTAAACAAATTTCATCATAGCCTCGTTCATAATAGCCTTCAACTTGAAAGAAGCCAAATGTTTACCAACTGGTATGTTGGATGTATAAATGATATAATATTCATAAACAAATTATTATACATCAATGCAAAGATGTATAAATATGCCTAGCAATATAAATTAATTTCAGAAACAATGTTCAGCCAAAGAAACCGCTAGAAAATATATGTCCTGTCTGATTCACCGAAAGTTAATAAGCAAGCAAAAGAACAATGGTGCTAGAAATCAGAAGATGAGAGGTGGTTGCCTTCCAGCAGTGGAAAGGTACAAGAACTGACTGCGAAAGGTTTTGAGAAACTTTCCAGGATGATAGAAATAATTTGGATTGGTATTACATTTGCATATGGTGGTACACTTCCTCATTTAAGCACTTAAGATTTATGCATTCTGTAACATATCAATTGTACTTCAGTTAGCATTGTTAGATTGTATAGCTAATTATTAATTATCTGATTTCCTTAAATTAGTTTTTTACATATATTCCAGTTTACTTGACCTGCTCCCACTCCTCATCTTTCTGAGCCCATCAGCTTATGCCCTCTCATGCCAGTATTCTCTTTTCCACTTTCATGTCATATGTGTTTTCTTACCATCCCCGTTCCTCTTCCTTAAAACACCATTTTCTTCTCTGATGATCCTCTTTATGCTTTCCTGAACTATACCCACACTCACATCCACCTAACTATACACATTTGCAAATTAGAAGCTAGGATTTACATGAGAGAGAACATGCAATGACTTTTTGAGTCTGTATTACCTCTCACTTAGTATACTATTTTTATCCATTTTCTTACAAATTACATATTTCAAAGTTCCAACACACACGCACACACACACATGCACACACACCATTGTCAATTTGACTGATGACTAAGCTGGTTCTATTTTCTTGCTTTTGTGCATATAACAATGATGATAGATTTTCACATATCCATATGGTAGGATATAGAGTCTTTTGGATATGTACACAGGAATGGTCTTGCTGGGTCATATGGTTGTTCTATTTTTGTTTTTGAGAAACCTCCACCTACTGGCTTCTAAACTAGTTTCAAAGATCCACAGGGCAAAAACTTTAGTTTCTATTTCCTTGGCATCTGTTTATTGCTCCGTGGCTCAGGCTCTGCACATTATCTTACTCAGCAAATCTCTGTCCTCATTCATATATTGTTTAGCATATGAAGAGAGTTTTCCTCATAAATATCTTACCAAATCTTTTATTAACTGCTTTAGTTCCATAATCTTTTCATTGAGCTTACAATGGGCCATGTACTGCTCAGACATTTTACTTGATACTATCAGGAGCTGAACATATGATGTTCTTTATATTTAAACTATTTATGAATCGTAGGTTTTTTCACTCTGTGCTCTGAGAGAGTGAGTTTTAAAGACTAATCTATTTGTATTTTAATTGCAAGCATATCAATCGTTGACTTCTTCAGAACCACAAAACAAATATTCAATTGACATAACTGTTGGAAAGAGGAAAGAGGAACATACACTCCTCAAAGAGAAATGCTTCTAATATGTGAGATGTTGCAGCCCCAAGTCTCCCTTGTACATGGATCAGATAAAACTGAGTTCACGGCCTGCTGAACAGAAGGAGAGTAACCCTTCTGCATCTGAGGTAGTGTCTCAGATCATAAAGAACAAATTTGACATTGAATCTCTCAGTTCACGCATAACCTGGAGACTGGAGAAGGTCTTGGCTATGTTTGCACAAGGCTCAGAAGATAATTTCCAATGACTGGAGGACACTGCAAGGTAAAGGTACTGAAGCAAGGGGTTAAAAAAGATCTTGGGCTACAAATTGTCATTGTAGCCCTGTATTGGAAAGTTTAATTTTCTTGGAGTGAACAATAACATTTGCATTACTTCTCTTCCTAGTTAGTGATTTCCTGAAAAGAGTAATCATTTATGGGGAAAAAGAGTAGAACCAGATTTATGTGGACAGTAAACTCTATAGATGGTTTATATTCTCCGAGATCAGTAATAAAACCCTGCCAGGCGTTCAAACAGATAGATGTAAGTAGATCAAAGGACAGGGAAAGGGAGTTGTGTGAGACCGAGAACTTCCTGTGGCTGGTAGCACACAGAAATCCCTGAATACTGAGCAGCAAGCAACTCTCAGCTATTCAGACCATGCAGGGCAAAAATTCACACATACAGTGTGAACATTCAAGTATACAGGATGAAAATTGCAAACATACAACACAGCAAAGGTAAACTAAGGCCCAAGCAGGAATAGGATTTTACACAGAAAGAAGAAAACAGGAGGAGTGTTTTGTCATCAACGAGAAGTATAAAGAAAAACAAGCTGAGTTTCATGTCTTCATTTTCTAAGGCCCTGCATCAACTTCACAGGCCCCAGTATATTTTATATCTTTAAACACAGGAGGCGTCCTTTTACTTCATGACATGTTAGCACCATGACAGACTGCAAATGCCTGAGACAGTTGGACATTTTTTACCCAGAATAATTTTGTAGAAGACAATCATGCTCAATCATGATCAGTTTAAAAAAAATGTTTTTGTGGTTTTTCAAGATAGGGTCTCACTCTAGCCCAGGCTGACCTGGAATTTACTATGTAGTCTCAAGGTGACCTTGAACTCATGGTGATCCTCCTACCTCTGCCCCCCAAAAGCTGAGATTAAAGGTGTGTGCCATCATGCCCTGCTAGTTTAAATATAAATAAAATAGAAGACAATCAATTTTTAAGGTGAACAAACTTAAAGTGAGGACTCATATCATGACTAGGTACTTGTTAAACACTATTTTTAAAAAAGACTGTCGCGGACAGATGGACTAAAATGTGGTCAATAGAATATCTCAAGATATCCAAGCAATGCAGCTCAACTGGTGAGTCCACCAGGAGACACTGGGCTCCTGTTTCTCCTGAGGAGTCTGTTCCTATGGACTCCAGATGAAGAGAGGACAGTGTTGCGGAAGGCACCTGGGTCTTGCGAATTTTATAAGCCTCGCATGCCTCCCCTCCCTCCTTTAGGGACTGTTGCAGTTCAGAGGGAATATCAAGATGGCAGGCACCCCTTCGTGTTACTTCCCTTTTGTTGCAGCATTAGACCCAGTGAGAGATTTCTCCCGAGACTTTTTCCTCTCTTACTCTCAGCGGTGCAGGCTGAGCCTCTGGCTGGCGGAAAGAAGCAGAGAGACAGCCGGGCGGCAGCAGGAGCTACGCGATGTCCCCGGCCAGCTGCAAAGTGGCCGATGCGTCACAGCTGATGCCGCTGAACAGTGTGAGGAAGATCAGGCTGGAAAGAAGAGAGAAGGAGGGATGGCAGGGTATAGAGGACAGAGGCCTGAGATGGAGGATGGATAGATGGCTGAAAAACACAGAAGGGACAAACTGTTGGCCCTGGTTTTGGGACCTGTTCTACAGGGCTATGAAGCCCTTTGGACCAAGCACCTCAGACACCCCAGACCCAGATGATGTACCACTGGTCATTGTCAAGGAATGAGGATTCCTAATGTCTTGGCCTGATCAGAAACTGCAGGACTAACTGATGTAAAGGAACAGGAACCCTAACCTCCTAAGCCTACGCTAGAGCTGTAGTGTGTGGAGACATGCGGGTTCTCAGTACCATCGAGATCTGGGAATATTCTTTGATGACCGTGTTAATTCCCTATTGGTGCAGAACAAATAATTCTAAACCTTGGCAGCTTGAAACAACATGTTTTATCACCTCTCTTTCTGCGTGCCAAAGATCTGGAGGTTGTATCTCACTGGTAGAGCTCTTGCCCAGAGCTCACAGGTTCCCTGGTTTGACCTTCAAGCCTGCAAAGGCAGAGCCAGATAGAGTTTCTAAGCTAGTGTGCTTTTGAGTTCCAGAGTCGATTTCATGACGCTCATCTACAGACCGAGGACCTACATCGACACGTAATATTTGGTGTGTTGGGCAAGCTTCAATTTCTTTGAATCTGTTGAGTAGAAACCTTAGTATTTTCTCCTACATGATAAAAATAATATATACTGTCTAGTTTCCCACACAGCAAATGAAGGAGTCAGTGAGCAGCAACGTTCAAGGAATAAGTGGCAGGCTTCCTCAGTAAGTTACATACCATCACTTTTCCATCTGCTGCTCGTCACACAGACCAAGCCTGGAAATAGTAGAATCCAAAAGAATATGAAATCCAGAAGGCAGGGCTCCTTGACTATATATTGGATAATGACGAATGCAATGTCCATATTTGATCAAGCCTCAATCCTTTCCTGCATTTTTAGTTAGAACAATGAATATATTTCCTTGAATTTTTTTTGTTCCATATATTGTTTAATTTTATTCTTTGTTTTCCTGCTTTTTTTTTTTTTTTTTTTTTTGGTCTATTAGCTCATTCACCTTGTCCATTGATGTGACCAAATACAGGACAGGGTTGAGATGAGGTCCACTGTGGCGAGGAAGGTAAGGCACACAGCTGTAGGCACAAGGAGTAAGAGACGGCTGGTGCCTCACATCTCAGCACACCAGGAAACAGATCTCAAAGAAGGTCAACTCATGGAGGTGCTTGCTACCAGCTAATGTTTTGAATAGGTCTTCCCTCCTCAGTTAATTGTCTCTGCACACACCCTCACAGACACACCCAGGATGTCTCTTTGGTGATTCTCCATGCAGTCAAGTGGACAATGAAGATTAATCATTACTCCTGGCTTACTCTATAAAGCCTAAACCCACACTATCTGATTGAACAGGTTGGAAGAGAAGGAGGCCACGGATTGTGTTATTCTCCACAAGTTCCTATGAGGAGGGCAACAGAGTGCAGGGTTTTAACAGCTCAGAATTGTATTGAAATGAAGCTGAATTCCTGCCACTAAAGGGGACAAAGAAAGGCGTTCTCATCTTGAGCTATCTTTGATTCCAGATGAAATCCAGGAAATAGAATTAAACAGAGCCCTAGGTCATGTGCATGATTACCAACACACACTTAAAAACAACAAAAAAAAGACGATAGTAGTGACTTTGGGAAGCATAGTTCAGCAATTTATAGGATAAAGTACTTCAATGGGATTTAATATAAGCACAGAACATGCTAAAAATTTTGTTTTTTGGAAAGTTCAAGTATAAAAACATGCATGCTTATTATGGTGATGCAAGACACATTTGCTACATAATGTGCATGGCTGCAGTGTGGTGCTCATTTCCTAGAGTATTAGAACAAATCATCCCACTCAGACCACAATAAAAGTTAAAAAAAATACAGGCTGGAGAGAGGGATCAGTGGTTAAGGCACTTGCCTGCAAGGCCTAGACATTTGAATTCACTTCCCCAGTACCGACATAAAGCCATACGCATAATGGCGCATACATCTGCAGTTCATATGCAGTGGCTGGAGGACCTGGTGCACCCATTCTTTCTTTCTCTATCTGCCTCTTTCTCTCTGAATCTCTTCTCTCTCTGCTTATAAATAAATAAAAATATTTATAAAAAGTTATGAAATAGAAATATCATTAAGATGTGTCTATGGCAATAAATCATTTTAATAAAACTGCTAACACACAAGTCACAGCATATGTTTTCCTTTCCCTCAGTGTATTGTTGAAATCAACTTCAACTAGATGACTGAGGTATTTGAACCCCTGAACAGGGGAAGGCGAAAAGGGAAATCACTACAGATTATGTACATGATGTAGTAAAACAAAGGATGTTACTCACAAAATAAATACGAATACTCAAATATTTGCTCTTAGTATATTAAACATTTCAAGACAGAGCACATTTAGAAAGCATAAATAAAGCTAAAATGGTTTTGAGTTCTGCAAAATTCTTTTATAAACATAGTATCATATATTATACATCAATATCCCATACTAATAGGAAAATTACTAAGGTAACAAGAAATAACAATGTAACAACAGAGAAAAGTAAAGCAATCTATTTTACCAATGTACAAGTTTAGGTGATTACAAGACAAATTTTATTATACCAGTAAAATATTATTTATGTAATTTCCTACCATTATGATCATTTTACAATCCTCTTGCATAGTGAATTTATTTATTTAATTTATTTATTTATTGGATTTTCAAGGTAGGGTCTCACTCTAGCCCAGGCTGACCTGGAATTCACTATGTAGTCTCAGGGTGGCCCAGAACTCACACCAGTACTCCTACCCCTGCCTCCCAAGTGCTGGGATTAAAGGCGTGTGCCACCATGCTCAGCTCAGAAATTCTTACTTCAATCAGAGTAATTTTAGGGTCCCTAGATGTCCTTGACTAAATCCCCAACCGAAATTTCATTATTAAAAAAAAAAAGGCACCTGAATCCATACAGTGGCAAACATGTTTTATTAATCAAATATACACATTTTAGTGCCACCTATTGGCAGGAGAGAAATAAAGAGATGATTTCATTTACTAACCAGTAGCAGAGGACAATGATTCAATAGTGAGCAAACTGTAGCTAAAGGTGTGAATTATTTTGGAATATTTTAATGAGTGAGTAATAATTTACTTTTTGATGTACAGATAAAACATACTGTAAGCAATTAAGAATTGGACAATTAAAGAACATAATTCCTACAGATAGTGTTTTAAAATGAATTTTAACTTTTCTAGCTTATGTATACTTACAACAAACCTACTATATAGTTATAGATGCAGTTAATTCATTGGGAAAAATAGGAACTGTTGCCTTGTCTCACTTCTGTGCATTTGACAAATAATCAAATATTACACTTCTTAGTGAAAATATTGTATTTCTATAGGATTTGTAAACATTTCCACTAAGATAAGTTTTGCACAGGTATTTGGAGATCAAGTGGAAATGTATTCCAGAGTTTGAATATTTAGCAGCTGCTTATGACTTTTACTAGCAGAGCAACATTTACTATGCCATTCAATGGTGCCCCCTTGTATCCCAGAAAAGAATATTTAATCTCCATTCTTGCTTTAAAGAATTTAAATTTTAAATTGAACAAAGTCTCAGATAAAATGGAATAATAATTCATCACATTTTGCAGGCTGGCCTGAAGTCACTTTTTCTTCTATTTGATATTCAATCACTCTGTAATTTTTTTTCTATTTTTTTTCTTTATTAGTTAGTTTTATATTCAGCAAATACAGTCAGTTTGGTACCATTATTAGGCTCATCCGTGACCTACCTCCTCCCCTTGGCCCCTCCTTGTTGAGGTATACGGGTCATGCATTGTGGAGTTAGCCCACAGTTATGGGTAAGATAAATGTCTCTGCATATCATGACCCAACATGTGGTTCTGACATTCTTTCCGCGCCCTCTTCCGCAAAATTTCCCTGAGCCATGTTGGGTTCATTTTTGGTCTGCTTCAGTGATGAGGTGTTGGGGGCCTCTGAGGCTCTGGCTCTCTGATTTGGTAGGAGTTGATTTTTCTCTGTGGTGATCTCCTTCCCCCTTGTGCTAGTATCCGGTTCATCAGGAAAACAGGCCCCTTGCTTGTTTCTGCAATTTTTCTTAGTTTTAGCCGGGGCCCTTTTGAGGTATGATGGGGTGGCTCTCTCCTTAGGATCTACATCTATCTGAAAAAGAGAAGCAGATTCTCCAACGGAGAGTAAGTTAGCACCAGGACAAATGAGAAAACCCTTTTTTAAATAGAGAATTTGTAATTTTTAAAAATACTCTATTAGTAATGAACTTTACTCTATGGACTAATGATATGTTTGGTCCATTCCCCTTATGGTGTCCTCTTATATGCTGTCTTCCCCAACACTTTCAATAAAGTCCTTCCTCAATGGAGTTATGAATGCATCAGTCAGCCTCAGTGGGGGGACAATGCAAAAGGATGCTTCTTCCTACCCTGTGGTTCTTACAATCTTTCTGTCCCCTCTTACACAAAGTTCCCTGAGCCTTGGAAGGTGTATTATAAGTCCACATTAGTGTTGAACTCTGTGCAACTTTTGAATTTGGATCCATGTTGGCACCCAGAGCATCACAGTAAATCCTTCCATGTGTTGGTACCAAATGTCCATTATTCTGTTAGTGAAGTTTTAATTATTTAATTCATTTTGGTATAATACACGAAGAAAAATTTACATCCTTAACAATTCCTCTCTCTGTCTTGATTGCCTTAAGTAAAGCATGATATTAGAATCACGCAGTCACTAATGCATTATGATTTGATTTTTTTTTCTTTCATTTATGTTGCTGCAAAGCATGATGTATTCACAAAAGTTTTACTAAACTTTTCCTAAGCTAGTGGCATGGGATACAACAGTCTGCCGGTGTGGAACAGAATCTCAGGGCAGCAAGCCGTAAGCTACGACTCTCAGTCACAGGATCACGAGGACAAGCACAACTTTCAAGGTGCTGTGATGTTCACTAGGGTGGGTTTGCGAAATGCAGGTTTAAAGGACAATATTTTGAAACCACCCAGGCCAAGCCTCCACCAATATTCATTTTATTTCCTTTGCAAGTGATTCCTTCCTAATTTGTTAAGAACAGGGGACCCTGTCACTTCTTACATTTCATTTTCATTTCATAAACACTATATCCTGTGCTATCTGTTGATGAATCATGGAGAAAATTTTTAAATTCAAAAGTTTTGTCTTTCAGAAAATAGCTGCATAAGATGCTAGGTCTCAGCCCATCTTGGAAAATACAAGATTGACATTGATTCATTAGCACGTATATTTTTTTTTTCTGTAAAAATCTTAATTTTTCAAGAAGAGATGTAGAAGCTTCTGGCAGGGAAACAAAGGATGATAAGTAGAAAAGTAATTTTAAAGGAAAAGTAAGTATAGCCCAAGGATATGGAAAAGAAGTTCACTTTTTACTTCACATATGTAATGTAAGACCCTGGATATAAACTGAAACACTACAAAAGAAAAATAAAAGACAAGTTAAACATTTGTAATTAGCAATGTTACCTTGCTGTGCCTGTTTTATTACTAGGGCCCTATTCCCTTACATTTGAACAAACACTGTTTCCAATTATTTTTTGTTTTCTCCTAATGAGTTCACAAATTTTGTTAGACTAACCTTTCTACAAACCCAAATGAAACAGGTATGACAGTGACCTTAGAAACAAGAACAGTGGGAATCTTACATTTTTGGTAGCATTTATGGGGAAGGTTGAGGCACTCAAATTTATGTCTCAGCTCATCTGTGTGATATCCACTGTATGACATCTACATGTATGTACTCTCTTGCCACGCTACCTAAAATTGACAAATCCAGCATATATTGTCTTTCTGCAAAAGTGAAAAAAGAGAATATAGATAATTTTTTTAAATGATGAGTAGCAGCTGATGACTAACCAATAAAATAAAATTTCTCTGAAATTGAAATTGACATGTACTAATTGATGAGGTTCTGAGTCAAATGAATGGAGTTTCTAAGCCCCGTGTGATCAGTTTAGCAGCAGAGGCCACATAGGACCTGTGAATACAACAAACAGGAGTATTCCCAGGACTGAGATTTAGACTGCGCAGAACAGCTCACTCCAGGGTTATGCTGGCAGCCCGTTGGCCATGAGAGCAGAACTGAGAGTTGAAAGAGTACTGTTAGAGCCACACAAAACTCTAGACGGGGTTTGCTTATTTTTAAATTTGTTCCTTTTCTCTCCACTGTTTTATACCTCTTATACGTTTTCCATAGTGACCGGTTTTCTTTAGGTCATGGGAACCATTGTGGTAACAGAAGAGTGGAGAAGAAAGGACCATTCTGGTGCTTTATTTCCCAATCTTACTATTTTATTATAAAAGCCATGAATTGAAACAACGAAAACCAACCTCCCCATAACAAAATTGTGAATGTTAAAACAATGGTTGTCAAACCATGCTCATCTTAAAGAGAAAACAATAAAACTTTTTTAATTATTTTATTTTAATTTATACTAGAGAGAGAGAGAGAAAGAAAGTCAGAGAGAGAGAGAGAATGGTTATACCAGGGCCTCCAGCCACTGCAAACAAACTTTAGATGCATGCAACACCTTGTACATGTGGCTAATGTGGGTACTGGAGAATAGAACATGGATCCTTTGGCATTGTAGATAAGTGCCTTAACTGCTGAGTCATCTCTCTAGCCCAGAAGCAATGAATCTTTACTTAGAAGTTTACAGTTATTTTTAGAAACATGCAAAATTAACGCATTCATATTGAACACTACTATGAACATCAAGAATGCTACTTTAGCCCAAAATTCTGTGAGATCCACAAACAGATGGTGGTGGTGTGATAAGTAGGCTTGCACCGTACAAGGAAAGGAGGGAAGAGAAGAGCTTTGGAAGAATCATAATGTGTATGACCCAGAAACGTGATGGCTGTCGGGAAGCAGGTCTCCGGCATCTGCTGGAATGGAGAAGACTGAAACAGAGGTCTGGGGGAGCCGAGGCCAGACAGGGATGGGCCCTGAAGGTCAGAGCTATATCTCAAGTGTCACCAAGAGTCCTTGAGGGCCCTTCAGCAGGGAGGCATGACAGTGAAATTGATTCAGAGCAGACTGAAAGAACACCGCAGGACAGGAAGAGGAGATTGTTTCTGTGGGTAATTAGAGGGCAAGCAAGAATTCCTGGAAAACATGGATGTCAAAAGCAACATTCTAGGTTGATCACCTTTCTGGCTTCCAATTGCCACATCCCTAGATGGTGCCTTTACTTTGCCACTTCCCATCCCTAGCTTCCTCAAAGTGAAGACAAGGCAGAGCAGTTTTCACCTGAAAGATTCCGATGGTGGATGAGGAAAAAGTGCCTCCCTGAGGATTGGTTTTGTGATATAAGGACACTGTGTGGTTTGAACAGGCAGCTAGCTTTATGTAGCTGAAGGGGATATGATCAAAAATGGTAAAAAAAAAAAAATAGAGCAAAGTCAATCTCACTTGTCTGCAAAACACAAAAAGATGTGACACTAATTAAGTTGCTATTCTTTTCCCCCATGGTGTTCTGGATATTAAGTCACTTGGTATTTATATTGACACTTACATTACTTGGTAAACTATCACATACTGATATTAAGAAGCCATGTATATGATTAAACACATTATATGAGTCTAATTAAATTTTGTCAAAAAGCATTAATATAAATCAAATAAAGAGACATATCGAGTTTCTGTGAGAAAGAAACTTAAAATCATGGATATAATTGTTCAAGAAGAAGTAATTTCTACTGCATTATAATTGATGGAATATTTATGTCCACTTACAGAAGAATAGATCAGTAAATTATAGGAATACTTACGAATTTATGTACTAGATTAATACGTTTCTATGACAATTAGTGAACTTGTCACATATATCAACCAAGATAATATTAAACATGCACATATTATATCAAATGGTAAAACAAATTAGAAAAAGATATAGATGATTATTTCATTTGTATAAAGCACAATAAAAGACTGGATATACATACTTTGAACATCAAAAACTAAGATCAAGGAAGTAAACATAAAAAAATCAAGATATTACTATTCTAATAAGATATTTTCACAAACTAGTTATTTTACAACACACATAAACACATACACAACTACTAGAGAGGCTTACTGAAAAGACAAGGGGATGTCCTGTGGAACTTCACGGAGACACAGTTTACCTTTTGGCACCTGGAAGTTGAGTGCAATGCTGAACCCTAGGATATCCTACCAAGTAATTCTGAAATGTGAGATAGCAGATAGGCAGTTACTCCACAAAACTTACATTACATATTCACCTAAACGTTAATAACATATTTTCATGGTGAATGTTGACTTTGCCAATGAAATTTAAGAAAAAAAAATCTGACCTGATTTTAAATTATTGGAGTGGCGTGGCAATTATAATTTCTGCACACATCCCTTATGCAGAGTACATATTCCAAGATTAACCATGGACAGTATCAAACCCTCTGTATACTATTTTTAGTTTCTTATCCATACATGCTTAGGCTAAAGTTCAATTTATAAATTTGACATAGCAAGAGATTAAGAATAAAAATTAGCATGGATTTTGGCTTCCTTCTCTAATAATTTCAAGATTTATTCTTCCTGTAGGGCTTAGCAATCTTAGCATAATTGCTTCCTCCCATTAAGTCAAGAGCCTTACTTTTTTTTTTAAATTGGCTTGTGGTTTTTCTATTTAATTTTTTTCTTTTATTTAGTTATTTATTTATTTTACTTAGCTTTTCTAAAAATATATTTTTATTTACTTATTTATTTATTTGACACAGACAGACACAGAGAGAAAGAGGCAGACAGGTAGAGTGAGAACGGGTGCATCAGGGCCTCCAGCCACTGCGAAAGCAACTCCAGACACATGTGCCCCCTTGTGCATCTGGCTTATGTGGGTCCTGGGGAATTGAGTCTCCAACGGGGTCCTTAGGCTTCACAGGCAAGCGTTTAACTGCTAAGCCGTCTCTCCAGCCCCAAGAGCCTTTCCTTTTCATTTCAAGTAAGCCCTTTGCCTTTACTGTTTCGCCAGCCTCAATACTCTTTCAATTCAGAGCCATTGTAAAGTACTATAAGGATTATTTGGAACACAAGTAATGAGGCTCCCTGACAACCCATCTGACAACAAAGAAGGACAGGTGAGTAATGGCTGGGTAGTGTATACAGCCTGGATATGCCGGACAAAGAGATGGTTCGTGTCCCAGTTGGGACAGAGGAAGATGGCATGAGATTTAGTCACACTACACAGTACTGCATCCAATTGAAAACTTATAAATTGTTTAGTTTTTGGAATTTCATTGAGAATCCTCATCCATACTTGGTCATGAGTAACTAAAACCAAAGAAAGCAAAATTGATTAAAAACTGTGTGTGTAATTTCCAGAATGAAAGTAATTTCCTTAAAAAATGTAAGCCATGCACAGATGTATGTGCTTAAACCATAAGCAATGTGACGATGTTTACAGGATGATTCAAAGACAAAGGAAGCAGGACACCCATATCACAATGGACCCATTATCAGGCTTCATCTTACTCTGATGTCATTCCCTGATGTTGAGTGTAGGAGACTGATCATGCAGCAAATTCATTCCATCATCCAACAAATATGTATTGGACCTCTCTACAATTAAGGGAGGAAAGCACCTTTTAGGATTAGGAGAATAATAAATTAACTCTTACTTTTTTATATTTATATAGATTATATAAGTTGTGTATCTATGTAGTCTGACTATACAGCAACGTAACTTATTAATAAATAATGTAGTCATTCTAGATACTTTCCACACTTTAACTCAGTACTAATCTTTGAATCACCCTTATATCTATTGTGGACATTCTATTCACATAGGGTATTAATGCCCCTTATGAAAAAATATATATATTGGAAAATTTTAATTGCAGCATCTCCACATCTCTCTCTCTCTGCTCTCCTAACCTAATTGTGTTTTTCTGTATAAGAGAGGTGAAATAGATTGACTGTAGTCAATGACTGTATTGTGCCATTTCTCAATGTGCAATTTCTCCAGTGGGAAATCATTGTCCCAGAGACTGTTATTGGGTTCACCAAAACTTGTAGAACAGAACTGTTGTATGAGGTTTCTGCTTCCTTTCCATTTCCTTTCATAAATACCAGATAATGCATTATGGTCTGCAGGCTATCTCAAACGAACTGGTTGTCCTCTCCCTTCTTATTTTTCATACATTTTTGAGCTCTTAGTTTCATCTCAATGTCTGTTTCCAAGAGGACCCACTGGTGTGCCCATATACTTCCTTGATTATGGTATTATCTCTTGTATAGACAACTATACTAGTTGCTTTCTCATTGCTGGGAAAAAAAAAAAAAAAACTAGAATCCGCTCATTGGAGGAAAGGGTTTATTTCTGGCTTACAGATAAAAAAGAGATGTTTGGTCATAGTAGGGGAAGCATGGTGTAGCAACCAGTCATCTGGGCTTCTCAACCAGAACAGCTGGGAGGACAGCACCTGGTTTTCACCTTGCCCTACCTTTTGAGACATACCTCAAGGAAGGCTTCACTTCCCAAAAGCTCCATACTTTTCCCAAATTGCCACCATCTATTGGTCAAGTATTCAAAAAATAGTCTGTTGAGACCATGCTGTCCTGGGCTCCCATTGACTTATGACCAACTCATGGTGCAAAACAATTCAGTTAAAATTTAAATTCCCAGTCTTTTCCAGTCCCCATATGTTTGAATATGAAAATTCTGAAGTCTTATCCGAGACTCAAGACAGCCCTTTAACTGTGAATCCTATACAATCAAAACTTAAGTTACATGCTTCCAACACATCATAGAACAGAGTAAATATTCCCCACTCCAAAATGGAAGAAGGAGGGCATGGCAAGGAAAAATGGACTAATTAATGTGAGATAGGAAATTATCAGGGAAATCTTCAAATCCTGCAGCTCTAAGTCTGGTATTTGGAACTGCTCAAGAAATCCTCTGGTCTACAAAAGGCACGGCCGACTCTGCCTCTCCAGTGTGCTGCTGGCATCTCAGGCAGAATCCACCTGCAGCTTGCCTTGGTGACCGTCCCACCATCCCAGAATATTCCAAATCCGGAATCTCCACTGCAACCCATGGTTCATGATTAAAGATCCATTCCATGGCCGGCATAGCCACCATGCAGGGACTATGGCAGCCTCTCTATTGCCCCAGGCTGCCACTGATTCGATATCGGTGAGGTTTGGGACCAGCATTCCTCTGAACCCTCTCTTTTGCCCTGGGCTGCCTCTGATCTTCCATTTGTAAATTCAGGTTCATGCCTCACCCCAGTATTTTCCTCATTCACCTAGTGTCCTCCTCCTTCACCCCAGGGCCCTCCCCATTCATCCCAGGCAGCTGACAGTTTGGCAGTGAGATAGAGACTCCAGTTTGCTTGATGGCACAGCTGCAATAAAGCTGAGATGACATCAACTAATGCATCTTCATAGCACTACCAAGGGTCTGCAAGACTGAATGCCAGTAGCACAACACAAAGTAAAGACACACACACACACACACACACACACACACACACAAAGCCATCAGAGAAATGTAAGTTAGAACTACTTTGAGATTCCATCTCAGTCCCATAAGAATGACTAACATCGAAGCATCAAATGCAGGTGAGGGTGTGGGGAAAGTGTAACCCTTATTCACATGGACGAACATGTGCAACAGTGGCATGACTGCTCTGTGATCAGATCTGAGACCCACTCCAGGAGTGGGGGATTTCGCCCTGGTATTGAAACCCTAGTTCAAAACCTATAGCTGTGAAGTTCAAGGATCTTAGTGGGGAAACTATTACTGTTGGTTGACTAAGAAGATACATGTGACCATCAAAATTTCCTGTAATATTTATCTTTATGTACATATATTAGTACTACTCACAACTTTGATTAGAGAAATTTCTTTTTAACAGACAATGACAACTGCTGGGGAGATGCAAAACTTGTCAAAGTGCTGATAATGAGTGACTACTGAGTGCTCAGTGCTAAAAGATACATGTTTATGAACCCCACTCAGGCTCAGGGTATATTGTGAAAAAGGGGGCAGAAAGAATGTAGAAGACAAAGAATAGGGGTGAATACACAAAGACACTATCTTCCAGTTTCATGTCCGTTACTTCTCAACTTTACAGTGGCTGTCATTGCCTGAACAATGCCTCAACAATGTTGATCTCATCAAAAGTTCACAAGCTTCTGTCAAAGCATTTGATTATACACCTGAGGTAAAAGGTAAGACCCTGTTGCTGAGTATAACACATGATGCTAGTACAAAACATAGAGTGATCTGGCTGGAATCTAGAAGGGAGCCAGTTCCCAGAAAGCCTGTCTAGTGCTAGAAAGCACTACATGAACTACTGGGAGAAAGTGGCCAGCATCATTTGGAACAACCAGGGGTCTAAGCTACTCAGAAGCAAACACCATAACGAGATGTACACACAAGTGCCAGAGGGGCACAGAGCCCTGGTGGGTAACCAATAGCTTTCTGATTGGCTGAGAGATCTGCTCAGTACAAAGGAACCCACATCTGGAAGTGGGAACCAGATCAGAATCGTGTGGAGATAAAGACTGTGCTCTCCAATGTCAAGGTCCAACAAGTCTTTGGCTAAGAGAGGGGATGCACCCATCAAATTCTCTCTAAACTAACAAGGCTTATCCCATTTAACCTGTGCTGACTTCACTCTCTGTTGGAGAATCTGGTTTTCTTCTTCAGAAGGCAGCGGGAGCAGAGAAGATACACTTGTTCTCATACTCCAGCCATGCCGCAGCTGAAACCACAGAGGAAATGGGGAATGAGGGAGAATGCAGCTTCCATGGTGAGCCTGACAATCAGCACCAGGGTGAAGGAGACAAGGGATACCCGACACCCACCAAAGCAGAGATCCAGAGGCTCCCAAGAGCTCATCACTGAGGCAGACTTAAAACATACCCAACATGGTTAGGGAATTCTGAGGAAGAGCTGGTGGAAAGATTGTAAGAGCCACAGGTTGGGGCATCATTCCCAGAAGCATTGTCTTCCCCCAACAACTGATTGCTACTCACACAACCCCAAGGGGGATACCTGAAACTCCACTAAGGAGGACCCCCCAGCTGAAGGAGGGCAGAGAAGATGAAAGGCTATCAACTCATTATGTATACATACTAAGTATGTCTGAAATTAATCAAATTAAAGTTTTTCAGTATGGATGATGGAAGTGAGCAAAAAAAAAAAAATAGAAGAGGAACTAATTGAAAAGAAGGAGTACAGTAGAAAGTTCAGTGGAAAAGAGGGATAGGATAATAGGCACTGAATGAGGATTATGATCAAATTACATTATGCTCAAGTGTGAAAATTGTCAAGTAAAACAACACAAAAGATAAAACAATGGCAACACTTCCTACTTTCATCTTTTCCCTATAAATTATTGGATAAATGATTAGATAACTTTATAATGTTTTTATGTAATTACTTTGCAATTATTTAGCAAGTACCATAAATATATGTAGATAACTAATGTTCTAGGAAGTTATTGAATGTCTAGCTTCTTAGTTAGCATAGTTTCCCAGGGCAGAAACCTAGCTGTCTTTTAAAATAATTCATCACCAGTACTTGCTCAATGTTTCATGAATATTTGGTCAAAACACATATTTAAATGAATGTATCAGAAGTAAACCTTCCCTAGTGTATTAATGAAATGTGTTGAACTCTCTCAAATTTAGACATTCTGTACAAAGTTTTAGAAAAATAATTTAATCCTGTATATCACAACACAGACATTTTGTATAAAGTTTTAAAAAAATAATGCAATTCTATATATCCCAACGCAGAAATTAAACTGGAAAATTTTTGGAAACCGAACTCAAAGGTTGTTTAGAAGGTTGTGGATGGGTTTTTGGTAAATCAATTTAGGATTATTCAATATTTGAAGCACCAGTACAAACCAAGGTCAAAAAACAGCCAGAAAGAGTAGGTGGAGAGGAATATACTTTACAAAATTGTGTCTTTGGGTATAGGAGTAATGCTAGCCCATTGTAACTCAGCCAACAATGCAGGTAATAGGAAAATAATGTCCACACAGATTTACCTCACCTTCAAAGCTTCCACATGTACCATCCTTTGATCAGGTCCTACCGGCAGCAAGGAGGAAAAGTGCCCTGCTGATGTAAGGAATAACTCTACCATAAGAGACACCCACTTTAAGACACAATAGGCCAAATAGGTGAAAAGTGGACTTGGAAGAGCAAATGGAATGTTCTCAGCACAAAACTTCCCTGCTGTAAGAATACTGGCAAGTATGCCTAATTTCACATATATTTCATGTTAAAGCTAACTCTTAATTAATTTATTTATTTACTTGACAGAGAAAGAGGGAAGGCAAGAGGAGAGAGAGAGAGAGAGAGAGAGAATGGGCATGCCAGGGACTCTAGCCACTGTAGATGAACTCCAGACATGTGCACCCCCTTGTGCATCTGGCTAACGTGGGTCCTAGGGAATCGAACCTGGGTCCTTTGGCTTTGCAGGCAAAACAATCTCAGGAGAGAGGCATTTTAAACGACTCATGGATTTAGAATATTCTCTGTGAGGCAGACGGTGTTATATCATACTGATCAGAAGAAGAAAACTGAGGTGGAGTGCTATGTGAAAAGTAGCTCCACTGGGTCTCCGCTGCAATCCACGGTTCATCCTCACGGCTCCACTGGGTCTCCATGCAGGCATCCAGCAAACCTGCTTCACACTGCCCATGGCCATTTCCAAAACACAAGACCGTGTTGCAAACTCAAGGACCCTCTCTTTCCTGCATTTCTTATACTCCACAATACCAGGTAGGGTGCCAATTTGTTAATCCAGGGGGGAATAAAGCAGACTTTGAAGAACCGAACACTCCTTGAGCACTCAGGCCCCTTCAAAAACCTCTACATGCTTCCTGCTGCTCCAGTGTAGGTCAGCTGGCCCAATCTCAATAGTTGTTATCTCTCAAACAATTTACAGGTTAATGGGCATCAGTTTAGGCCCAAAGATTTCATTTTTTCTGCACCATATCCCTCTGCTCACAGCGGTCCATTTCTATGCAAAGCAACCCTGCACAACTTCTCAGGACATGGACATAACAGCAAGCTTTTCACACAAACCGCTAGCCTAGTCCAAGCAAAGCTTTCTCACCTTCATAAGCCAAACCTCACAGTCCATAGTTCTTTCTGCATTCAGGTCTTTCAATTCTGACCACAATAGTCCATCAGGCTGTATTTAGAGTGCTACAAGGCATCTCTTAGGCCAAGGTTTCAAATCCTCCCACATTCCTCTTGAAAATCAGCTCCAAAAGGCCAAAACCATACAGTCAGGTGTCTAGCAGCAATCCCACCTTTCAGTACCACTTTACTGTTGCAGTCAGGTTCACATTCCTGGTAGAAATCACCCAACCAAGAGCAGCTTGTGGGAAAATGAGGTTTATTTTAGCTTACAGGCTCGAGGGGAAGCTCCATGATGGCAGGGGAAAACGATGACATGAGCAGAGGCTGGACATCACCCCCTGGCCAACTTAAGGTGGACAATAGCAATAGGAGAGTGTGCCAAACACTGGCTTGGGGAAATTGGCTATAACACCCATAAGCCCACCCCTAACAATACACTCCCTCCAGGAGGCATTAATTCCCAAATTCCTCATCAGCTGGGAATTTAGCTTCAGAACACCTGAGTTTATGGGGGACACCTGAATCAAACCACCACACATATCCATATCTACCATATACTACTGCTCTAGAATTCTTTGTTGGCCTGCCATGTGCCAGGCTGTGGGCTGAATACTAATAAATGGATAGCCTTAATCACATTCTACTCCTTGTGTTGCTTTATTTAACGTTTTATTATCTTAATTATGCTCTGTGCTCAGGAGTGAAGTTGAGTGTTTCATTGTTTATGTATTTTCAGTAGCCGCCAAATGCCAGACATGCCATTTGTCCATTCAGTTTCACACAATGAGTGATTTCATGTACATCACTCTTGCCTTCCGCTAGCGGAAGGAGTCTTCCCTGACAAATTTGTACAATTTCACATGTTTCCACTTCCAATTGGTCAGAGAGTCTGAGCACACTTGATAGTATTGGCTGACAATGCCTGGCGAAATTGTATTAAACGTGATATGTAAATTAATGTCTGACAACTCTGGACTCTTGGTGTGTTCATGAGTAGATGTGTGAGGGATGGCAGAAGGAATTTTAATGTATCTGTGATTGGACTTGTCAGAAAGGCAAACCATTGATCATCTTTATAATTCCCATAATGAATGACTCCCACTCATGCATAGAGGAAGTTTCAGTGGCTGTCACAAACTATGATCAATCATTTAAGAATTAATTTCAGTTAAGTGCTCACAGATAAATGAGATTACTTGTGCCATTTGAATATCTCTTTGCCTCATCACTTTTATGAGTTCTCTTATCTTTTTTGTGAGGCTTGTAAGCTCTTTGCCTGCAAATTTGACTCAGTAAAACAGACCATTGGAGACACACTCACTTGTTCACATCTTGGGGGGAAAAATCATTAAACTGCTCACCAGTTGGATGTAATTTAGCACCATGCAAGTTTACTAGGCAATACATTTATTCAGCCTAATGCACTGTGCTCTGATTTCTAGCTACAGCGACCAGCTGATTTTCACAGTCAATAACAATTTACAGATAAAAATCAATTTGTTTTACTGAACTGGATTGCAAAACACCTAACAAGTATTTATGTTTTGAATTTGCTTTTTTTTTTCCAACAGCAAAACACTGTTAAAAAGCCCCATTTGATTCATTTTATAAAATATTTTAAAGATGTTTTCTCTTTCTACTCCTTTTATCCAGATATGCCCTGCTCACTGCATTTCTATGTCTCTAGCTATGTTTAAATATTTTCTGTTTATACTTCTTTTTAAAAAAAATTTGTCCATTTTTATTTATTTATTTGAGAGTGACAGAGAGAGAGAGAGAGAGAGAGAGAGGCAGATAGAGAGAGAGAGAATGGGCATGCCAGGGCTTCCAGCCACTGCAAACAAACTCCAGATGCGTGCGCCCCCTTGTGCATCTGGCTAACGTGGGTCCTGGGGAATCAAGCCTCGAACCAGGATCCTTAGGCTTCACAGGCAAGCACTTAACTGCTAAGCCATCTCTCCAGCCCTATGTTTATACTTCTAACAAAAGCTACTATTAAAGACCTTTTTTTAAGTTGCTATGTGGGGGGACTGGATAGATGGATTAACAGCTAAGGTGCTTGCCTGCAAAGCCAAAGGACTCAGGTTCTACTCTCCAGGACCTACATAAGCCAGATGCATAAGTTGGCACATGCATCTGGAGTTTGTTTGCAGTGGCTGGAGGCCCTGGCATACCCATTCTATTTGCCTCTCTCTCTTTCTCTCTGTCTTTCTTTATTTTAATACACAGTCTCACAGGATGTTTGAATCATCTTGTCTTAGCCTCCTGAGTGCTGGCATTACAGGCATATGCCAACCCACACTGCTAAGACCTTTTTCAAAGAGGCTTTAGTGACTTCTTGTTTTGACTAGGACAGCCTATGCTTAATGGGCTGATCTCTTTCTCCCTCTGAAAGAAATATTTACATATGATAAATTAATTATAAAATGAAAGCCATTGTAAGATTATTTTTAAAGGCAGTAAAGATACACAAAATAGTGAGCATGTGACTTGTCAAATGTCCAAATAGACATATACTAAGCTTAATTGGACAAAGCATCTGCTGACTCTTCAGTGATGTAGGGCCAAGACGTTGATCAAGATACAGTAACAGTGGTTGGGCTGGGGAAATGACTTAGCAGTTAAGGCATTTAACTGCAAAGCCTAAGGACTCCAGTTCCATTCCCCAGGACCCACACAAGCCGATGCACAAGGGAGTACATATGTCTGGAGTTCGTTTGCAGTGGCTGGAGGCCCTGGAATGCCCATTGTCTTTCTCTCTATCCGCCTTTCTTTTATTCTTAAAATAAATAAATAAAAAAGAAACAGTGGTTGAGGGTGTTGGTCAGTCTTCAGAACTAAGACAATACTTGGATAAAAATGTCATACTGGGGCTGGGGATATAGCTAAAGCACTTTCTAGAAAGCATGAAGACCTAGGTGCAATTTCTAGAACTGTGAAAAAAATAGTCATAATAAATCATTTTTGAATTTTTTAATCAACAAGGACTTTAAATTTTTGATTTTAAGATACTGATGTAGCATTGAAATGGAAACCTAATATTCTCGGAGAAAACAGTACACATGCATTCTCTTCTACCTCCTGCTATCATTTGAAGCCTTGAAAGATGAAAAGCAGGAAACGTTGAGGATCTAAATGTAAGGAAGTTATGAGAAGGCTAAGCTAAGGAAAACCCTTGTGACGCTTTCAGAGCCAAGGAAACAAAGCCGTGAGTTCAGGATGAACCAAGGAGAAATGGATCTTGTAAATACTCAAGCTTTTAATTGCAGCCTCTAAAAAGAGACCATTTAGGAGGAAAAGAAAACTGGAAATTCAACAGGCTGCATACATTTCACATTTCACTTCCTATCATTTACTGACAGTTTAATAATTCACAAAAGCAAATAAGAACCCACTGGGGCATGTGGAATACTATAGCATCTGTAGTTTTTACTGTGCCTTTTCTTGCTGGGAGTATTGCTGTAGATGCCACCCAGGGATTCACAAATTCTGGGTGAATACTGTACCAGTGACCTGCACCTCTAGCAGTGCTTTCTTACATGATGATAGAAAATCACCAAGCACATCTGGAGCTAGGAGCAAAAGGAAAGATAAAACAAGACAGGATCAAAAAGAAAGATGGGGGCCAGGGAGATGGCTGATTGGTTAAAGGCTCTTGCTTGCAAGCCTACCTGAGCTCAATGCAAAGTAGTATGCTCACCTGTGATCCCAATCCATCTAGAACAAGGGGAGGCTCATCCAGGAGAATCTGAATGTTGACAAGCAGCAGTGACAAAAGGCATCTGATTGCAAAGGAAAATGGAGAGGGAAGATTAAACACCCCAAGGTTGTCCTCTGAGCTCCATATGCATATATTGGCATGCACTGTCAACACACACATCACATGATCACACATGCATGCACATACCCAGAAAGGAATAATAAGAAGAGAACAACAAAAAGTAACAAGGAAGAATATACAGAACAAAAGAAAATCAGGACTTATATTAAAACCATTCTCAAGCACATATGCAAGTAAATAACAACAGCATGAATATCACCAGAGCAGCAGAATCACACACGGGTCAAATGGAAAGTACTAGAACTATGAAAACTGAAGGTTAATATGAAGAACTTAGTGAGTAGCTTTCCCATTGCTTAAGCAGAGCAGAGAGGAAAATTATTGAACTGAAAGATAAAACTAGAAAAATTATCTAGATTTAAACATGAAAACAGGAAGCCAGAAGACAAAAGGAGCATGGTCCCGTAGCCCAACAAAAGGAGAATGCAAGAATAGGGTTGAAACAGCACATGAGGAGACAGTGTTGTAGAACTCAGGGAAAGCGACCTGATGTGTGGCAGATACCAGAAGCTGTAGATAAAGAGCTTCCACAACTCCCTCAGGCGTGAGCCGGCCGCTGCTTACAGCACCTTTCTTCTACTCACCCGTTTACACAATTCCTCTTGGTGTAATTCCCATGTACTTCTCTCCAACCACATTTAATTGTGCCTAATATTCACAGAGTTCAAAGACAATCATGACAGCACAACTAGCCAACAATACATGTGGTTTCCTTCACTGTGGACAAGCATAAATAATTTGAGATAAGGCATCAGAACCCTTTTATACAGCTAATTGTATAATAACCCACTGTGGCACAGAGGGAAGGAGAAAATTGATTCCTAGCCTATGAGAGTAATTAGCTTTTATGTCTAAGAATAAGGATTTATAGTTGCTCTTACCAGCTGTCTGAAGCCAGTGGGAAAGAATCATTAAAGTACCAAACGTGCGGCAAACTTACCACTGCCAATTAGAACTGTGTCCTTATATTTATGCGTGCATGTGTGCATATGAAGTATGCCAGTTTACATATATATATATATATATATGTATATATATATATATATATATATATATATATATACACACATACTTATTGCTTGTGGCTGGGGAGGTGACTCAGTGGATCCTCAGAAGCCATTTACAAAGTAAAATGTAGATCTGCACATCGCTAATCCCAGTGTTGAGGCTACACAGACAGGAAGATTCCCGGGGCTCCCTGGCTGGTAGTCTAGCCTATTTGAGCAAGTTCCAGGACAATGAGGAATGGATGGATCTCAAAAAATAACAACTGAAAACAGAAATGTAGAAGGCACCTGAGAGGAATGACACCCCGAGTTGTTCTCCGACTCTGCACATATGTGTACCACACACATGGAATGCCCCCCACACACATGAACACATGTTTTCACACTTGCACACATGCACAGAGCAATGGAATTGGTGGCTAAGGATGTGTCTCAGTGTTATAGTGTTTGCCTAAGATGAATTTGCCTAGGGCTCAATCCAAAGTACCACAAACAAATCAATAAGAATGTATTTGCTTAAGGCTAAATAACTCTAGCCAGGTGTGGCAGTGCATGCCTTTTATCCCAGTACTCAGGAGGAAGGCAGAGGTAGGAGGGTCAGCGTCAGCCTGGGTTAGAGCGAGAACCTACCTTGGAAAACCAATATATATTAAATTCAGTGTTGCAATATTCCTTAGTTATCAAATATGTCTGTTACTGGGGATTATATGAAGACTCTTATTACACTTTTCAAAATTTTCAACATTCTTTTAGCATTCCTTATTAATTTAACATAACTATCATAAAATCCCTCTCTATTTGGCTCTCCACATCTTTATGAGAAGTCTAGTTAGAATATATAATTTCAATAACCTGATTCTGACACAATTTTGGCCATAGTCTGTATGACTTCTCACTGGATCGTAGGGATTAATATTATATTTGCTTTGTTGAAAAACAAACAGACCTAATCTTGGGCACCCCTTGTGACTGAAAATGTTACTGTCTTAGCCAAGTGCTCCAAATTCTGTCCTCCTGTCCTTGCTAATCTCTTGCTGAGTCACAGGCTTGAAATGTGTTCTCTGCATGATTTCCTTGGCAGCAGCCATGGCCTGGCAGAAATCTCCATCTGTGATTCAGAAATGCTATGTGTCCCCAACAACAAAAGGAATGACAGCAATTGTAAGATAATAGTGCTTTCAGAATCCATGTAAGATGATAAAACTCATAAACCCGGTCAGTCATTTCACACATTCAAACTGTGTTTAGCGTTTAATGTTCACTTTCTGACACAATGAGGTGAACTGTAAAAAAAAAAAAAAAAAAAAAAAAAAAAAAACTGATAACTGCATTAGAAACAAACTAACCAAATCTCTTAGGACACTGCCACATTCCTGGTATTTCTGTCCAAACTTAATGTTAGATTTTACAAGTAATTTTAAAGTATTTTTTTGAGCATAAAGGAGATACAAAGAATCTTTTTGTCCTTCTTCCAGTATTGCATCTACAGAAAACATAGTAACAAGTCCATGTCCCTTTCAAGGAACTTAGAACCTGATAGACACTTGTTGCTGTTACCTTTGAGTGGCTGGGACAAACATCCCAGCAGGAGCAGCTTATGGGAGGAAAACGGTTTATGTCAGGCTAATATATTCAAGGGGAAACCCCATCATGGTAGAATGAGCTGGCTCATTTCAACATACATCACCAGCAGAGAGAAAACTGTCAGTACCAACAAACATGGATAGCCAGAGTTCAAGCTAGCTATTTACATACCTACAAGGGTTGGACAACAAGATCTACCCCCCAGTGACACACCTCCTCCAGTAGGGCTCTTCATGGTGGAGACTAAGTAAAAAGCTGAATCAAAAGTACATAAAGCTACGAGGGACATACATTTACATTCAAAACAGCACAACACACAATACAGGTTAAGAAATTACAATGCGGCTCAATACAGTGATAAGGTAGGGCCAAGCATGTTGTGCTATGGCAATAGAGTTGGGGCAGGATGGGGAAATAGCAGCGTGTTAAATAAACTGAATTTTAGAAAGTGTGTTTGAGATAAAGATAAGTGAGAGATATTCATTGTAATGGCATAGTTTTCGAAAGACCCAGCAGTAAGAGAGTATTGCCATTTGATGAACAATAAATTGAATGCAATGTTAGAAAAGACATGGAGCTGGAGCGGGAGAAACAAATGGGATTCAGAACAAGGCACTGTCTACATATATGTTAATAATAGGTTTATTTTTAACAGAAAATATGGTGATAGCATATTTAGACTCACATTTGGGAAGGAGCATTAAGGTGACCATGAGGAAACACATCCTCATGAGCTTAGCATTTTCCACAATTATGCTAACATGACTGGGAAGGAAAGGAAGTCCTACACTCACTGTTCCAGACCAAGGCAGAAAGAAGAATTGAGAGCCAAAGCCACTTGCAGCTCAAAATATTGACATTTTTAGCACAAAATTTCATTCTGAAACAAACAATAACCATAGATATACAAAATGAAAATGTATCCACTGACACTAACAGAAAATTATCCAGCTTTTACATTGCAAATTATCCTCCCCAAATTATTATTTCCCCATCATTTATCAAACAACACAAATCATTAGAATAAGATATTTTTCCATCTGTGTGTATATTTAAATATCCATTTGAAATTAATTGCACAATAATGGTGGAAATAAAATATTGGCATATCTTGTAACTGTATTTATTTCATTTTCCACATAAAGTAAGTCAAAGTAGAAATGTATTTGCCAAGTATCACAGGAGCTTCCAGAAGTTATGAATTTATTGTTTGAAGCATCTGGCCATATTTTCAAAAGAGGTATTTTTTCAAGATATATTTCTCTAAAATATCAAATTGTTTCCAGTTATTCTCATAACACTGGAATCATGTAAAAATTCTTTTCTCTTTCATCTGCTAAGCAAAGTTATATTCTCCTTCTTGTTATAATGCAATGATATAAAAAGTTTATGTCCAGTTGAAAAATATGTAAACAAATCAGTCACATTTATCCCTTTCAGGCTGCTTTCATTTACATGGATTATGGATCTATCTCATGGCTTGGTTGCAGAACTATGTTGTGGTTTTCTGTAAGTAGAATTATGAGTTCAGTGTATCTCGGACATGCATTGTGAATGTTGGATGCTCACTTCCCATTAACACACAAACCCTGAGCCACAGTACATTTACTATACAACACATGATAGATTACCACCTAGAATACTAACTGTGATTTTTTTTTTTCTAGGAAGAAATATTGTTCAAGGAGACAGAAAGCTATTGAGAGTATAGGATATGAACCAAAAACTGAAATACATGTTGCTTATATTAGAAAGAAACTAATGACCCACATCTCTGATGATGAGGTCTCAAGGGGAACAAATTCATCCCTGGAAGAATGTCTGAGTGACATTGTAAATTTATAGTTCCTAGTTGCCATGAAATAATATTCGCAACGCTTTACAAAAATGTGGTAATATGGAGCTATACTATTAACAATTAAGAAACAAGCAACGTGCTAGAAGTCTTAACCTTGTAAATATTATTCCCATAGCAATTGTGAATATGTATGTAGTATATAGATGAGAGATAGATATAGCCAGATAGAGACATATCTCATATATAAGCAATTTAATGTATAACATCCAAACAAAAAAAAAATTGTGGATTGAGTCATTACTTGATTAACCACACTTTAACCTAGATGCTTATATCAAGAAGGGTGAGAGTTCTCCTTTCCCTAAACTTTTGATCTCCATAATATAAAGTGATTTTCTCTGCATGCACCACTTTAAATGTCACCAGAGGCAACTTCTCAGAGCGGCCCATAGCACGTAATGAGCCGTGAGACAAGTGCCAGATGGTTTACAGGTTTATTCATTACAAGACGAAATCACAGTTTATTAACAAAGGAGAGAAAAATACAAACAAGCAGGATTTAAAGCAAAAGATGTGCTGTGGTAACAGAATTGAACACCAGAAAATTTTCACGTAGGCTAATCATCACTATTCTATACATTCACTTCAGAGAAAAATGCCCAGTAGTTAATTAGAAAGTTAAATGACAGTGAAAATATGTCTTGCGATTAGATTTTTAAGTGGTGGGCCTTAACATTTTAATATATGCTGATTTTCAACGAATCATTATCAATGTTCCACATAAATGAATAAGTGTCATTATCCTTAAAGGTATTATGGAGTACATAAAATTAGAATACTGTAAGGTTAGATGGGAAGGACTACTTTTAAACCACAAATGCCTGATGTATCAGAGAGCAGATCTTCTTCCTTAATTCCAAGAATTTAGAGGCTGTAGTGCTGTTAACTTTCTGAGGCTCTTTGGCAGTAGAAAGATGACCTCAGAAGCCAGATGTTCCTCCAGTGACTAGCAAAGGATGTTAGGGCAGCTGAAGTTTTCTCAGCACATAAACTTTTATTTCTTGTATTCTTGTTTAACTTTTACTTTCTCGAAATGCTCTGCTGCTATTTCTTTCTTTGACAGCACATGCTTTCAGAACTAAGAGTGACATGCCTTGTTAATGGGTTAGTAGTCGATTAAATGTTTAGGAGATGGCCAACAGTGACAATCTCAATGAATGTTAAAGATGGAACAATTAGTAACCTGTAAAACAGGTGTCTTGAAACTCTGTGGATCTTGAAAACTAAGGCTTTGGCATTAGAGTTCAGTTGGCAATTTTATAAGAAAACGTTATATTAATGGCCATTGTTTCATAAAAAGATAGTTCTGAAAATCAAGACACAAAGGTTATAATGATAACTTCATTCTTTCAGCAAATATTAACTACCAGCCAGCAGTGTAGAGAGATACAACAGTTAACAGACACTAATCTTCCATGAAAGTCCCTGTAATGGAAGGACATGTCATCTATTGCAGACCCCATTATCATGAGGTATTTACTTTGAAGGTTCCAGTGCATGTCTGAAACCACGTAAAATACACTATATATGCAGCTGTATATATATCTCCTATACATCCATACCAATTATAAATTTCATTCTGTGAATATATACAATAAGAAATTAACCAAAAGTTACACGCACAAACACACACCCCACACATTAATATCTCATTTCACTCTACCCCTCCTTGTAATGCGAGATAATACAAAGCCGCTAAGATGAGATGGTGAGAGGGATGGGCTCTGCAGACGACTTTGCTTGAATAGCAACTCTGCGGTGCAAACATAGCTGATCTGATGACTGTGAGAGGGACAAAGAACAGACAGTGAGGCAGGTGCACAGCACGCATCCACAGGGCAGAGTGGAGGGAGACGCAGCCCAAAAATTACTGTGATACCGAGAACGGCATACAACTGAAAATTTATGAATTATTTGTGGAATTCCATTTAATATTGTTGGACCACAATTGAACACCAGCAACTGAAATTTTTAAAAAAAGAAAAGAAAAAAGAAAGAAAACTCCAGAGATGAGAGGAAATGACTGTAACATGTCTTGAGGTAGTAAAGACTGAGGCTAGGGTATGCTTATTAAAAGAAAGCAGAGAAAAGCTATTGTTTTTCTAATACTTTGGCATTTATTTACAGCTATAATGAAAGTGAGGGGTGAAACATGAAGACACGTGGGGGATACAGAAACAAGCACCAGTGGTAAGACACTGTGGCATGTTGAAGAAGCAGCCAAAAGGCCAGTGCGGCCGGAGTGAGAAGTGACGTAAATGCTCAGGGTGCTCAGGAGATGAGCCCCAGCCATGGAAGTACCGTGACTTACGTCACTAGTGAAGCATGAAGACACCTGGAAGGGTCTGAGACAAAAGGTAACTTGTTCTGACTTAGATTTTAATTTTCACTTAGATTTTTATGATTTGTTTATTTATTTCAGTATTTATTTGTGTGTGTGTGTGTGTGTGCGTACACATGTGAATGCGTGGAGACTAGAAGTCAAAAAACTAGGGTCTTGCACTATCACTCCATCACTTATCACCTTTCCGATTAGAAAAATATTTTCATTTATTTGTGCATGGGGGTGGGGTGAGAGAGAGAGAGAGATAGTACAGAGAGAGAGTAGAGAGGGTATGGACACAACAAGGACTCTTGCCACTGCAAACAAACTCAAGACACATATGCCACTTTGTGTGGCTGGCTCTACATGTGTGCTGGGGAATCGAACCCAGGCCTGAAGGCTTTACAAGAAAGTGTCTGTAACCAATGAACCATCTCCCTGCCCCACCCACATTTATTTTTGAGACAGTGTCTCTAAGTGAACGTGAAACTCTCCAATTCTGCTAGACTAGCTAGGCAGAAAGCTCAGAGATTGACAACCCTCAGCGCAGAGGATCTCAGGCATCAGCCACCGTGCTTGCATTTTTATGGCTCAGGATCCACACTTAAAGGCAAATGGTTTAGCTCTTGAGCCATTTCCAAGCCTCTTGACTCTTGAAAGCAGGGAAACAGCTCACAGATCAGAGCATAGATGATGCACATATAGGACTAGACTGATTCTTGACATATTCACAAGGAAAATAAGAGGTTGAAAGTATAAAGGAGTGTGAAATAAGTCTTAAAGTCTTGGCTCAAAACTAGAAAACTGAAGGTAGCAAGCGTGGCAAGAGGGAGCCAATGGCATGTACATCTTACTGCAATACACTCTTTTTAACATTAAAATGGCATACAAAGAAAAAAGTCAACTAGATTTACAATTTCTGAACAAAAAGAGAGAAAGAAAACATTTTTTTTCTTTCTTGAAAAATAAGTGTATGGGGCTGGAGAGGTTTTTCAGTGTTTAAAGACACTTGTGTGCAAAGTCTATGGCTCAGGTTTGATTTCTCAGTGCTCACTTGAAGCCAGAATGTACAAAGTGGCACAAGTGGAACTTGTTTGAAGTTAGCAGAGCCCTAGTATATCCATTTTCTCTCCTCCTCTCTCTCTCTCTCTCTCTCTCTCTCAAAAAAAAAAAAAACTAATATTTTTAACAAAGAAAGGAGGTATTTATTCCAGATTCAGACTTTAGCAACAGAGTTAGTCACAGGTGGCTCTGGGAAAGATGTTAGATTTCTTCTACATGGAGTAAGTGTAGGTAACCTTGAAGGCAGAGGGGACTTGTATCTTTGTTCCTCTTTTATAGCCTGCAGGAATTCAACTACCCTTAATATATTTATTGGTTCTCATGGCATTAAAGTTAGAGAACTATGATGGAAAGATCTAGGCCCAATTCAGCCTGGCACTACAAGGATTGTGATGAAAAGAATCAATGAAAACCAGTGAAAAAGAATGGGTCTCAAGGTTGTGGTGAAGAAGAGTGACAAGGAACAGCATTGAAGGGAAGAAGGTTTTCTCACTGGAGAAGGAATATCCTGTAAGTAACCTCATTGGAGAAGGAATCTCCTGTAAGTAACCTCACTGGAGAAGGAATCTCCTGTAAGTGACCTCACTGGAGAAGGAATCTCCTGTAAGTGACCTCACTGGAGAAGGAATCTCCTGTAAGTGACCTCACTGGAGAAGGAATCTCCTGTAAGTGACCTCACTGGAGAAGGAATCTCCTGTAAGTGACCTCATTGGAGAAGGAATCTCCTGTAAGTAACCTCTCGCCCATATGCTGCAGAGAAGCCCAATAAGCTTATCAGGTTTCCTGGAGGAAGTTTCTGGAATTGCACTTCAGTCTGTCACTGGTGCTTTGCCTAGGGGGATCCGGTATTCACTGGGGTCTTTCCAGAAATGAGCCTACAAAAGAGGAGTTCAAGACAACGCCATCAAAGTCACACATCTCGTAAGAGGTGGACTCCGTTTTAGAGACCAGCGGCTGGACTGTTTGTGACATCATAGAGTTTCTCATCACAGCGCTTTAAAAGAAGTGGCACAATTCACAGAGGAGGAAGCTGAAAACGCAGAGATTCAATAACCTGTGCAGAGTCACGAAGAGCAGACCCAAAACTTGGACTCATATCTACACAAACCTAAACTATCCCAAGATATATATAGTCTTACTGAGGCTACGGTATTAAATCCTCTGTCCTTTACAGTACATCTTCTAGCAACTTTCCAGAACGTTCAAAAATCTTGTAAGTGGGGCTGGAGAGATCACTTAGCAGTTAAGATGCTTTCCTGTAAAACCTACAGACCCAGGTTTGACTCACCAGATTCCACATAAGCCAGACACACAAGGTGGTGCATATGCAAGGTCGCACATGTGCACGAGGTGGCACACACGTCTGGAATTCGATTACAGTGGCTGGCACACCAATCCCCCTCCCTCTCTCTCTCTCTCTTTCTCTCTCTCTCTCTTTTATAAAAATAGGCCAGTCTGTTGGGCTTGCCTCAAAACATATTATAAAGGGAGAATATAGAAAATTGAACAAAAAATTATGATCATTTCTACTCTACATTTCTACAGAAAATGTGTAATGAATTAATACCCAGTATGGGCTCAAAGTACATGCTCAATATACAGCTTTGATATCATTAAGTTCCAGTTTTGGCCTCACTTATATAGGCATTCCCTATGTCACTTTATCACTTTAGAATATTCTGCAGCAAAACAGGGGAGTATTGTCTTTAAATAACACATCTGTAACTTTTACCTTGTTCAAATACTGACACCTGGTTTTTATACATTTTAACTCAAACTTGTTCTTTGAAACACGCATTTTTGTGTTAGCATCAGCCATGCGGAGTCCTAGTGATGCAAAGATGAGGACCCGCGCACAAACGCAATCACACGCAAGCTCATATTTGATTTTAAACGTTCTTTATCAACAAACTCAATGTGAATGGTCATATTTAGAAATGGTACACATATGATCACTGATGAAATGCATTCCAGGGGACTATAGATTCTATCTCATTATTTTTTCTCTATACTTAATATTTTCAATTTATCAGGCTTATCCTAGACATATAAGAGGTACATTGGGAAACTTCCTGAGTATACATTGTTTTAGTTCAACCATTTGAGATAAGGACGTTCAAGTGTCCTAGATTCAATTTTTAGGGAGTTACTGCACATGAAAAGGAACAGCTGGTGAGCATTAATGATCCTACTGTTTCATTTCCAATATCATTTTATCACTCCAGCAATTTGTCATGTGGTGGGTGTCTGTGAGGCTTTAGAAAGTCAATCTCTGTCTCTCCTTTCTGTCCCCTGTAATTATAATTTGCATTTTAGTAAACTTGAATGACCTCATTCCCAAAGCTGTCTTGTCAGCATGAGTAGACCTCAGTATATTTATTTAATCTCCTGAATTTTTTATTATTTTTTATTTTTATTTATTTGAGAGAGAGAGAGAGAGAAAGAGAGAGAGAGAGAAACAGGAGAGAATGTGCTCACCAAAGTCTTTAAGCACTGCAAACACACTCCAGACTCATGCACCACATTGTGCATCTGGCTTATGTGAGTACCTGGAGAAATGAACCTGTGTCCCTAGGTTTCACAGGCAAGCACATTAATGGCTAAGCCATATCTCCAGCAGTAATCGTCTCAATTCTTGATGTTATACTATATCATTCTCATTTTTTTCCGACGGTTTCAAAGAACTTAAGGGCATGGCTCATGAGCTTTTTAAAATTAGCCACTATTTGTCATAGAATGTCATGTCTTGAGGGAACATGACAGCAACTCCAGTGTCTGAGTGAGTGTGATCTTTATGCTTTAAAGGACGGGGAGCAACAATGAGATGTAGATTACAAGTTATTGATAGGTTGTAAAAAGTAATATTTTGCATTTTGACTACAGTCAATGCTACATTCTATTCACAATTCATTACCCTGAACTTTTGTGGATCTAAATGGAAAAACTGGGTGATTCCTGGTAATGCACAGGTTAGTGTAGTCCTAGCACTGGGAGGCTGAACAGGATGTCACAAGGTGCAGTCCATCCAGGGCTACATAGTCAGTCCCTGTGCCAAAAATGAGCAAAATACTTCAACTTCAATTTCTTGATATCACCATTTTCTCATTTAAAATTGAAAATAATACGAATAGGGAAAAAATATATTGAGAGATGGAATTTATAGTCACCTGTAACGCATTTCATCAGTGATCATATGTGTACCATTTCTAAATATGACCATTCATATTGAGTTTGTTCATAAAATACTTTTAAAACCATTCCACCATTCTAAGAAATACTGATGTGTAGTAAACTATAAAAATTGCACATTGTAAAATTTGGACAATTGATCCAGTTCCTAAGACATTTATTGATCTCTGATTTAGTTTCTATACCAGCTGAGGTGAATAAAAACCAGAGTTATATATAAGCAGGTTAGGAAATATAAATGAAAGAAACATATAAAACACACGAGTCAATAAAAAGTAATTTTGGGGGGCTGGAGGGATGGCTTAGCAGTTGAGGTGCATACCTGCAAAGCCAAAGGACCCAGGTTTGATTCCCCAGGGCCCACGTTAGTCAGATGCACAAGGGGGCGTATGTGTCTGGAGTTCATTTGCAGTGGCTGGAGGCCCTGGCACACCCATTCTCTCTCTCTCTCCTTCTGCCTCTCTCTCGATCTCCTTCTTTCTCTGTCAAATAAATAAAAAATGAAATATAATACAATATTTTTTAAAAGTAATTTGGGAATAAAACCTACTAAGTTTCTAGTAAAATAGGCAAAGATAAAAGTGTGCAGCTGAGGAAGTAGTACATGAAGATTAAAATGAGTGATTTAATTCCAAAAAGTTCCCTTTATTAACATGCTATCTTATTGGGATGCCATTTTATCTTTATTCTTAAAATTATATATTCTTATTAGAAAGGTTTACTCTCATTGATGTGTGTTACTAGCTAGTAATAGGATTCTTGGTGCTCATTCAGGTTCCTTTGCCCAATAGCTGATTTTTTTTTTTTTTTTTTTTTTTTTTTGGTTTTTCAAGGTAGGGTTTCACTCTAGCCCAGGCTGACCTGGAATTCACTATGGAGTCTCAGGGTGGCCTCGAACTCACGGCAATCCTCCTACCTCTGCCTCCCGAGTGCTGGGATTAAAGGCATGCGCCACCAAGCACGGCTTCTGCTGATATTTTCTCAGAATGTCAGCAATAGCCATCTTGCCAATGAACTCTTACACTGCGATCACTTGTGCTTATCATATTTTACAATACTAGACTGTCAATTACATCTGTGACAATCATGACCTTTGCACTCTGTTCTTCTTATTCAGCCATGGATTTGTTTTTTTCTTATTTCAAACAAACTTTGCCCTTTGTTTCTCAAGTTATTTAATTCAATATCACTTTTTTCTACGTGTTGGCAGTAGCTGATGCTACTACTACTGTCAGCAATCGTAACCTCTTTCTCCAGTTCAAGCTATAATGTTGGCCTACCAGATAGCTCTAAGTTAAAAAAAAAAAAAAGTTCTAAATTTTATTTTTTTATTAAGTGGAAAATCTGCATGGGGACATCATGTGTTCATACAATCATTTCTCTCCTTCCTGCCCCCACTCTACTGAGGGCTCTCCTGTGTGGGATTGCTGGTATTCACCGTGGAGTTATTGGTTATGAGTTGTGAGAGCCAGCAGTGTGTCATTGTGAGTACCACAATGTCTCTGCATGTTCCCTCCCACCATGTGGCTTTTACATTCTTTCTGCCCCCTCTTCCACAAACTTCCCTGAGCCTTTCTGGGTATGCTATAGGTCCACTTTGGTGCTGAGCTCTCAGCAGCTTCTGGATTTCAGCTTTGCTCCATGCTAAGTGTCCTCAGTGTCTGTCTGCGTCACCCTGTTGCAGGTTGTCAGGTTAGTGGTGGAATAGCTCACTTGCTCATCTTGCCAGTTCCTCTATGGTTTCACCTGGGCCCTAGCCCCAGGTGGTTCTTCTCCTGACTGGGAGTCAGCTATCTATAGAAAGCTCTAATCTTTATGGCCATAAGACTCACCAGATATGTATCTCTCCTGTTTGATTTTATTCTCATTTTACCATAACATAATCAATAAAAAATGTACAATTGATTTCTGTTTTTTAGCTGCTGACACAAATCTAATGTCCTTGAAATTCAGCAAGGGGGAAAGCAGAGTTGTTTTTTGGGTGCAAAGGCTTAGTTCATCAAGACAAAAAGGTTCCAGAGATTATTTTCACTGCAGTATGAATATACTCAATGCTATTTAATGACCAATACACTTAATGGTAAAATTCATTTGCTATGTGTAACTTACTACCATTAAACAAAAAAACAAATTTAATTGAAAAATATATTACCTCTATTTACTCTTATTTTGTGATACTCAAATGTTGATGCTTTTGTTTTTACAAATTTAATTTTATGAAATTATTTTCATAAGAACTAGGAAGTATGACATTCTAGTTAGCTGTGAATATTAGAATATAGACATTTTATGACTGAAAATGAATATAATGGTATAATATTGGGGAAGTTAATGGAAAGATGAGGAGTAGAAACACAATTATAGATTACTAACATTCTATTTTGGGAAATAACAAAAATAATTATTTCGGAAAGACTATTGATTTTTAAATACTAATAATAGTTAGGTCTGAATTCATAATTTGTTAGTTTGAAAGTATTCTGGGTACTCAATGTTTGTACTCCCAGTGATACTGATAATGTTACAACATATGTATGACAGAAACTAGGTGTGGTGAGACATGCCTGCAATCCTGGCACTTCCGTGACCTGAGTAGGAAGACTGTAAGTTTGAAACCATCCCGGTTTACATAGTGGGTTATTGCTTAGCCTGGACTACGGGGCTACAAAATGAGACACTGTTAGAAATTAAGCATGGAATGTACAAAGGACAGAAGGAAGAAAGTAAAGAAGGAAGAAAGGGAGGTAGGAAGGAAAGAGAAAAGGTAAGACGGAAGGACGGAAGAGAAGGGAAAGGAAGGGAAGAAGGGCAAGGAAAGGAAGAAAAAAAAAAAGCAAATCTGAAAATATTTAGAAAACTTCTTGTGAAAAAAAATAAAATAAATTCAATTAATACAAAGACAAGATGTAATAATTTCCTACCATCTTTCCCTCCTTCAAGTATATACTTTAACTGTGCCGTTCAGTGAAAAATATTATGTGAGTCAGAATAAATTTAAAATCCTAAAGTAGAAGTTCTCAAATATTGGTCAAAAGACTGTATTCAAAGTAAATTAACTTTTGCTTAAAAAAATCAGAGGCTTTTATCTATCAGTATTTAGTGTATTAAAATAAAATTGTAAGAAAGAAATCAGAACTAGTTTGTTAATTTAAAATGTGTAGCAATAACAAACTCATTACATTTGTGTTGACATAAATAACATATTTTGAGAAAAATTCCAAAAAACAGCAAGAGGTAGAGTAGTACTATACAATATTGTTAATCTCTTTGACTTCACTTCTGGATTCATAGACAATAGCTAATTTTTTACATTTGCTTCCACATTCTAATGACTGTGATAATGTCTGTAAATAAAACCTGGGCCACTCTGAGCAAAGTTACAAAAGACACTTTAATAGGTTCCTTAATAATTCTGAATATATTTGACATTACATTACAATACAACCTGTGATTGTTCTCTGTAGGTTAACTGCCAAGAGGAATCTGAAAGTACCTTCATGAAATTTTCTCATTCCATGAAAGTTACAAAAAGTATTGTATTTTATACTTTGAATCAATCTTCTATCCATACCTCAGTATATGGGTCATTTAAAAACCACTAGTTCATCAAGTCATGCAACGCTTCCAAATATTGACACATTTCTCTATGCAATATCTAAAACATCATGTATGACAATGACTGGTGCACTCGGAAGAGCATCTTGAAGCTGTCAGGCTCATGAAGACGCGAACATGTTTTCCAAGATTCCGAAGACAAACTGGCAGCCTGAATTTTCCTCTTGGCACCAATGCCCTTTAGTATTTTCTTGGATTGACATGTTTGCATCACTCCTAGAGAAACTATCTGCTCAGTACCAGTCTGTGTGCCTCTTGATTTTAAAGTAAAATAAATACATTCTACGAAAACGAGATTTAGTGTATGACTCAAACTGTTACATTACAGGAATTTCTCTATTCAAAAATTTATCATTTCAATTTTTGACAAGCCATCAGCAGTTTTACTTGTCATCACTTCTGCACAGTCACTACAAATGGCCAGTAATGTGGGGCTAGAGAAATTACTTTGCGGTTAAGGCACTTGCCTGCAAAGCTTTAGGAGCCACGTTCAGTTCTCCAGAACCCACGTAAGCCAGGTGCACATGGTGGTGCCTGCGTCTGGGATTCTGTGTAGTGGCCAGAGGCCCTGGTGTGCCCATTTCCCCTCTCTTTCACTCTCTCTCTTTCCTTATAAATAAATAAATTAATTAATTAAATTAAATTAAAAAATAGCAATAGGGCCAGGAGTGGTGGCACATGCCTTTAATCCCAGCACTTGAGAGGCAAGTAGGAGGATCACAGTGAGTTTGAGGCCACCCTGAGACTGCCGAGTGAATTAGAGGTCAGCCTGGGCTAAAGCTAGACCCTACCTCAATAAATAAATAAATAAATAAAAATAAAAATAGCAATAACATGAAAACCATAAAATGTATTATAGAAATGATGATGATGGTGATATTAATTTTAATTTATGGATTTTCCCGAATATTTCTCAGATATTCTATAGGTCTTACACCATAACATTTAGCTTTAGACACGTCAGGAGTTCATCAATAAAAGGAGAAATTAATCAGAAATGTACATATGTGTGTATGTGTTGATAACACACATGCACACATGCTGTTGTCGAAATTACATTTTCCCTAGCTCATGTACTGAAGTTCTACCCACTATGTGATGGTATTAGATGATGGGTCCTTTGGGGGGCAGTTAGATTATGAAATGGAGATTTTTATGGTGGGCTGAACCCCTGATAGGAAGAAATGATATATCTTTCCAAAGATTGTAGAATATAGTTAATGGTATCCATAGATTACAAACATTATTATGAAATGAGATGGTTAGATTATAAATATTGTGTGACTTTTCCTGGAAAGGACATGAACAAGTGTCGATTCATCCTAGATACAGAATTTATGAAAAGCCCAAATAATCCCACCAAAATCTTGCTTAGGCAAACAATGTGGTTTTGGGGGTTGCATATAGAAGCACAATGGACTCAAAGGCAGCTATATCACTGAAAGTCTACCAATTCATCCTTGAGTTACTTTTGTCAGTGACTTTTGTTGAAGCAGTAAAAAAAAAAAAAAGTAAATAATACAATTTGTTAGTAGAATATAAAGTGTGGAAGAAATACACATCTAGCTTCTCTGGCAGCATGTTGCTAGTTCCCTTGTACTCTTAATTTTCCTTTTCCAGATAAACATGTTATTTTGCCTATTTGCCATGACCCACTTCAGGAAACAACCTTATGAGTAACTTTCCATTTTATCATTCTAATCCAAGCCTTATCATATCAGCCATTGTGCTCCCACAGAAGTTTGTGTACACTTTAATTTTGATAGCTTTTATGTCATATGGATATACTTATGTGTCTGTCTTAATAGACTTTACAACATATGATTTGATTACAGCAACTTGTTAATAGCTGCATATTCAGGACTGAAATTTTGACCTTTGAAACTTTCTTGTGAAGTTTTCTCGTATCTCTTACACTAGGACACACAATAACTTGGAAGAATTGTGAACCCCCTTCTAACTCCATTTTCTCTTAATACACAGCAGGTTTATAGAAACAGATTTTAAATGACTACTGCAAATCACCAGGATTTTTCAATACATGTAAACATTCATTTTTTTCTGAGTTCAAAACATTTCAAAAATTTCAGCTTGTATGCATATAACAGATGGTTCTATTTGGTTTAAAAGTTCAGTCTGTTTGTTGGTAGCAAACAGCAAGGTAATGTGACTGACTGCAACAGAAAATAACGCATAGATAAAACATACCTGCGAAACAGTTAAAGTAATGGCTAATTGTTCCTCCTGGAATAGCACAGAAAACCAAAACATGTTTTGATGTTTCCCTTCATTGCCTAACTCTCTTCACATTGGCTTTCTGCAACTTTAGATCATATTTCTGCAAACTAAACCAAGCTCCTTAACTAAGTGACATCTGGTAATTTCTTCTAGTAATCAAATGAGGCACCATTTGAAAAAGTTGAAGGCAGAAGTGCAAGAAGGGTTGTGATATTGTAACGTTAAGGATAAAAAATTGCAATGAGAAATTATTTCAGGGTTATATTTCCTTTATTCATTTTGGTATTCCTATATGTTCAGATGGTGATTTTTTTTTCAGATGATGAATTTTTTTTTTTTTTACATTTCAAGTCTTTATTTATTGTGTGGTTGTTTTTTTTTAATGTTTTTACTAATTAGTTTTGTGTCTCAGCAAATACAGTCAGTTTGGTACCCTTATTAGGCTCATCCGTGACCTACCCCCTCCCCTTGGACCCTCCTTGTTGAGGTATATGGGTCATGCATTCTGAGTTAGCCCACAGTTATGGGTAGGATAAATGTCTCTGCATATCATGACCCAACATGTGGCTCTGACATTCTTTCCGTCCCCCTCTTCTGCAAAATTTCCCTGAGCCATGTTGGGTTCATTTTTGGTCTGCTTCAGTGATGAGGTGTTGGGGGCCTGTGGGTCTCTGGATATCTGATTTGGTAGGAGTTGATTTTTCTCTGTGTTGATCTCCTTCACCCTTGTGCTGATACCCGGTTCACCAAGAAAACAGCACCCTTGCTTGTTTCGCCAATTGTTCTTAATTTCAGTGGGGGTCCTTTTTAGGTATGATGGGGTGGCTCTCTCCTTAGGATCTACATCTATCTGAAAAAGAGAAGCAGGTTCTCCAACGGAGAGTAAGTTAGCACCAGGACAAATGAGATAACCCTTACTTTTTTAATAGGGAATTTAATAGATGTAGGCCCTCTTGTAGCCACAATTGATGGTAGCTTGATAATGGAGAATGGGCTTATGTTTGGGTATGGTTCTGACTTGTTTCCCAGCTCCAGCTATGGATCCTTTAACAAAGCTTAAAATACATTAGTATCAAATGAACCACATAGCAAAGAGAACCTATGGTAATTAACAAAATCAAAGCATAAAGTATTGTTTTTTTTTTTTGTGTGCCAGAGTGAATTTGAGATTTACAATGGTATAGCAAGTAAGCCAAAAATACTATTTGAGTTTTACTGATGAATAGTTAAACCTCAGAGAAGTCATTTACTAATGTTTCCCTGTACTTTAGGGGTGGTAAACTTAGTTTTAAGATCCTTATATTTTATTATTCCAACTCCCATGTCTAATCTTCAGACCTTATTGACTTCTCAAAACAGTAATAATAGGACTGGTTAGATTGTCCAATGGTTAAATGCACTTGCTTGCAAGTCTGCTGACCTGGGTTAGAATCTCCAGCACCCACGTAAAGCAAGATATGCAAAGTTGCCCATTCATCTGGAGTCCATTTGCAGTGGGAGGAGGCCTTGGTGAACCTTTAATAAATAAATTAATAAAATATTTACAAGTAACAAAAAATTATTGGTTCAAAAATGTGTATAATTTTATAACTAATAAAAGACCACTTACCCTTTCCAAGAGTTTTAATTAAGAGAATGGATTGGTTTAAACAGGCTGAAGTAGGTAGGATGATGAGATATTAGTGGAAGGACATTACAAAAACTACTGAAAACAGTTCCATAAATAAACAAGACATGTGAAGAAATAATTAGTCAAGTGACAAGTAGAAGGGAGTTGCGTGTGACTTCTGGAAGTATTATTCTACTGCGTTGTGTCCAGGCAGTGACTTTCATTTATGTGTGGGAAATTACCATCTTCCAGGTTCACAATCAGAATGAATGGCCACTTATTTGGTGACTGATTTAAAAAAATATTTTTGTTCATTATTTATTTGAAAGGAGAGGAAAAGAGAAGAGGGAAGAAGGGGAAAGGAAGGAAAAGGAGGGCTGGAGAGGAAAGGAGAAGAGAGAAGAAGAGCAGAGCAGAACAGAGAGAAACCAACATATGGGTGTGCCAGGGTCTTATGCCACTGCAACTGAACTCCAGATGCATGTGCTACTCTGTGTATCTGGCTCTATGTGGATACTTGGGAACTGGACCCAGGTAGCCCAGCTTTGCAACAAAATGCCCTTAGCTGCTAAGCCATCTCTCCAGTCCTCATTTGTTGAGTGTGAGCTTGTGTTTCTTCTCTTGAACATGTTTTCAGTTTCCTCAATGGAGACCATATGCAGTAAAATATACAGGGTACAAAGTAAGTACCATTTTTCCTTAATTCCTGGATCCTCTATTTATTAGCTGAAGGACTGGTTCAGGTACATGAGTATTACAGTAGCATCAGTTATCTCCATTATACAGTGAAAGGAATAATAGTGTCCGCCTACGAGAACCATATGAATGTTAAGATGCAAGGGTTAAGAGCAACATCTGACACAGAGCCCTGTGATGGCAGTGGCTAACTTTCCACAAGAAAAACAAAAACAACACCCGACAGTAGGATGGCCAGCATGTTTGGGTTGGAAGAAATGGAAGGATGGAGATGTAGTTGTGGATAGTGTGGGCTCTGGATTATATAGGGATGTGGTTGCATTGGATAATAGGAACATTGGAAGGAGGGAGAAGATATTGTAGGAGAGGAAAAACATTACATTGTGAGTAAGAAAGGAGCTGAGTTACACATTAGATTAAGGGATAAATTCTTATTATTTTATAGCAATTTGATGAAATTAATCCTTATATTTTTGTGTGTACATACAATGTATGCATTTCTATGTGCACATGTGCTTGTGGGCATGCAGAGGACCAGGGAGAATGTCAGAGAATTGCAGATACCCTTCCTCTACTGTTCACCCACAGATGCCCTTGAGAAAGAGTATCTCCTGAATATGGAGCTATGTTCAGTAGTTCCTTGGTCTCAGCTCCCAGCAGGAAGTTCCAGATGTGCCTTGACATTCCAAGCTGTTTATGTTGGTCCCTAGCAATCAGATTCAGGTAGTCACAGGCCAACTAAGTCTCCCATGCTTGCATGCTCACCCACAGAGCCACCTCCCTAACCCTGAAATGAACTCTAAATTATAAAATGTACATGATGCACACACACACACACACACATGCACACACACACTTACTCATATACTATACAATATACTCACACACTGCAAGTGGTTTAAATGAAATGTCTTGTCTTCCATAGACCCATGATTTTTTTTTAATGCTTATTATTATTATGATTAACAACATGTTTCATATGGATACATAATGTGTTGGTACCCTCCTTTCCCTCGTCTCTGTCCCCCATTCCTTTGGGACACTCCTTAGTGGGGTTGCAGGTATTCCCCATAAGATTGTGATTTATGCAAGGAGCAGTAGTCAGTTATTTTTAAGGGGAGGGAATGCCTTCTGGGCCTGATGTCTCAACCTGTGGCTCTTACAATCTTTCTGCTCCCTCTACCGAAAAATTCCCTGAGCCGTGGTGAGTGATGGGTGAGGTTTTTTTTTTTTTTTTTTTTTTGGTTTTTCGAGGCAAGGTCTCACTCTAGCCCAGGCTGACCTGGAATTTACTATGGAGTCTCAGGGTGGCCTCGAACTCACAGCGATCCCCCTACCTCTGCCTCCCGAGTGCTGGGATTAAAGGCGTGCGACACCATGCCTGGCTTAAAGATACTTTTTTTTTTTTTTTTTTTGGTTTTTGGAGGTAGGGTCTCACTGTAGTTCAGGCAGCCCTGAAATTCACTATGTAGTCTCAGGGTGGCCTCGAACTCACGGCGATCCTCCTACCTCTGCCTCCCAAGTGCTGGGATTAAAGGTGTGCGCCACCACACCCTGAGTTTTAAGTCTATGTCAGTGATGAGCTCTTAGGAGCCTCTGGATCTCTGCTTTGGTAGGTGTTGAGTATCCTCAGGGTCTGTCCCCTTCACCCTGTCACTGATTATCAGGAACAGCATGGAAGCAGCAACTCTTGCCCCAATTCCTCTGTTGTTACGAGGGCTAGTTGAATACTTGGCCCTCAGGTTGTGACAATGTGGGAGAATTGCAGAGTCTTTAGGAGATAGAACATTGGAGGAGGTGTGTCACTGGTGTCAAACCTTAAGGTTTACAATTCCAGCCCACTGGTAGTTCAAGGCCATTTCAGGCTTACTCTTCTTTTCCTGCTTCTGTAGGGATGACGTGAGCCCAGATTCTCGCAAGTACCATACTTTCCCTAATACAAAGAAACTTCTCAAAACTGTAAGCTGAATAAACCATTTCTGCCTATGAGCTGCTTTGCGTCAGGTGTTTTGTCTCAGCAATGAGAGTGTTACTGCTAAGCACACATAACACACGCATCACACACATACATACCACACAATCACTTGTATGCACCAACACCAAGCAACGTAAGAAGGCAAAGTCCGTTGGCTATTCTGTCATCTTCTAGAGCATCCTAACAAGTATGTCCTTCCCCGTAACTTCTCAAGGTTCAGTTATTGTGTTTAATATCTTATTATATCAACATTTCCTGGGGAGAAGAATATTTCTTCATCCCAGATAAGGCAGTGATGAGACTAAAGAAACAAGTCCACCTGGGTCTGGCTAAGTGCACCAACCAACTTACTGAGGTTGCTTACAGAAGCTTCTGTTGTTTGGGAAAGATGTCCACCAATGGCCTGGGGGTGGGGCAGTGGTCCACTGGTCCTTTCTTTAAGCTAGTAAATATTTGGAAGCTTCAGAAATGAAAGTAGACTCAGAAAGACAGTGAAAGCAGAAAGTAGGAAAATTTTTTTTTATTTTTTAAATTTTTTTTGTTTATTTTGATTTATTTATTTGAGAGTGACAGACAGAGAGAGAAGGAGGCAGAGAGAGAGAGAGAGAGAGAGAGAGAGAGAGAGAGAGAGAATGGGCGCGCCAGGGCTTCCAGCCACTGTAAACGAACTCCAGACGCGTGCGCCCCCCTTGTGCATCTGGCTAACGTGGGTCCTGGGGAGTTGAGCCTCGAACCGGGGTCCTTAGGCTTCACAGGCAAGCGCTTAACCGCTAAGCCATCTCTCCAGCCAGAAAATTTTATTTTTATTGCACACAAAAAGCTCCCTTTAGGAAGGGAGAAGCCCCAGAGCTGGGAGATTGTTTCAGTGGGCTCAGGGACTGGGTTTTATAGGGTTCGTGTCTCCCACTTAGCTCCTCCTCCCACGGTCATGGGGGCTGGGGTTTAGTTCATTCCCTTAGTCCCCCCCACCCCACCAAGACTCAAGACTCATAAGGCTTCCAAAACAACCGGGCTCTAGTTGGCAATTGTAACTTTTTCTCTTTTCTTTTTTCCTACCTTCTGCTTTTATGGTTTTCTGCTCTGGTCGTCAGTCAGGAATAGACGAACATCTGGACTCCGACAGTCTGCATTCCCGTTCCCCTGGGTCAGCAGTCCCCTAGACCCATTCCCAGCTGCCTGCGCCCTTCCCAGCTCCTCTGACGTGGATGGCACAAAGGCAGCTGCAAATGCCGAAAGCCACCGACTTGCAGGCAGCTCTGCTGGTCCGGAGTTTTCTTTGCTCAACAACTGCTACTTGTTTTAAATCCCTTTGGATACCTTTGTGAAAATTGAAAATATCAGGAGCTTCCTGGGATTTGTGAGTTGTTTACTTCCTGACCCTTGTAAATTTTATAGTTTTCTTTCTTTCTTCCCTTCCCTCCCCTCCCCTCCCCTCCCCTCCCCTCCTCCTCCTCCTCCTTCCTTCCTTCCTTCCTTCCTTCCTTCCTTCCTTCCTTCCTTCCTTCCTTCCTTCCTTCCTTCCTTCCTTCCTTCCTTCCTTCCTTCCTTCCTTCCTTCCTTCCTTCCTTCCTTCCTTTTCTTTCTTTTTTCCCGAGTCTTAATGAGCCTCCTTCTGTTATGGTTAAAGTGAATGTTAGCTTTAAAACTAGGAGGTCAGGAACACTGGGGAAGAAAACAAGAGGCTCTAAGCTAGGTGATGAGATAAGAGGAAGGGCAGAGTTCTGGGAAAAACAAACCAGTATTGGCAGGCTCTGACGGGACTACTCTGAATCCCAACACCACCAAAATCCAGACACAAGTTACTGTTGTCCTTCCAGATATCCTTGCCTTGAATGCTTGTAAATACAATAGATTAACTTAGGCGTAGGAAAAAGTTCTAAGAAACTACCTATCTTTTTTTTTATCCAGTAAGGAACCACCCTAGAGCACCCCAGAAAGCAATGAGCATAAGGAAGGAAATCGTAGGTAATGTTGGCACAGTTGAGGGCTCCAGGCCACTAGAGGTTTAAGTAGGCCTGAGCTGTCAGGCAAGACAAAGGGCCCTGCACCCCGGAGGAGGTTGCAGCAGGCCTGGACCCCAATAATCTGGCCTCTAGACCAGCAGGAGTGAGGCCCCCCAGGTTGCAGCAAGCCTAGACCCTGACAATCTCTCCGGGAGACCATCTGGAGTGGGGCCCGCTCCCTCCCCACCCCCAGCCCAGGACACTTGGATGTCCTGATACCTGATAAGACTTAGGTTTCACTTTCCCGGAGCCTTGTGACCTTTTGCCACTTGCCCAGAAAGTCCCTATATGTTAATGAGGTATCAGACAGCAGTCTTCGCACAGCCAATCACCCTACCACCCACCAGGACTCTATACCTCTTCCTGCCATAACTTAGATCATGTGACCCTTTCCCCTGCTCACCCAGGAAGTCCCTACATGCTAATTAGGCATCTCCCAGGTGTTTCTTCCTGTCACACTCAGAGCCACTCAAGACCCTGCAGTTGCCAGGACACCCTGGGGAGACCTATGCACAGCAGCCCCAGGGCGGCCAGGAACCACAAATTAACATCTCTGCAGCTGTGTCTCCTGACAGAATGCCCTCTTTGACTTTAAACGACCTTGGACCTTGAACCTGTGATTAGGCAGTGCCCCTGATGTCAGAAACCAAAATGCCAGGGCTTCCTTCCACACGTGGACACCAACAAAGAGCCTGCATCCGTCCTCTGCAGACCTGACACCATTGTGATACCACTTGAGCTGTGGTTTTGACATCCCTCGTCGTTAATGGAGATGATGGGATCAAACAGGCTGATAGGACGATCAGGTCCATGGCAATCTGGGACAGAAAAAGTCACGTTACATTACATATATGATACCCACCTCATAAATGTTCATAAGAATGTCTTTAAAACCTACCATGCACACCCACTGTGCTGTTTCCTTGCTTCCCGCATTGGGATAGCCCACTTTAGGCACTCTTAAAAGAATGCTTACTTTAATTGGCTTTTCTCCTGCTACCTTGCAGAATAAATGTTTGCGTAAACTATGTCTCTTGACTGAATTCATTCCTTCAAGAAGACCAGAAAGTAGAAAATTCCCCACACATCCTACCCCTATAACATCCACATTGTCTCCAAGGTAGAATCTTTGAATTCAAGGGAAGTTTCTACACAGCATGTTTTACATGCTAAACTAGATCATCGGAACTACCAATTTACTCAAAATAATGAAATAAGGACAGTTCATCCAAGGATCAAAATCATGAAGTGTTTCCAACATTAATTTAATGTGAAATTTTAAAGTAATATATCTATTCATCAACTCCTCTCCAAAAGTTGAAGATTCAGGTTTCCTTTTATGTGAATCTAGGTATAGATGGTGACTAAAGAAAAATGTTAAAATACAGTACTTTTAAAATGTTCGTGCTAATTCATGTGAACCTACACTCCTAGGATGATTAAAGTTTCACTAATTAATTATTACTAGTATTCAAAAGGCAATCTTTTACAATTGTAAATGACAAATGTTGGGTCAGAATAAGGAAATCTTGTTTTGATCAAGTGCACCTCTGTTCAGTTGTAATGAATGACCCGCATAATGAAGCCTTTTCGACTTCAGTACATTCTCCTCACATATACAGTGACATAAAATTAAGTTTCTACATTTCACATCTAAACTCTGAATGGCACTCCTCTCCAATGTCATCCACTTCATTTCTCCCCCTTCTGGATTGTGACCTCTGGGTTTTAGAAACACGCAAGATAGATTGAGATCTTTGATCTCATTAACATGTTTTGCAATTCATTCTTTTGTTCTCATCTAGTTAAAATAGATTAGTACTCACAGATATTAAGTTACAAAACCCAGGTCAGTGCACTGAGGTATTGCAAATCATAGCAAGGATTTAATTTTGATTTCATTTAGTTATTTAAAGATTGGAACAAAATGACCTTGAGAGGTTAGTCTATTTCTTGCTGCTTTGGCAAAATTAATCTTTAAATAGAAGTATTTTAAGTAGAAGCATTTTTCACTCTGAAGAAATTCCTTCCCTTTTATTCTAGTCTATAAAAACATATATACAGTCTTCTTTTTCCTTCTGTGCACTGGGATGAAACAAATGCCATTGTTATAATATTCACTTATTTTAATATATATTAGTATATATTACACATTTAATTTTACACATATAAAAAGTTTTCCTTGTCATTTCCATGCATGCATGTAATGTATTTGTTCATATTTTCCCCATCTAATATTCATACTTGCCCCCACTTTCCCCCTCTCCTCTTCCCTAATTCACATGCTTATAGGCCCCACCCCCACACATGCACTTTTACTTTCAAAACTTTTTAATTTTCCCCCGTCTCACACATATGGGGGGAAACAAGCGGCTTATTTTACTTACTGATGATTTGTATTTAACAAACCACAAAATATGGCTTGGGTGGAATCCATTATGGCTATAGGCCACATTTTCTTTATTCTCTTATGTTTAACAACCTCTTCCACCTGTATTCTTCATTTGACTTCTACCCTTTAGCCTTCTCAAGTGCACTCCTCAAGAGCACCTTGAGCAGATACCTTGATAGATTCCTGGAACATCTCAGTGCTAAAAGAAATCTGATAGGTGAATATTTAGTTAATCCCCAGGTGCATCATATTTTCAATAATAAAGTTTTTGTGCAAAGTTTCTTAACAAATTCAACAAGGCTGAGTTGGATGGGATGGTGATAATTAAATTATGTATTTTATGATGTATATTTGTTCCATATATGACTTCAGAGGCTTTACATTCCATTCTCTGTATCTCTAGGTATTAGAAACTCTGAGTCAAACTTTAATTTGAAAACAAATATTAAATAAATAAGATTATAGTAATTAAACTCATTTGAGGTTTGAGAAGGTGAGAATGGAAGGAAGATCATATTTGAGTTCTTATGTCTAAACGTGTGTGTGTGTGTGTGTGTGTGTGTGTGTGTGTGTGTAAGAGAGTTTCTTTGTGCTTTCACCATACTTTAATATATTCATTTTAGACTTACTTGTGCATTCATACTTAGTCTTACTGAACATGTCAACTCTGTTCAAATGAGCCTCCACTAAAGGTGTTATTGTTTGTTTTGGTATTAAGAGCTCCATGATTCTAATGTCAATTGTGATATTCATAGATTCATAGTGTGGCCTAAATTTCTTTTCTTATCTGGAATGTAAACTGGACCACTTCTATTTATAGCTAGATATATGTAAAAAATATATATATATATATATACATAAGTGTATATATATATTCTAATATTTTTCAAGAAATATTTAACCAGGAATTTCCAAAATAATTTGAATTGCATATGTTGTACATATTATATTTAAGGATAAATGTTTTAAAGTTTGAATGTCTATTAAAATTATATAAGCCGCCGGGCGTGGTGGCGCACGCCTTTAATCCCCGCACTCGGGAGGCAGAGGTAGGAGGATTGCTGTGAGTTCGAGGCCACCCTGAAACTCCATAGTGAATTACAGGTCAGCCTGGGCTAGAGTGAGACCCTACCTCGAAAAACCAAAAAAAAAAAAAAAAAAAAAAAAATTATATAAGCCATACATTGTGAACTAAATAGCTAATTAAGACTCTGTATTTTGAAATACAACTTAAACATAAAATATCCTGTCTATATTGCTATCAGAAAATACAAATTATGATTTTATGATTTATATAAATATTCAATAAATGTTTAATTAATTTTAAAAGTTAAGGAATTATTCATTTAATATACAGTTTAAATCAACCTTTCCATTATACCTAGAGCTTTAAAATAGTGTATGGATATAATTTTTCTTGCTCTCTCAAATTTCATTTTCTTATGACTCTCTTTCATGAAAGAATAACAGTTTCAAAGGTTTCTTTAAAATATTTAATTAGATATAAATCTATGGCAAGTTTATTTTCTTAATTTTTACAGTAAGACTTTTTGATTTTTTGACAGCTTCCATAATTATCGACAATAAACCATGGTAATTCCCTTCCCCACCATTTTGCCTTTGCAACTCCACACACCATCATATCCCTCCCCCTGTCAATCAGTTTCTCTTTTATTTTATTTTATTTATCTTTTCCTTCTATTATGATGGTCCTGTGTAGGTAGTGTCAGGCACTGTGAGGTCATAGATATCCAGGCTATAATAAGACTTTTGCATGCATCAAATATTGTAATCAGTTTCCCAAACTCCAAATGCCTTTTATATTAAATTATAATTTGGTTGTGAAATAAAATAAGATCTAACTTGCTTAGGAGATTCTCGTTTTATACAAAACCAGCAGGCAAATCATATATGAATTTAATTGACCATTTTTTGAAGTTGCAAATTGGAGAAAACGAATTCAAATGGCTTGAGGAAAATGTTACTTTGTATATATTAAAAGCTATGAGTTTGACAACTAAACAGAACTTGGGAACATTGCTGGAAAGGGCTTCGAGCTCATTTACTTACAAAGCTGAAGAAACATTGAATTATTAGTTGTAATAAGAATACCCACGTGACATAAGGAAATGTAATTTAAGAAAATGGGCTGGAAGGATTGGTCCGTGGCTGAATGTGCTAGCTTGCTTGCAAAGCCTGATGGCCTGGGTTTGTTTCTCCAGCATCCATGTAAAACAGCACTGAGTTGCACAGAGAGGCGCATGCATCTGGAGTTCCTTTACAGTACCAGGAGAACCTGACATGCCGTTGTCTATCTGTCTATCGCTGTCTCTCTATCTCTTCTTCAAATAAATAATAATAAAGTTTGTTTTTAATTAAGAGACAGATGCAGAGAATAAAGAAAACAGTAAATAAATGTAAGTATATGGGTCTTTCTGGGTAATTCAAGACATGAATGTGTACCTTGCCTCTTACACCAGGGTTGATTTGAAGTATTTAAGCACCGAAGCTGCTTTTCCTTTGCCAAGTGAAGAATCATTTCTGTTATATGTGCCAGGGAATGTTAATTATGTAAAGGAGATGAAGCCGGGTGTAGTGGTGCACCCCTTTAATCCCAGCACTCGGGAGGCAGAGGCAGGAGGATCCCTGTGAGTTCAAAGCCACCCTGAGACTAAGTAGTGAATTCCAGGTCAGCCTGAGCTAGAATGAAACCCTGCCTCATAAAAGCCACACACACACACACAAAAAAAAAAGACTTGAAATGTATTGAAATCACACTGAAATGCTCCATTGGAGGCAAAGAGGGAAGAGGTACTGGTGATGACGGTGTGTGGGTGGGGGGAGGTGGGATAAGATAAAGTACTGTCAAATGACCATGGAGGATAGACAGGAAAGGATAAGGCATGGAGGACGTTGCCCTAAGCCATAATATTTAAAACACAATCCACAAGGGCTGGAGAGATGGCTTAACAGTTAAGGCACTTGCCCGCAAAGCCGAAGACCTCAGTTCAATTCTCAGGACTCACATAAGCCAGATGCGCAAGGGGGTGTACGCATCTGGAGTTTGTTTGCAGTGGCAGGCGGCCCTGGCATGCCCATTCTCTCTCTCTCTCTGCCTCTTTGTCTCTCTCTGTCAAACAAATAAATAAAAATAAAGGTAAAAAGAACACAGTCCATAAAAATAAAATGTCCAGGCACAGGGACTATGAGACTAGACATGCTTACTGTGCCCTTTCTAAAGCATGTTATCAGAGAAGGGAGGTTTAATGATGAGAAGATTCCATCTTGAGATTTTACAGCCAAAACCTAAAAGGCTGTTTACATATGGTCACTGGAAGACTAAATAACTACATTTTCATGACTCCTTGAGTCACTTCTGAGCAGTAGTCTCTCAGGTTGACTTGAGATATCAAATACTGTAATTTATCCTGTTTTGAGAGAAATTCAAAATAATGCCACTGTTTGCTTTTCCATTTCCTCTGCATTGTGTTCTTCTCACTCACCTTCTCCATGTTTACATGGTCCATCATTCTTTTAACATTTTGGAAAAAAGTTTTTTCTACTCTGCCTTGTGGACTGAGGCTACATTATTAACATTGAAATTTAAAGTTGCTAACATGGCACAGTATTTTAACTTAAAAATACTTCAAAGCAAGCTAAAACTGTATTCTTCAATTAAAAATTTATAAGACCCTTTTGGTTTTAAAATATAAACACTTTAATCAGAGAAGGTTTTTATCTAATTGACTTTTATGAGCTCGTGTATGATTTTAGTGGATTCTTTAAACTCAAGGTCGGAGAAAGCATTGTAAACCTCTAGGAGGGTCAAGCTACTTTGATATACTTTGCTCTCCCTCTGGTATTTTCTATGGCTGCATTCACATAGGCCAATTGTACCCAAAAGAGAGAACTTTAACTAGAAAACTGAGACTGCATTTTGGTAAGCAAAGTAAAATGTATGATCCCTGTGTCATATTTCAGCCTATATAAGTGGTAGCAATCTTTATATTATTAGGAGACCTCATTTTGATTCTGAAAACTCATACATAATTACAAAGAGTGTGTGCACTTTATAAGCTGTAGAGTAGCCACATGATAAAGGACACTGTTTTGTCAGTGACTGGAGGCCAGTAAAACGTACTTGGAGTCTTTCAGTGCAGGGAGCATGGCAGAAAGACAGACTGTGACTGAGGAGGCATCAGAGAAGTATTGTCTGAGACTAGTTCACCGATAAAGGACATCTACAGCTTGTCCAAAGCAGCAGACATTACTTTATATATTCAAAATATATGAGAAATAAGTCAACAGTTAAAAAAAGTGGAATTTCATAAAAGAATTTGTAAACGTTTAGAAAAAGTTAAATAGATCCCATAAGAAAATCTAAAAATTCCACAAAGGATTTATTGTTTAAGCATCAATGTTTTAAATGTTTGCATTTAAAAAATTAGTGGAAGACTTTTTAATTTCATGGTACTATGAAAACAACTTAATGTCACTTATTAGCTTTGTTAACTTTCCAAAATATAAAATCTTATTGAGAGTCCTTAATTTCTTCAATTCATTTCCTGATACAAAGATAAGGGTTAAAAGGACTTCTTTCACTGAGCAGATCAGTTGGCCAGATCATTGGCCAATGATCTGGCCAACTGATCTGCTCAGTGGAACACAACCCATAACTAGAGCTGGGAAACAAGTCAGAATCACATCCAGAAATGAGCCCATTCTCCATTATCAAGATCCTGCCAATCGTGGGCTACAAGAGGACCTACACCTTTTAAATTCTCTCTCTAAAAAAAATTGGTTATCCCAATTATCTGGTGCGAACTTTACTCTCCATCAGAGAATTTGCTTCTCTTTTTCAGACAGACACAGATCCTAAGGAGAGAACCACCCTATCAGACCTCAAAAGGGCCCCAGCTGAAACTAAGAATAAGTGGGGAAACAAGCAAGAGTGCTCTTTTTGTAGTGAACCTGGTACCAGCACAAGGGTGAAGGAGATAGACACAGAGAACAATCAACTCCTACCAAAACAGATATCCAGAGACACAGAAGCTCCCAAGACCTCATCACTGAAGCAGACCTAAAATGAACCCAACATGGCTCAGGGAAATTTGCAGAAGAGGGGACAGAAAGAATGTCAGAGCCACAAGTTGGGTCATGATACACAGAGACATTGCCTCCTACCCATAACTGATGGCTAACCCCACAGTGCATGACCCATATACCCCAACAAGAATGGTCCATGTGGAGGGGGGAGGAAAGGGAGGAGGCTAACAATGGTAGCAACTTGACTGTATTCACTGAGTACAAAACAAAACCAAAAAAAAAAAAAAAGAAAGACTTCTTCAAGGCAACAGTAATGTAATCAATCTCCCTGTTTCTGTACATCCCAGCAGGAGAGATAACAAAAACACTGACATATCGATTTTAAGAAGTGGCACTTCATAATTTATGTGTATATGATATATACATATATTAGATATTTATAAAAATTTATCTCTGTTAAGCCAGGCATGGTGGTGCATGCCTTTAATCCCAGCACTCAGGAGGCAGAGTTAGGAGGATCACCATGAGTTCGAGGCCACCCTGAGACTACATATTAAATTCCAGGTCAGCCTGGACCAGAGTGAGACCCTACCTCAAAAAAAGTCTCTATTCTTTTACTGACATTAAATATATGTAAAGTATTGAACTCATCATAATCACCAGAGGGACAAGAAAACATGTACATGATTATTAAGAATGATTTCTAATGAACTATTATAATTAACACCTTGATGTAATAACATCAGTGTTCATCTGACCATTAGACTGAGTAATGATATGCTGTAGAAAGTGCCTCCCCTTGGCCAGAATATTCACAGTGTTCTAATAGTTTTCATGAATATTGGACTTTCTTGCCAATAGTCTGGGTATAACTAATTGATGTTTTTCAAGATCAATTTAGAACAAGACATGTTGCTTACTTACATGTATAAACTAATCTTGAAAGATTCCCTACAGTACAAGGTTTATTTCATGCTGCTAAGTGTTTTGATTCAATGACTAAATTCTATTTAAATTCAATCTGTGACTACTGGTATTTCAGAAGACACTTTGGGAAGCGTGAAACAATGTTATATTCATAGTTTTAATAATATTATCTTGATAAAGTGATTTCTAGTGATATATGTCATTGGTCCTTTATGAACAGATCATTGGATTTCATTATATCTAAAGGCATGTGGGAGATTCTTGATTAAGCATTTATACTTCGATGTATCACTTTGCCTCTCTTCTGCCAAGTGTTTCCATGAACAATTGTCCCAAGGGAGGTCATGGCACATGGGAGACTTCTTCCAATAGTTGCACTTTTATGTTTACAAGTCATATGATTGCCACAATTCTTGAATTTAAGAATCAAATACTAAGTGTTATCCGACAGAAAAATCCATATTAATGTCTTCAGGGAGAGTAAAATTCTGCTGTTTTAACCAAGTCTAATATTACATAGCCAACTTGTAATTTAATTAAATTCTGAGAAACATACCAATGCAGTCTCATTGACTAAAGCATTTTCTTAAGCCAGTCAAAGTCATTTCCTTTTGGTCCAGAAATCCACTGAACGTTTTATTTGCTACAGAAAAGAACATAAAGTACATAACATAATGTAGAAAACCTCTGCTTTGTGGTGGCTGCACTGCTGTGAGATACAGAGCTCTGCTCTTAAATGCCTTTGTCTCTCAAGGCACAGGCAGGTGGGACTTACTTTGATGATATTTTATAAGAAAACATAAAGAAGTTACAAAGACAGAGGAGACCATTTAAGTGTGGCATCTCTCATAGATGTCTGTAGTGAGTAGTTTGTTCCAGTGACTCAGCCCTACGGGTTTGTCCAGTCATTGTGTGATACACTCATTGATAGAACTTTCTCTGTTCCAGTAACCCTTCCACACCAGAAAATCAGCTCTGCTGTTCCTGTCCTTTTCCTATCTTCTTATGCTTTTCATGACTTCTGTCTCTCTTTTGCACACACACACACACACACACACACACACACACACACACAGAGCTCTGTGTGCTGACAGGCAGGTTAGTATGTCTGCACAGGAGATAGCCGCAAGGCTCCAAAGTGGCACACTTCCCTGGAGACATCACAAGATAGGTGACTAAAATACTTTTAGAAAAATAACTTCAGTAAAGAAAGTAAATGATGGAATACAATTAAAGTAAATAAGCTGATTCAGTTTAAAAAGGAAAACAAGCATAGTGTGAACGAGTAAACAGAACATAAATCATATGACTCATCAAGGAGAAACACATTATCAGAAAGAAAAGGCAAAACTGAAGCGGGCGTGGTGGCACACGCCTTTAATCCCAGCACTTGGGAGGCAGAGGTAGGAGGATTGCTGTGAGTTCGAGGCCACCCTGAGACTCCATAGTGGATTCCAGATCAGCCTGGGCTAGAGTGAGACCCTACCTCAGAAAACAAAAAAAAGAAAGAAAAGGCAAAACTGTTATGTAGGATTCATTACCTGTCAAATAGGCAGAAAGGAAAAATAGAGCTAAAGATATCAGTTGCTGATGAGAATGTGGAACTGCTAGCAGGAATATAAGAGTATTAGTATAGTATGTGGTAGGTTCTGGCAGTAATTAGTAAAATCATGTATTATATGTGCATATTCCACCAGCATCCAAACCCACCCTGGGAATCATACCAGACAAAGTTTGCCCATGGCTGAAGGAGACCATAGAAGGTTATCCATCATCACAGCATTTCAGCAGTTGAAGTTTATTCATTGAGGTTTCTGTCAATGCTCAAAGAACTAAGTGAAATTTGGTAGATGTATTACACTGCGTATAATGTAAGATAAACTATACAGAGCAGTAAAATCCAAACACAGACTAATTAAATAAGCTAATTTATTGTTTTTTTTCCAAAAGCCATCAAAATATTGTTTTACAACTTAAAGGAAATATTGAAACTAAAGAGAAAACCAATTCCTTTTCGGTGGAGTAAATGTCCTCCAATATTCCCAAAGCTCAATATCTGGGTAGTCAGAATAAAAAATTGCAGATGTATAACATATGTCATTACAATGAAATGTGCCTTTATTGATTGTAAAAGTTGTTTCACATACAGCTGATCCACTATGCTGGCTAAGCTGCTGTACAGGGAGACAAATTTAGAAACAGAACAAATTCGTTCACGTTAACACCACTCACAAATGTACATTTGAATATCGCAATCATTTATATAAAACACGAAATATGCAGGTGTAGGTGGCTTCTCCCAAATGCATTTATGTTACCCACTGGACCAAAAAACCCAAGTCAGGTGTCCTGTGGACCATGCAGGTAAAATAATCAGAGGCTTTACATGGCTGTGAAATTTATGTATACATGACGGCCAATTTCACACTTGCACGACTCTGTTGTAAAGGAACATTTGTCCACATTTATCCAACAGTTCATCCCCATGTCTTATTAGTTACAGGAAACTATTCAATGCATAAAAGGGAATGTGGCATAGTTTACACCTAGGTAACTCTAGTCTGTGGTGAAAAAATGTGTGTGTGTGTGTGTGTAAAATATGAAAGATTTCTACAGTCAAAATTTATCTTTTTTTCCTTACATTCTTGTTTCTGTAACACTTCATGCACTTGCCATGTGTGGTGGTTTGATTCAGGTGTCCCCCATAAACTTACATTTTCTGAAAACTCAGGGCCACAGCTGGTGGCAATTTGGTAATTGAAGCCTCGTGCAGGCAGTGTATTATTGGGGGTGGGCTTATGGGTGTTAAAGACAGCTTTTCCTTGCCAGCGTTTGGCACACTCTCCTGTTGCTGTTGCCCACCTGATGTTGGCCAGGGCTTGATGTCCATCTTCTGTTCAGGCCATTCTTTTTTCTCCTACCATCATGGCCACGATATGGTTACATTTTAGAAGAAGTCCAGGACATGAGGATGTTTGACAGCTTTTGCAAGGCCTAAGAAACAGAGCTAAAAGTAATGAATTGGGTAAACGCACCTCAGAGACATTGGAAGATTAATGAAACATGAGAATTTTAGAATTTCACGAGCCAGTTAAGACAAGACAGTAATCCCCCAAGGGCCCGTGTTTCAGGTAAGTTATCAGACATATTAGGATAATATTTTCACTAAAAACCTCATTCTAAATCAAGTAAACACAAGACCTATATGGTCTAGGATATATACCACTATAGCTGATTTTATTGTTAAGTAAATTTTATCCTCTGTATTAAGCTTGGCAGGGACAGATACTACTAGTACTTCTGAGTTACTTTGTATTAGTGACAAGGAATTAGTAAAAAAAAAAAGTATAAATAATTTAAGAGGTCAACAACATGGTTAGATACTTGATGTGTTGGCTGGAATTTTCTCATATGTAACAGGTAATGAGGGCATGCTATTTCCAAAGTGCTGATTATCCCATAATTAAAGTTCATGGTCAAGAAGGTCATGAGTGTAGTATACAGTCAGAGCTTCAAAATGAACAGCAGATAAAATACTACAACAATATTATGTTCAAATATACGTGCATTTTCTAAGAGAAATCTTCATTGTCTTGGAATGGTAACCTTTGCCTCGAGGAATATCAGGAAATGGGGAAGGTGCATACAGGAAGTCTTTATGAAGGGATCCAGTGCAATATGTCACTTCCTGATGTCTTGGTTTCCTTTACCATATAGTGTATATTGCCAACTAACTCTGGTAAGTGGAAAGTTTGGCTCACCACAGGTCATCAACATGTCACTGAATGGATAAGAAGAAGCATCTAGAGTCTTCCCTTATATCTTTTCATCAAAGACACACAGGAAATTGAGTGCTGAGTTTTCATCTCAATTTGAATGAGATTTATATTAAATATCATGCCTCAGTGTTTGTTGACATTATTTTTGACTTGCCATACACTACTATTTTTTAATAGCATCACCATAATATCTCAAATTATAATGATAATTTAAATGCTTCTATCCTTTGCTAAAACATGATCCTCCTCCATTTAAAGGTTTATACAATGTTTCACTACATCCCTTTCAAGGAAACAAATGAATCCTGATTTCTAGTGATTGTCCCATTTGTTGCAGTGTAAATATTTCCACAATGGCACACTTCCCACACCTAACCTAGCTGGACTGAGTTGAATGAGGGATCTGGAAAAGATGCACAGAAGTTGGCCCTTCTGATCTGGCTCAAGCATAATTCTATTCTCTGGAATAACATCTGTTGGATGCTCATTAAATGAAAAGTGTCATCCTTTTCCCATATAATGTATTTAATAAATATTCACGTGGCATATATTCAGTCCTGATTAGTTAATTAACAAATTCAAATCCCAAGGCAAAATACACTCCAGAATATGACACTGAGAAAGAGAAACTACAGCATTATGGCTATGCACAAGGTCTCCATGCCTCAACAACCTACATTTGAACACTGGCTTAGACTTCAAACAGCTATATGACTTTAACCAAAGCAGTTGTAATGAGAGAAATTTTTAATTTAGGTCACAAGATTACTTGGCCAATTGAATATGTTTACATATTTAAAGAAACTAGCACAGTTTTAATACTAGCAATCAATCCACAACTGTTAATTAAAGGTGTTTTACTTTTATAATTGGAGAGAGATTTAGGGGTTATACACAATGTTTGAATTACAAGAAAGTTGAAATCATTAGTCAGACATGAATGGGGCTGTTAACGGAAGACCCTTGTTCTGAGAGGTGGGGAAATAATGAACATGTCTAATCAGAATCATCATTTTTTTTAAGGAGAATACAACTGTTGCTACCGCATAACGATGCAATAAGGTAGAAATATTAACAATAGTAAGTGTTATGTGTTTCTCATTTTATAGCCTGAATCTGTGCAGTCCAAGACAGGCACAAAAATAGTCCTAGAAAATTCTGTTTTTCCTAAGTCTTAGGATATTGTAGCATCTGAGCAATCTAAGATGGAGCACTACTAAATCCATAACGAAAAAAAATCATAGAAAAGGCAAGTAAGCAGCAAATATAGGCAACTTAAAAGTTACTAGAATTATTTCTATTTATACCTAATTATTGAAACTTATTTGCATGGACACATCTATGACTGAAGCATATAGCCTTTGTTTTAGGACAAAAAAAACGTTTTACACTAAAAGTCAAGCATTCTATTAATAAGGCAAGTAAATGAAAATGAAATAGCTAATCACCATTAACGGTTTCCTTCCCTCCACGAGAAAATATGTCTAGCTTATAAGAGGTGGGAAAGAATGTGATTATTTGTAAAGAGACTCCAGTTGTACATTAGGAGTCTAATTCCTCTTGTTTTCATTACAATTTACCTTCAGAACAGTGTTATCTCTGATTGTACTATTTTAGATAGTGTAATTATTTTTCCTTGATTGCTCATTTAAGTTAAATGCAATTCGTGTACCCTGGCTTGATAATGTACGGAAATCCATCCAGGTGAAGTGGGAGAGCTCACTTTTCTGAAAGAAATGAACCTTATCAAAAGGACAGTCTTGGTGTTAAGCACATTAGTGAAACAGATATTTCTTTGGCTAAAAGATTGAGGACTGTTGTTGATACTCCTCCTGATTTTAAATAATTCCTAAAAACCATTTTCTCTAAACAGGAAACAAAATTCTTGGAAATTTATTAGTAAAATATATCTTTCTTGGTCCTATTAAGAGACAAATGTTTCCAATATTTTAGATTTTATGCTCTAAGCAACATTCCATATCATTGAAAAATGTATTTAAGATTTTAATGAATATTAGCCTGCCCTAGGTTTACATCATAATATTCTACTACTTTAAAAATACAGGAGAATAACACATCTTAATTAAAAATTTATTCTCATTGTTTTGATGATTTATGAAAGTTTTAATTTAATTTATTTTTAATTTTTATGCCAGGAAATCTCCAAGAATTGTAGAAAATAACCTCTTCTCAGAAAATATTCTTAAATTCTGAGACTTTTTCAATCACTGATTTCAGAAGCACTTCTTTTTTTTTGTTTGTTTGTTTGTTTGTTTGTTTTTGAGGTATGGTCTCACTCTAGCCCAGGCTGACCTGGAATTCACTATGTAGTCTCAGGCTGGCCTTGAACTCTCAGAGATCCTCCTACCTCTGCCTCCCAGGTGCTGGGATCAAAGGCATGCCCTACCATACACAGCCAGAAGCAATTTTTTAGCCATGTTGATTATGCAGTGAATTTAAATTTGCTCAGAAATTGAAAATTCCAATTACTTCCAGATCTTACTACCCTTCATTTGTTCTAAAAATTAAGGTATTCAAAGTCAGATGCCTTATCCGTTAGACAATGTGGTCTAAATAAAGATGCTCTATTACTCCTTTGGGTTATGTCACTTAATTGAATATGAAAGATAATCTAATCCATCTCCAGCCTTCTCTCCCCTTCTTTTTAAATACAGTGTTTGAGGTAATGAAAGGTAAAGAGAAAGAACACCTGCTTTAGGGAAGAGAGATGTGAGTTTTGCTCCTGACCTTAATCTTTCATCAGCATGGAACGTGGATGATGGTCTTAGCATTCTGCCTCCTCCTCTTAACTTTGATCTGCATTCAATGCCTTCCTGTCTTCTTCCAGTAGTCCCATGATAGACCATGATTTCCATGTGGTTCCACCAACGAGAAGTCATACACATGGGACCTGAAATGTTGGGTTACCCTTCTTAGAAAATGAACAAATAACTGCATAAAAATATGTACTTGGTTCAGGGAAAGTATCACAGAAAAATATATATTATAAAATTACTGAAGACAAATTCCTGAAATAAATGTTAAATACACATATACTAACAACACAAAATTCAGAAAAATCTATTTTGTGTTTATTTATTGCATCAAATATGCTTTCTCACATCGACTTATCTGTAAAGTTTTCATAGGATTATGAATTTTATTTAAGAAGTCTACAGAAAATAGATAATTCAGTTTTAATCCTGTCTGTTAACCACATTTACCTTTTTTACATTATAGTGCGGATTCTGGAAATGGTTTATTTTTCTTCACAAATCCTGTTGGAAATATGTCAATAGGGAGCAAGAGGTGATGAGAATGGGAAAAGGACCGCAAAAAAAAAAATGTTTTGTATGGAAGCAGAAAGGAAGATAAGTTAGGCTGAGGGCATAAAGAAAGGGGAAAGTAAGTAGACTAGAAGGGAAAAAATTGTTTGAAAACACTACTTGCAACTAATAAGGACTGAATTTCTTATAGGCAAGACATAAACATCTTTGAGGCCAACACCACTCCATTGCCCACAAATCAAATGCCCTGAACTGCAGCATCTTAATCTCTAGGTACTTTTCTCTCTACTTAAAGATGTCTGTAAGGAGACATTTCTGTGTACAACAACTACCCACTTCACCATACCATTTTATTCTCTCTTCTTCTGATTAATCATTTAATCAAGAAACTTCATCCAACACAGTTTCTTCCCAAGAGTTAATTACTAGAAATGATTTATGTTTTGATTGAGTGCCTGGTATTCATGAAGAATCTGTGTACAAACAACATTCATATTGCCCAGTGATTCGATTTTAAATGACTGGCAGTGTGTACAACACAGTCTGCTCTCAGCCCAGCTCTGTACTATATTTTTATCTTTAGCCGATAGGACAAAAATCCTTAATATGATATTACATTTTTGCAAATCCCATTTTTCTCATTTTAAATTTGGATATTTTCTTTGTCCAAAGCTGGTTGTGATTATTTTTCAAGAGCTGTCATAAAGGAAAATGTCAATATGCTATTATTTATGTAGGTGCTTATGCATGGATGCATGCTTTCATTTAGAAATATCATATAGGCATCAATGAGATATTAAGTCTAGTATTAGATTTTAGCTTCTTAAAGATCAAAGTATTTGGTTTTAATGGAAAAGGTTAATCTAAGGAAAGGAAAAGGGGAAAAATTGTGAAAGCAAAAGAGTAGTTTCTTTTGAATACATATAGCAAGTGTTTCCATGGGAACCCAGCTCCAAGTGTGAAAAAGAGCATTTGTCCTGCCTGTTACTGGGAAGTTCATCATGGGCTGGGCCTGCAGAAAATCTGTTCTGATTAGTGAAAAATTATAATTTTTCATAGTATTTGGATTTAAATGAGTGAACTAAATAATGATAAGTTCTCTACACATAAGCCATAAACATTATCTACAGTTTTGATCAAAACAAAATTACCAATTATCTTCAGCAGTTACAGTCACTTCCTTAGTGTCGCCCATAACTCCCGAAAGAAACAAGGAAAATGAGGCTATCGAATTCCATGACTATCCTTGGAGTCATTGTCATCTGTCTTAGGCTAACTAACCCTTGGAGAGCACATGTATCATCATAGCGTGCAAATTATGCATACCAAGTTCTCAAAGAATATATACAGGAAATAAAATAGATTTGTTTTCAGTAAATGGGGTGAATTTTGTCTCTCTGAAATCCATTCAGTTAATGAAACCTTACCACAAATTTATTCTTAAACTCCACAGTAGCCCACAATGACAATGGATTTTATGCTTTGGAAAAAAAAATGTTAATACCCAGTCAATTTCTGTTTATAGAAATAAACATGTATTGGGCTGATTGCTATTTCATACCAGCAAAAATTCCCATTTGAAGCCCTGTTGGCCATAGCTTGGAATGCGAATAGTATGCAGACCCAGACCTTTTACCACTACATAAAAGTATGGCCTTGGAATCACACCCTTTTCATATATTTCATATATTTCTTCGTTTTTCCAAAGACTATGCTGAGAACAGCATTCTATGAAGTTGCTGAGGAGGTCAAAATTGGCTGCAGTGGTTGAAAAAACAATTTCTGTGAAAAGTCAAATGATAAAGATTTTATGTTTCTTAGGCCCTACATTTGGTATTGGAACTGTTCAATGGCTCTCACAAAAAAAAAGTCATTGAAAATACTAGATTTATAGGAGGGTGACTGTTAAAAAAATAAAACTTTATTCATAACAGGAAGCAATAATGCTACATTTGACAGGGGAGATGTAATTTACCAACACATGGGGCAACCATGAAAATAGTGCCTAACTCAACCTAAGTGCCAAGTAAGAGCTGTGTCTTATGGTTAAGCATAGGGTTCATGTGGTTTATTTTAATTAAAATGAGCAAAGCACTTTTTTTGTAATCAATATATCTTCAAAATGAGTAATTTAATGGAGTCATTAAGAAAGATATTTTGAAATCCTACAAGTGGAACTGGGGATGTGACTCAGTTGTTAGGGTGCTTGTCTAGCATACCTAGAGCCCTGGATTCGATCCGTAATAACAACATGAGCAAAGAGTGGAGGTGCTGATCTGAAACTCTAGAAACTGGCAGGCTGATATAAAGGGATCAAGTTCAAAGTTTCACGATCATTCTCAGCTACTGAGAAAGCTCAAGGCCCAGCCTGGGATACAAATGATTTCTTTTCAAATTTGTCATAGCAATGGAAAACCACCCTACTCAGAATCTACTGCAGAGATGAGTCTTCTTCCCTGAGAGCTGAATGTTATAAAAAAAGAGAGAGAAGAATCATTAAGGTTCTTAGAATGAGTGTCTCTGTAAATATTAATACACCACTGTGTGCAAGAAACATCTTTGAAGAATTAAAATATACAACAGAAACAAACTCTCTCTTGAACTCTTGAAATAGGATCAGCCTGAAAAATCTTAATTCCTGCAATGTGAGAAAATTATCATCACCCTGTGATCACAGTTGATTACACAAAATAACCTTTTAGTGTTAGTGATAATTCTACTTGAGTTTGCCTTCCCTAATCAAAACATGGGAGCCACTTGAGATTGAAACCATGAAGTGGCAGGTGGTGAAATTGTAAATGACTAACTCAATGGCACTAATAATTCTTCCATTCTAAATCTTTAAGATTTAAAAGATTCCTACCACATTTTCCCTTCTGGGAGTTAAGTTATGGACTGTACTTCAAGTAGGTCATATCCAGACTGCAATTCACCAAAAAAGCTATAAAAATGGTTCACATCTCACATTATTTGACCCTAAACCAATGTAATCCTCCAACTTTCACTTCCAAACTTATCCATCAAATATGTAAGCATCATAACAAAGCAGCAAGTTCAAAAGAAAAGAAGGATTACCGCTAAGAAGCATGCCTTAGTTTTCTTGGAACAAAATTTATTGACAGATAAAGACCTCAAAAGAAACATCTGTAGCGGAAGATTAGATGTTCTTTTCATCTGGAACAGTAGTTTGTCTGAATAATTTTATGATAAAGCCCCCAAAAGCATATATTCAAATTGCTTTAACTAAATTGTGGATACACAAAATCTTTTGGTACTTTTGCAATATATTTTTAACTTATCACATGAGTATGTACTGTCCAAAGGCTTGAAGTTAGGTTTTTCATAAATACTTGTAATCATAACTTAGAAACTATTAGAGAGGCTCATTATGATGTGCAGAATGTTACCATGTAGGAAGAAGTTTAGAGTAGCCCCCGAAAATCTCATAATCTTGCATATTAGTTTCTGTGTTTTAAAGTAGCTACTAGCTTCTAAAGTAATATTCCATAAAAATCACTTAAGTTCTATATTGCCCAACTGTAAGAAACACAAAAACATTATGGACAATGACACAAAACAAACATATCCTCACTAGCACAAACATAAATCCTAATTTGCCTAGGACAGACCCTGGTTTACACCTATGTCACTGAAAGAACTCCCTTTGAATTTTAAAAGTATCTCAGCTTGGAAAATAATCTAGACAAACTAACTTTCAGCTGGTTACTGTTAGATATTGTCAACATTTTAGTACATACCATGCCAACCACTCTTTTGGACCCCATATACTTTGTATTCATAAACATAAATAAATCTGCACTCATTACTTCAGAGGCCCTAGAGACTGCTACTATTGTTGGGGTACTGAAATAGCTATTACCACTCATAAGTAGATGCCTTGGTTTCTGACACTGGCAAGCTAAGTGCAATTGGTTGAAATTAGAAAATGATTGTCACAGTTAGTTGGCATACAGTCTTGGCTTCAGGGCTAGGAGAAAAATATACTTTTCTTTAGTTTTTTTGTGAGGTTGGAGTTACTAGATATTATGTATGAACCATAGAAAAGAATGAGATTTACTTTCAACACTGAGGCAAATGGAATTATAGCCAACCTTTCAAATTCATAAGAGAATAAAGTCAAAACAAGACATTAGAAATCACCTCATATGGAGATTGAGAAAATCTGGCTGAAATAAAAGTTTCATATCTGCTATTGATTCAAAGATGTATTTCTTTATGTATTAAGTGAGCCACAAACTTAGTCAACTATAATTTTACTTGATCCTTACAAACCTCTTGAAATAGTTTCCAAAAATACAATGCTCATTTTACAGACGAGAAAAAGAAAGATTGCAGAAGTCAATACACTGACTTCTTCAGTAGAAAGAAGTTATCTGGCTTATGAGGCAGGCAAAGAGTAATGTGTGTCTGTTCAGTTCTTGCAGGTGCTCATGGTTGAACAACACATGCCACAATGATGTTATACCACTGCATTCTTCACCAACTACTATGATGGAATCTAACCTCTGTGTTATGCCTTCAGTTTCTTCTAGATGTGAGGTACATAGGAGAGAGAAAGGCAGAGTGGAGTCAAGTGGAATCAGACATTCATCACTCAAGAGCTGTAAAACCTGGTCACACATTGTCTTTCCAGCCAATCTTTAGAGCCTGATTTTGAAATATTGCATTATGATCAATCTGGTGTTTTTTTTTAGGGGGGGTGGTGAAGTAGGGCCTCTCTCACCTAGGCTGACCTAGTACTCCCTGTGTAGTTGCAGATTGGACTTAAATTCACAGCGATCTCCCCAGTACTGGAATTAAAGGTGTGCACCACCATGCCCAGCTGACCAATGTTTGTATTTACTTTGAGAAGCTGAGACGTACAAACTTCAATTAATTTAGAAGATTATTTTATCATAAAATGAAATATTCTCCTTTAAAAGTTGCAGATGTTCAAGGCAGAGAAGGAGTCCACAAAGGAGAATATTTCCAGGGCTGGAGAGATGATTTAGTGATTAAGGCATTTCCCTGCAAAACCAAAGGAACTAGCTTTGATTACTCAGGACCCATGTAAGCCAGATGCACAAGGTGACACATATGTCTGGAGTTCCTTTACAGGGGGCTGAAGACCCTGGTGTGCCCATTCTCTCTTTCTCACAAATAAGTAAAGTTTAGAAAATTCCAGGGACCACTAATAACGCACTTATTTTAACTTAAGCAACCTGCACTTGTAAATACAACAAGTCAGGCTTAGGAATTACTAGATTTCTCCACGATTTTCCAAGTTCACCTAAGAATCACCACTGCTTAATCTTTTTTTAAAAAATATTTTATTTTTATTTATTTATTTGAGAGAGGGAAAGAGGCGGAGAGAGAGAGAGAGAGAACGGGTGTGCCAGGGCTTCCAGCCACTGCAAATGAACTCCAGATGCATGTTCCACCTTGTGCATCTGGCTTATGGGGGTCCTGGGGAACTGAACCAAGGTCTTTTGGCTTTTTAGGCAAGTGCCTTAATCACTAAGCCATCTCTCCAACCCACCACTGCTTATTCTTGTTCCTAGGGAATCAATTTTATGTTTAGCTGCTTAAGAACAGTTAATCAGGGAAACGTATGGAAGGAACTAATACAGGAAAGAAAACAAAGGGAGAGACAAGGAGAAAAGAAATTTGACAAACGAATAAAAGAGAGGGGTAGAGGAGCTGGCTTAGTCAGTAAAGTGGATGTCAAGGCAAGCATGAAGACCTTTACAAATTACAAATTACAAATTTACAAAATACAAAATACAAATTACAAATTACAAAATACAAAATACAAAATAATTTACAATTACAAATCTCTTATATCCACATAAAATGCCAGCCTTATAATCCCAGTACTGGGAAGGAAGACACAGGGGCATCCATAGGTATCACTGGCTAACTTCTTTACCGAAATCAGTGAGAGACCCAACCTTTGTAAATAAGGCGTAAAAACATTGATGAAGACACCTTACTTCAACCGCTTGTCTCACCATGCATGCATATACATATGCATGTGTACCCACACGTATGTATATCCATACACATGCAAACATGCATAGACCCACTCAAACCACAACAACCAAAACAGAAAAGGTAAAGAAAATACTTTCACTATCAGTACTACCACCGTTAAACCAAAAGGCTATCAGAAGATTCTGGAAGTCCATTGTCAAAAAAAAAAAAAAAAAAAAAAGGCATACGGTTTAATTATAGTTGTATCTACAAAAATGATAATTATGCATGAAAATGCCCTTTTCCACTTTTATATCAGTAAAATCCCAAATTTCAGGCTTTTCAGGATGTTAAGATAAATGATATATGCCCCAAGGAAGCTTCAGTTATCCTTTGTACTTAAATTTAACAGCATTGAACACTCCTTACTGTGGTTCAAAGGTAGTTTCAATGGCTGGAGCTTCAGACCACATCGCTTCACATCCATCCTTTTATCCTCACTTCCTTTTCTCAGGACAAATCACAGGACCTTTGAGAACACTGATGGGAGGCTTTCTGTCACAAGATGAAATGGTGCTAAACCTTCACTTGAGGTTGCTAAAAAATCTATGATTTGGAGTTGGGTATGGTTGTGTATCTCTTGAGTTTAGCTACATATAAGAAAATTCCAAAATGACATTTGTCATTTTTATTGTACATTGCAGAAAATCTCAACTTATCTTGAACATGAAGGAACAAACTCACAAATGAACTTAAGAACATCATATAATGGGAGGATTTAACACATCCCTATCAGAAACGTGTATATATTACAGCAAACACTAGCAAGAACTAGCAAGTGACCTTGGATGTGTGTATCTGTCTATTACCTATCTATATATCTATATATCTATCATCTATTGATCATCTACCTAATGTGTGTGGGCTTGTATGTCCAGGCACCTTTATACACATATTTCCTTTCCCTTATTGGCACATAGACATACTACGTGATTTCCAAGGATAAGAAATAGAAATTGGTTCCTTAAAACCAAAGAGGAAATTAAATAAATATTGAAAATAGGTATATCATTCATAAGTATTTAGACTAAAACACAACAAAGTACTGTATAGTAGTTTGTTGAACACAAAAATCAGAAGAAAAGGATACTGCAAATGAGAATGAGAACTAAAGAAAAATAGAAGCAAACTAAGTTTATAAGGTAAAATTAAAATTACATAAACTTCCATTCTAGTGAGATAGAGATGCGTACTTAGTTTGCATAAAATTATATAAAATTAGATACAGTCAGACACAGAATCTCTTTAAGATTTTAGAGTTCATCAATAGTTTGATTTGAATATCACCAATGCTGAAGTTGCTAATGCCTTTCATAAATACTCAGTACAAAAAAATGACAGGAGGATGTCTACATCATTTCAGAAATTATTGCAAGTTTAGTCCTAATCTCATGTCACAATATGTGTAAGCATTTTTTTTATAAAATTCAAGGCAATATCTCAATAGATATACTCCAATGATATATTCATTTGATATATACTGATGAATGATAGTAGGACTTATGTCTTTGTTTTCTGTGATTAAACCACAATATTTATTTATGAGCAGAAACCTTTGTGGGACTCCAGAAACGTGACCACCCTGAGCCAAGTTCTTCAGAGAGCATCTTTTGGCATTTGTTGTAGTCAGTTCCACGTTGCCGGGATGAATGCCCAAACCAGACACCGTTTATGAAAATAAGGGGATTATTTATTTATTTATCCCCAGGGGACGTTCCATCCATGGTGGAAGAAGCTGGTTGCATACATCCAATCAAAAAGAAACAAAGAAAACAGCCGCTAAGAACCAAAAGCAGCAAAAACAAAACTGGCCACAAATAGCAGGGATCCTACCAGAGCTCAGGCTGCTCTCTTACTCCTTTGCGATGGAATTCAGATCCTCCCCTAATGACACCTTAGGGCTGGACATCAGGATCTGACCCCCTCCAGTAAAACAAACTTAAGTATGCTTATATTGAATATATCAGAGTAAGCTAGGTTAAGTCACACTCCACAATATGAAATATCTCCACAATATGACTGGCATAGTACCAGAACAAGTGATTTATTACTCGTGCTACATATTGATTACAATCGAGAGAGAGAGAGAGAGAGAGAGAGAGAGGGAATAAGATTAGGAATGAGAATTTTCACTGCATCAGAAATGAAAGATAAGGAAACCATAGCTCAAACACTGCCGGTTTCTATTCTGGAGAAGTAGGTTTGAGTGTTCAGGACACAATACTTAGAACTAGTAAAGTTGCCCACCTTGTGTGAGCAGGGTCAAGATGTCGTTTGATTTGTACAAGGTGTTAGACAATACCCAGTTGTCTCACAGTCAGATGCTGTGCCTTCACCTCCGAAACAGACTCAGTGATAACAGGAAGGGTCACCCTTCGCAGACATTTCTCTGAAGATCTTGTTCCCTCGACAAGGTACTTGCTGACGGGCTGTATTGGTTCCTGACTACGAAGCCCTCTCCATGGGGTAAATACTAACACAGCATCTGGCTTCATCAGAGGCAACCGGTGAGAGGACATAGAAAAGTGAAGCTAGGCAAAAGTCTGGCTCTTCTGTAATGTGTTGTTAGAGGTGAAATCTAAACATGGCTGACATTTTCAATTACTGTTAGCAAATCACCATGCCCGACCACGTATCAAGATATTTCATAAGGGTATGGACATTAGAAAGGCAGGTCATTCGGTAGTAATTCATAACCGTCTATTGGAGCCACAAAAAGATGGAATTTCAAATGACATTCTTACTCATCAAGGATAAAAGTGGAGACAACGATGAAGGCGGTTTTGGTTTATAGGGTATAAATGTATGGCTGGGCAGAAATTGCAAAGATTTCCTACATTTGTAGTGGACCTTGTTCTTCAATTGTATCCTTGTTATTGTTTCTTTATTTTTAACAGACTAAAAATTCCCTAGGCATCTTTTATGTGTTAGGCATTGAAATAGGTTCTTTGCATGTTCTATTCTGATACTGCAGAGGAGGCTAGCCTTTTAGGTAAAAGAAACTGGAGTGTGTGGGGGGTGGGGGGGGGAGAAAGATTGATTTCTCTCTGTCTGTACTGGTGCATTGTTTTAATTAAAATATTTATTAAATACAATTTTTATTTTAAAACTATAAAAATAAAATCATTATTCTGTTTTATAAGAAATGGGATTAGACATTTCAAAAGTTTTCTATGCTGGTAACAGAATAATTTAATCTTTTTTTTTCACAAGTTCATGTATCAGGTGCAATCCATCCACCCTGCTTCAATAAATAAACAAACAAACAAATAAATAAAGGGTTCAGCTTACTTGGAACTTCTGAAATATTTTTCCAGTTCCTATCTGTTTAGTGAACCTTAGTGCTGTCCTATTTTCCCTAGAATTCTTCCTTATTCATTATTGGAGAATAGGTTCTTGTTAGGGACTGAAAAACTTTTTGAACTTTACCATTCCACAACACTTTGGAACCCAGGAGGTGTCGTATTTTATTTTGTTTTCTATGAATATTATTTAATCTCATTCTTATTCCTTTCAGAGTAATTTTTTTTTACAAAAAAATGTATTAGGTACCCTATATGTTATTCCAGCCCCTATTAGAAAAGCTACAGTTGCAGTTTTGTTTGTTTTCAATGTAACTTCAGGTTCTCTGAGCTTCAACCTACTCTTTCACTTGTTCACCTACAAAGACTTTGTTTGGAGCTAGGTTTTAATCTATTTATGGGTTTTATTAGTGAGCAAACATGTAGCTCTTTTATTTGATTCCTACAGGATGGATGATATCTATTAGTTTTTCTGTTGTTCAAAGACACTCTCACTTTATTGTCACAAATAGAAGATAAGAATGACATGCCTGCTTGTCTCCTCAGACCTCGCAAGCCCCTGTGTTTCTGCATTCTCTTTGTCCGCTTTTATCCCTATGGCAAATTTGAGTGGTATCATTTTCCCAGTATCTTGCTAAATGTAGCCAACAGCAAGTAAGGTATGCTGCTAGCTTTCTATGTTTTAGGTTCTTTCCCTAAAACCATGTTGTCATTAGGGAAATTATGCACTATCTGTGTCACTTCAGTAAACAATTTGAAAGGTTGTGCAGGAGGGAACTCTAGCATCCTATCAACTGATAACAATTTATTTACTCTCCACTAACCATTCCCTATGTCAGAAGGACATATTTAGGAATTTTAAAATGACATTGCCCACCTTTAGATGCTGTTTGCATCAGTTGTCATAGGAAAGGACATATGGTGCTAAGAGAAAAAAATCAGAAGGTCAATTCAACGAAACCATATTGTTATATTTCTGAACTCTTTTAGCATTTTCATCTTAATGCATTGTGCATGTTACTCAATATAATACTCAGAGACCAAGAATCTCAAGAGAGAAACTGTTTTAAATATTTTCCATTGACACAGGATAAGAGAGTTTTAAGACACTTGAGCAATCAACTAAAGGCAACCAAAACAATATATGCCATTAAATGAGCAAGATAAACCCATGCAATCACAAAGGCTGTGAAGATTTGATCCTGTCACAAGACAGCCTGCAGGATCCTTTGTCCTTACTACATGGTAGCAGACAACAGTTGCATCCGGACAGAGATAATCTGAGATTGTAGTGGGTTCAATGTCAAGAAGCATCTGGGGCATAGCTCAGTGGTACAGTGTGAAACCCACAGTTCATCTGCAGCATGAAGACAGGGAGGGATGGAGAGAGGAAATGAAGGAGTGAGGTAGGAGAGAACAAGAGAAGAAGTATAAAAAGGAGAAGAAAGAAACTGAAGTGGCAAATTATTCTATTCCACAATTCTTTTTTTTTTTTAATTTTATTATAGTTCTGAACTTTGTTGATAAGGTTTCAAGGAAATGGTCTCAAGAGCCTTTTTTGACCTTAGCTGGGCTGAATAGCTTTCAAAGTGTTTCGTCTATAGCTGTGCTTTCTGACTTTTGATTATGAACGAAAATTGAGAATCAAGAACTGCTCGCGTTAGAATCACACACTTGAAAGTAATCTTCCCCGTGCTCGCACATCCCCTGGCTCAGAAGTACCTCATTTGCTGTGAAGTTCATATCTTTAGCTCAAATTAAAACCTCCATGGTCACCCTATTTTGTCTTCTTTTTTATTTTGAATTGGGTATTTAAGGAAATCAAAGGGCCTTAACTTTAAATGATTTTTATGCCTATGGCCATACAACCCTGAATGTACCTGATCTCTGAATGATTTTTTGTTTGTTTGTTTCATTTTGTTTTTCAAGGTAGGGTTTCACTCTAGCCCAGGCTGACCTGGAATTCACTATGTAATCTCAGGGTGGCCCCGAAGTCACCTCCCTTTAACATCTACCTCCAGAGTGCTGGGATCAAAGGCATGTGCCACCATGCCCAGCTGAAATGATTTTTATGTTAAACAGAAATATTTGTAAAATGACAAAACTAAACATATGGATAAAAAATTGGGATACTGAAACATGATTAATATATTTTTATAGTAAAGCATAGAAATAACAGATTGAAGTAATTCAAAGTTCATGTGACAAAAAATAAGGAAAGATAAACAAAGACAAGTAAGTTAAATACATTAAACTATTTAAAAATAAACCCCTGCGTAAGCCAGTGACTCTTTGCTACATTTGTCTAAGCATATATAATACATTTTATTTGGAAGCTTTCATAAGCTTCAAAATTTTATTCTTTCTATGTGTTTTTTTTAAACAGTGTTATTTGCTTCTAGATAAAATACCGTAAAAATTAAGGCTCACCACATCCATATTAAACTTTCCAGTTGAATCGATGCATTCAAGTGCCCATGTGCCAAGCTTCTGGAGCTGTTCAATAAATCTGTCTTAAAAGATGATCTAAACCTGCAGCAGGTGCATTGATCTAATCACTTGCAGCAAAATACCCATCTCGTGCCATAAACATTTCAACATCCAAACACATTGGCATTCAGCAGACCAGCAAGCTGACTCTTAGGGATTTCTTTATTTCCTTTTCTTAATGTATCAAAAACAACAGCCAAAAATCATCTTTCAGTATAGAGCAGTTGCTGTAGACATAGTGTAAAATATTTCCTACCAAAGGCACACAGCACTGCTCAAAATTAGAAGCTGTGTTCTTTACCTAGGAAGGCAATAGTCTAGGGAAGGGGAATAAACCACCGCATCCAAGATAATACTGGCCAGTCATGTGAAAATCAAGTTAAATGCTCTCAGTTACATGTAAAAGTCACTATTTAAATTTTCTTACAATGGAAGCATGGCTGAAAAGCACAAAACTACTCTGCTTCACTGGGTGTGATGGTGTGGACATGAAATGCCCCACATACCCTCATACCCTCAGCCATTGTGAGTGTTTGATTCCCCCCCCGCCCTCTGGTGGCCATCTGGTAGATGGAGCCTTCTTTGAAGAAGTTGTCACTTGGTATGGAACCTTGAAATTTACCAGTTCTGCCATACTAGGTGTTCACATGAGGTGATCATAGCTAGGCTGAGTCTCTCTGCTACCTCCCTGTTGATATGTGACAATCAGAGCCAGCTCTTGCTCACACTATGATTTCCCCACCATGGTGAAGCTTCCCCTTGAAAGCATAACCTGAATAAAAACCCTCCTTCCATCAGCTGCCTGTGATCAGGTGCTTTGTCCCAGCAATGAGAAGGAAATTGCTACACTGGGTGACCTTAAATATATTCCATAGAGAGAAGTAGTGGGCTGGCAGGACCCACATAAGCCAGATACACAAGGTGGCACATGCATCTGCAGCTCGTTTGCAGTGGCTCTAGAAGTAGTGAGCTGGGCCATGCATTAAATAAGAAAATGGGAGTTATAAGTCAATACACTTTTATAGGATTAATAAGCAATATCAAACAATGTTGCTCAAGCAACAAACATTTTCCTCATAACTTGTGTGCATGCATGTGTCTGTATACGTGTGTGTGTAACTAATTCATAATTATTCTTTTCTCAAGGAAAGACAACAAAATAAGAATGTGGTGGTCTGAAACTGAAAGAGAAAATATTTATCTTTTATCAAAATATACCTCAAAAGGGCCCCTGGCTGAAACTAAGAAAATTTGGTGAAACAAGCAAGGGTGCTGTTTTCCTGATGAACCGGATACCAGCACAAGGGGGAAGGAGATCAACACAGAGAAAACTCAACTCCTACCAAGTCAGAGAGCCAGAGCCTCAGAGGCCCCCAACACCTCATCACTGAAGCAGACCAAAAATGAACCCAATATGGCTCAGGGAAATTTTGCAGAAGAGGGGGCAGAAAGAATGTCAGAGCCACATGTTGGGTCATGATATGCAGAGACATTTATCTTACCCATAACTGTGGGCTAACTCCACAATGCATGACCCATATACCTCAACAAGGAGGGGCCAAGGGGAGGGGGTAGGTCACGGATGAGCCTAATAATGGTACCAAACTGACTGTATTTGCCGAATACAAAACTAACTAATAAAAAAAGATAAAAAATATAGCTTTTAAGTACATGAAGGTATAATTCTCATGTATATTAAATTAAATTAACATATTTACATTTTAATGTTTAAGGTTACATACAATCCACTAGGTTAAAAAAACTGTAAAACTTTTAAATTGCAAAAAAACAAAATCACCTGTTTTATAACCAATCAGAGAGTTACAAATTAACCCATAACTGTATTTATTGGGCTTTACAAGATAACAATTGCCAATGTTAAAAACATTTTTATACATCCAAAGCAGGAAAAATAACAAAATATTAACCTAGAGAAAGAAGATGTGTGGCATTTGTAGAACATCTAAACTTAATTGACAATTTTCAGAGAAAATATAATGCAAAATCTAAAGTCTGTTCTGGTTGACGATTACATTAACATTCTCTCTACAAAGCCTAAATTACCTTTTCATTGACTCTGTAGCATTGAAACAATTCATTCTTGCAGAGGAAGATATGCACCACATGCCTACATCAACCTTAACTGATGAAGTGGGAAGTCACAAGGATTTTCTCTGGACATTTTAAAATGGAAAACCTACATGTGCAAAATTTGGAGGCCAGAATTTCTATATGGACTAAAAGAAATGTAGAGATTAAGTTTGTTGCTACTCTTATGGCTCTCAGGAGACTTAGAAATACGTGTTCTTCTAAAATCCGTCATTAAACAGTTTCTACATGAAATGTTCCAAATAATGAATTCATGTTTTTTATGGACTGGCATGCTTCCTTCTGTACCAATGAGACACCATCAGTCATGTCTTTAAATCCTCAATATAAAACAAAAATCCCATATATACAGCAGTGAACAGTACAGAATTGCTTATTGTTTTCTGGCAACTGATGACAGACACGACAGTGCACCATCCAGTCACAGAAGTTTGGGGAAGGTTAGGACGGGGCAGGGTTAGTAGTTTCTCATGATCACCACCAGATAATGATAAGCAGAGAACAGAAACGGTGATGCCTTGACGCTCTGGAAAAATTTGATTTAACTGTAAGCCCTTTAAATCTTTAATCATTTATCACTAAAAATCCACATGAAATCTACCAGATGTGTAGTACATTTAGAAGAAAAAACCTGTCCCGAACAACTGTGAGTAAGCAGGAGAAACATCCATCTCAATTGTTGATAAGATGTTTACTGGACGTATTAAGCATAACATTGTACTCATTTGCATTGTTTTCAGAAACCCCATTGTTTAAGTTATTTGTGAGACCATTAGACAGGTATAAGAATTCTTGGAATAGTTATTTAGCCTATTTTGTAAGCATGAAGATTCACTATAATAAGAAAATTAAGATGATACATAATGCTACCCCTTACTTAACAGATGTAAGTGAAACTACCTCTTGATTTGCTAGAGATCACTACATGACATCTCTAATTTGTGGCAATAAGTGGCTTTAGAAAGAATCCTTTTTTTATGTGTAAAATGAGTTTTGAAAAATTGTCCCACCAGAAAATAACATCCACAGTACAGATTCTCCTTAGATTAAACCTTAGCAAACGCATCGTCAAACTTGATATGCATATCACCTAATCATATACATATTGAATATTTTCTGTTGTGAAAATTCAGAAGACTGTCAACATATTTTTAGTTGTGACAGAGTCATGCATAGACAGATTATACAAGAATCTCTATTATATAGTAAAGAAAATTTGCCTTGCCAAGAATCCAAATTGGTCTAGAAGAACAAGTGGTTCTTTTTTTCCGAAATATATTAAATAACTCATCACTTTTCTTATTGATGGATTTGCTTGTTTAGTTTGGCCAAACATTCCAAGACATAAAGATTATTATATGATATTACAAGGAGTTTAGACTTGAATTTTTTGACTGAGTCATGGATATGGCTCAATCTGAGGGGTGGTCAGGGCCAATGTACAATTTGCGGATATTTGCTTCAGATTTGATTGCATGATAACATTTGGGTCATGCAGCTAAATTCAAAGCACATTTCAAGGACTGAGCAGGAAGGACATGATGAAATTTTGATCCCGAGCCAGGATTTATGTTCCAAAAGTTGGTAGGAAGAGTTCATTTTATAAGAAAATGTAGAAAGCAACACCTTTAGCAATTGGAGACTGATTCCACTGGAGTCCTATGTGAGGTATTGGTGCACATGCAGAATGTCTCACAGCTAATGGATGGCTGATGAGTTACAGAACCAGAAGAAACAATGTGGGGTAAATAACTCAAAAACACAACACTTCTCCCTATTCTGCTATTCAGCAATTTTGACATTTAAAAATATCTTTGTGGGGGCTGGAGGGATGGTTTAGCAGTTAAAGCACTTGTCTGTGAAGCCTAAGGACCCAGGTTCAATTTCCCAGTACCCATAAAAGCCAGATGCACAAGGTGGCACATGTGTCTGGAATTTGTTTGCAGTGGCTAGAGGCCCTGGTGCACCCATTCTCTCTCTTTATCTCTCTCTCTCAAATAAATAAATAAAATATTTTAAAAAAACCTTTGTGCTTTTTCTTTTTTTTTTTTTTTTTTTTTTTTTTTTTTTTTTTTTTTTTTTTTTGGTTTTTCGAGGTAGGGTCTCACTCTAGCCCAGGCTGACCTGGAATTCACTATGGAGTCTCAGGGTGGCCTCGAACTCACAGCGATCCTCCTACCTCTGCCTCCCGAGTGCTGGGATTAAAGGTGTGCGCCACCACGCCCGGCTCCTTTGTGCTTTTTCTAAGTATTAAGTCATACTAAAATTTTCTACAAGGGCTGGAGATATGGCTTAGCAGTTAAGGCTCTTTCCTGCAAACTCTAAGGACCTAGGCTTAATTCCACAGTACCCACGTAATTTATACTCAGTGCTTGGATCTATAGCCTTGCGATTATTTGGAATACTATGTTAAGAACATCAGTTATACTTTGGTGGTCATTGTCTCTGACTGGATCTCCCTTCTTCTGACAAAAAAAGTAAGTCTTGGGCTGGAGGGATGGTTTAGCGTTTAAGGTGTTTGCCTGCAAAGCCAAAGGACTCTGGTTCGATTCCCCAGGACCCACGTTAGCCAGATGCACAAGGGGCGCAAGCATCTGGAGTTCGTTTGCCATGGCTGGAGGCCCTAGCGTACCCATTCTCTCTCTCTCTCTCTCTCTCCTTCTTTCTCTGTCAAATAGATAAATAAATAAAAATAAAATATTGTTTAAAGTATGTCTCCAGAAACATGTTGCTTGACATTATTATGATATATCTAGAAATAAAATGACTGCAGAATGAATGTTCTTAGCATATTTCCTGGTGAGCTACCAGGCTGTAGTTGATACAAGAAAAGAAATAATGAGGAAGCTATATTCAATGTTAAAACATTTTGTTTGAAACTTTGCATCTTGAGTTTTCAATGTGCTTGGGAGATTTTAGCACATTCACAAGGCATATTAAAAATCAATTTTGAATGTAATGAAATTGAACTGGAAAATAACAGGGAATTAAGGTTTTAGTGATCAGAGAAGCCATTATATGCAGATTGAGAGTTCTTACTGTCGAATGGCTGGGCACAGTAGGTCTCTGAGCTACAGAGAGACAAAACATCAGCTCTGTGATGCAAAGCTACACCATTGAGAGACACCATCTAAAGTGTTAGGAAAATACCTCCTTAATTACAAAACGAGTAACTAAAGTAATCCAACCATTTAAAAGCGACTTTAGTTTCAATCTTCCCAAAAGCCTTCCTATTCATGAAGTCATATGTTTTCATATTTTTTTTTAAGAAAATAAGGCTGAAATGAGTATATGTCTTCTTCCTTACTGTGCACTGACGTCGTGTAGAGTAAATCTGAAAAATTTGCTGTGTTGGACAGTTTGGAAGTTCTGCAGTTTAAGAAGTATTACAGTTGCTCATTAATCAAAATGTAAGTCCTACTATACATGAAACAAATACATCTGACACAATAGATTTCATGGTAGGGCCAGTGAAACCCTACGGAGCGAATAGCTGCTGCCTGGAAGGCAGCTGAGTTGGGAATGGGGATTTCTAGGTAAAGAAGGGCAAAACTGAAAGGATATTATTGGCCATTTTTTATGAGTAACTCTAGTGTGTTTCTTCTCTATTTTCTATCTTTAAAAGTAAAACACAAAGCATAATGATGAGCTAAATTTCCAAATAGCTCAGAAAGATGCCGGGTAGCACTTGACCTCCTGTCTTGGTTGTATGTGACCATTCCTTTCATTTTAACTGATTATTAAACCTGACTGTTTCCCTGAGAATTTCTAATTCTTTTGACCTTGCAGTTGATCTCATGTATCTATCTATCTATCTATATAGATAGATAGATAGATATTTGCCACTGCACCACTGCCTCTTGAAAAACAGTATCTTCTCTTCACTCATGTTCCTTTCTCTAAATAATACTTCCCTGGTGTGTAAGTATACAATTCAGTTCAGACATGGCCAAATGTCTCCATTTATTTTACCTGTTCTCCAGTGGTACAATCTTGATGTGACAAGGGATGAGTAAGGTGGGAGTTTCCATAAGCACACAAAGAAAGGGGGTGTTGACACTCATAGTTATAAGTGCACAGTTGCAAATAATCTAGTTATCTGACCATGAGTCTTATAGTATGGTGATAAAGTTCAGGGAACTGGAAAATATTCTAAGCTTGGATTACTGGTGTGATTTTCCACATACTGAGCTCCCAGGGAATTTGCTGTTAGTGCTGCAGTAGGAAACAACTGACTGAATGAGAGAATTTGGCCATTGATGCCACTTCTGTTACCCACAGTTTCAAAACAAATGCCTTTCTAACATACCTTCTTCAAAATTTACAGGGCTACATCTTAATGACACATAATAAATTCAATCCACAACTATAGTTCAAAGGGTGTTGTTGCATTTTGAGACATGCATTTTAATCTTCTCAGGCTTTTGAAATTCACAAAAGCATTCTATGTGAAGGGTGGAACATATATTGTTTATATTGAATCACCTTATCTGTCATATTGTGGCAAATGGGCAGATTACAACTAAATGGTAGTGCACTTGGGGATTTTTGTCTTGCCTCTGTGAATGATTAAGAGTTTCTATGATAAAAAAAGTAGACATGAAAATAAATGACACTTTTAAAAGGATGCTTTAGCAGAGTACTGAACAATATGCTACTGCTGGCTTGTTGTAACACAATTTGTCCAGTCATTCACCCTCTACTGACAGGTATGATGATGGAGTGAAAAAGATACTGGTGAGCTTTATAGATGTGATGCCCACAGCAGAAATCTTACAACTTAAAAAGAAGGCAGAGTTAACACAGCAATTATAGATGATAGGAATTTGACAAAGGGGATGCATTATAACTTGGAAGATGATTGAAGATGTCCTAAATAATTTTATCTTGGTTTCTTAGAACATATCTTATGTCTTCCTTAAAACCTCATGCTAAATGCAAGGCTGAAAGGATGAATAGGAGATAAAAATGTGGGAAGTGTGTTGTGACTGACACAGAAAGTGCTGAGAAGCCATTGGTATGAGATGACCCAGTGCTGCTGAGAGGAAACCAGAGTCAGGTAAAGCAAGACTTTACAGCCAATTAAGGATGGTTTTTATTTTTTTCCTCATATCCTGGGTGATGTGAAGACATTGATGGGTTAAACTATGGGAAAATAACATGTGTTCTATATCTTCAAAATTTTTCTTTTGGATATTGTGCATAAATTTCTTTGGAAACAGAAAAATCCTCAAGAATTCCTCATAACTATCTAGGCAAAAGATGGTATCCTAGAATGGAGTTGAGAAAATAGATGAGATGGTGAGATTTTTGGAGAGAATATATGCAAGCCTTTATATTTGTGAGTTATTAAAGATGAAGAAGAGGTATGAGTATGATTCAGGCTCCAATACTCTAAGAAACATGAGTCAGTCATAGAAAACCTGAAGGCAAAAGCAAATCTGATAACTGCTAGTTATAAATTCTGATAAAAACTTCCTAAAATTGAAGTAGCTGATGATAAAATGTGCTTCATATAACTATGAAATTGTTTTGTGTGGTACAATGGCATGGTGTTTTAGTGTGGAGCAAGTGAGTAAATGACAGCTGATATTTCTGGGAATTAGGTCAACAAGTTAGGGCAATATACTTTGGGTTTTTAGGGTCACTGGGTGGTTCATCAACTGATAGAAGTTAAGTGATATTACACTGAGAAGATATAGAAGACAGCACCTTGGACCATGACGCAAAGTGAAAGGAGATGCCCATCTTTGACGTCCCACTGATACTTGCTCTTACACTCAACAAAAAGAGACATATTTCTCGGTCTCTGTTACCACTTTCCAAGTTAAAACGAAAATTCTATTTCATACATGAATGCTATAAAATTATTATGTAGATGGGTGAACTTTTGACATGGACTGAAATGACAAGGAGCAAGCTCCATATACTTTCATTTGACTGGATGTAGTCTTGCTAATTACACAAGCACAAAATGTAAATAAGCCACAAAACAAATCAAAGTACTTCACACACACACACACACACACACACACACACACATCACACACACATATACACACATACATACACACACATATACACATGTACATACACACACATGCATACACACATATACACACATACACACACATAAACAAATACACAAACATACACACACACACACACACACACACACACACACCCCAAACAGAGGAATATTCTGCAGGCAGTTAGAATAATAGGAATATCTGTTCCTTATTGAGTTCTGGCCTGCAAGCTATATTTGTCATGATGTACATAAAATTTTTTAATTATAAATCAATCTAAAAAAATGAGGTTAAGGAGTGTGAGACTTAAGGCAGTTCAATGAACTATTTATTGTCACACACTCAATGATATAGTTGGTAATTAAACGCAAATATTATTGACTCACAATTAAGGCTCCTATCTTTACTAACAGCTTTGTAAAAGCAAAAGAAAGAAAGAAACCAACCATGAAGATAGACTAGCCAAAGGATTCAGGATCATAACTGGGAAATGCCACACATGGTGAACTAACCAGGTGTCCATGATAAGGAATTATTTAAATGATGAGAAGTGAAAGCTATTAGTTGGGGTCTGATTATTACTTTGTCATTTATTCATTCATTCATGTTTCTTTTAGACAGAGTTTCATGAAACTCATGCTTGGCCTTAAACTTGTTTTGTGTCCTAGGATGATTTTGAACTCTTGATTCTCCTGCTTCCTCTTCCCAAGTACTAATATTACAGGTGTATACCACCACTCCTGACCCCTCTTGTTGATTGCCAAGTGACGGGGAAAAATGTTGATAACAGACATTTTATCTAAAAATAGGTTGTGTCAGAAGAATTCAGAAAATAATTTCCAAAATTCATTATTTAGAAATTGTTCGTATCACCATCAAACATGAATAATGTCACAAATACTCTTAATGATGGAAGTAGACTCGGGCAATGAATAGAGTTCATGTGAATCACATATACTTAAATGTACTGAGAAAATTATCAGTGGATTGAGATACACATCCACTTATCAGGTTATAGTTGAACTGTAGTGAGTGTCACCCAGAGATATTATTAGATCAGAAATATTTGGTGTGAATCACTTGATTACGAAAAGCTTAGAGTAAAAGTATTATAAATTTATTATTGTTTAAAATCAGGTGCTACATTTCTTTCATATCAATGTTTGAAACATACTCTTATGATGTGACTATACATGTGTTTGTATTTGCTATGTAGGCTTAGATAGATGATAGACTGATAGATAGATAATAGATGATAGATAGGTAGATAATTAGATAGATAGATAGATAGATAGATAGATAGATAGATAGATGATGGATGATAGATAGATAGATGATTGATAGATAGATAGATAGATAGATAGATAGATAGATAGATAGAGGGTGATAGATGGATAGATAGATAGATAGATAGATAGATAGATAGATAGATAGATAGATAGATAGATAGGTGATAGATGGATTGATAGATAGATAGGTGATAGATGGATAGATAGATAGATAGATAGATAGAGGGTGATAGATGGATAGATAGATAGATAGATAGATAATAGATGGATAGATAGATAGATAGATAGGTGATGGATAGATAGATAGATAGGTGATAGATGGATAGATAGATAGATAGATAGATAGATAGGTGATGGATAGATAGATAGATAGTGATAGATGGATAGATAGATAGATAGATAGATAGATAGATAGATAGATAGATAGGTGATAGATGGATAGATAGATAGATAGATAGATAGATAGATAGATAGATAAATGATAGGTGATAGATGGATAGATAGAACTATTAGAGTTGGTTGCCAGTCCTACTACTTGTAAGTCCTTTGATGCTATTATGGCCTATAGGTTCTCAGTTCTCTCACTTTTATCTTGACATGACTATTTTGTTCTGTCACACTATTTTCTATATTTACGAATATTTCTAGCTAACTTCCATGGTATTTGTACACTTAGGATATGTCTATTGTTCATTAATGTTCATAAAACACCCCAAAGCAGACACTCTAGCAGTGGTTACAAGCAAAATTTTTTACTTATTGAAATCCAGATACCCTCTTACTAGCTCTGTGAAAGAGGAATTCATTTAACTTTCCATTTTATTCGATATTAAAATGAGAAATGTATTAAGCATCTATGAAGGTTGTTAAAATTAAAAGCATCTGCACAGGTAAATTGTTTCAGAACGACACCCGAGTAGCTGAAACATTTAAGATGTTCCCTTTTGTAAAAGTCATCACTAGTACATCCCCATGTCAGGTGTGCATCAAACCCAAATGAGCAGGTCCTTTTATACTTCTTGGCCACAGTGGATTGAAATGCAGGTCATTCTATATCCTATTATCTTTACTGTTACCCAGGGAGTCTGAGAAACTGTAACTCTGCTGTAGCCAACGCAAGGTCACAATAGTGTCTGTAGAATAATGTCGACATCATAGGATTTCATAGTAGACTATCAATATGTGCAAGAAATCTACCTTGGCTGCTGACAAGGGTATCACTGATTCCATACCTTCAACATATGGACTGATAGCAGTGACGTGGGTAATCAAGGCATAGCCTCACTTCTCAGTTCCCCTCTTATTTTTCCCAATTCATCCTCGGGCTCTTCAACTGTGATGGGATTCAGATTGTTTTCAGAATGTCCGGAGAGTCTTTCATGGTTATTCCGGGAGCGAAACTCCACATTTGTTAAGGTCATCCCTGAGTGCCTCACCTTCTTCTTCCACACTCCACTTTTTTGTAATTGCCTTCCTGCTTTCATCCTTCCCTTCCTTTTCTGACTTGAGGAGATTTTCTTTTTAACTTCTAGCATTAAGAGATTTGAATTTGTGTATTATTTCTTCTTTTCAAACATCTGAGCTAATTGGAAACATCTCTGTTGGTCATAAATTGTTATTCTATGTTTGAGGTTACCTCAAACAAATATTTTTTTTTCCTTTTAAAACTTTTTATATTTTATGATCCTAATACCTGCACTTGTCCCATTGGATATTAAATCATAAATCTGAGTATAATAAAACCACTAAAATGTTCATAGTATCCCTGAAAACAATGAGAAGATATTAATTTCTTTACATAATATAAAGTATTAATTTACAGAAAATAGATTATCCAGAGTGCATAGATTATATATATATATTTTAATAAAATAGTGAAATAGCCAATGTTTTCATATGCTCCTCAATATATTAAAATATTTAAATCTCACTGTTCACATAACCCTAATCTTTGACCTACTAAGTTTCATATTTCTTATACCATAAGTAATTTCATACCAAATAAAAACTCTTTTGACAGGGAAACAAAGAAAACTAACTAGATTTAGCAATTTAGTTATTTTAGCCATTTCATACTTTTTTTTGCAGCAATGCTGACATTGTTGAAGTTTTATAACAAATATTAAGTGCAAGATAGCCTCTTTCTTTTATGGAAAAGAAAACACTTTCTACAGCCCCCCAAAATCTAGTTGTTGAGAAAACATAAGAATTGATTTTGATATATGATAGTTTTATTCCTAAAAACAAAAGAAAAATGCATTTAAACAAATGTTTCTATAAAATGAGTCTGATGAAAATACAAGTATCCCAATCCCTTTGTCCTAGCTGGTATGTCTTCAGGGTATCAGTTCACTGAAATCTAAATTACTACCGAGATGTATACACTATATCTATGATATATACTGCAAATATATATATATACATATATATATATATGTATATATATATAATTTTTTATTTTTATTTATTTATTTGAGAGCAACAGACAGAGAAAGAGTCAGAGAGAGAGAGAGAGAGAGAGAGAGAATCGGTGTGCCAGGGCCTCCAGTCACTGCAAACGAACTCCAGATGCATGTACCCCCTTGTGCATCTGGCTAACATGGGTCCTGGGGAATCGAGCCTCAAACTAGGGTCCTTAGGCTTCTCAGGCAAGCACTTAACCACTAATCCATCTCTCCAGCCCTGCTTATATATTTTTAATTTTTTAAAAATTTCTGATTAGCTCACTGTTGCCATAACCTAAGATTTCTATTTTTATGTACTTGTTATTTGAATTTTTTAGCATCCTACTAAATTTTAGTACATGTGTGAGTCCTAGATCTCAACATCAAAAAGTGAGTCATAACAGTATCTAATACCCCACACAGCCCACCACCTGCCTTGGTTTCTTCTAACTCTACCATGTTCACACAATTGAGACTTTTCAGCCAAAGAGGCCCAGCGTCTGGTGTATTCTCCTGCTTGCAACCATATAAGATTTCCTTTTTTAAAAATTTTTCTTTATTTACTTGACAGAGAAAGAGGGAGAGAAAGAGAGAGAGAGAGTATGGGCACACTGGGGCCTCCAGCCACTACAGATGAACTCCAGACGCATGTGCCACCTTGTACATCTGGCTAAACGTGGGTACTGGGGAATTGAACCTGGGTCCTTTGGCTTTGCAGGCAAACGCCTTAACCGCTAAGCCATCCGTCCAGCCCCCAAATGACATTTCTTATTTCATCCACTAACGTCCTCTTCTTTCCAGAAGGGAGACAACAGAGGGAGCGTTGTCTCTCTGAGGATTACTTCCTCAGAACTTTCTATTTTCCTTTTAAGCTTAGACTCATGAGCTTCAGTAGAGAGAAAAAGGACTGTACAGAAAATAATGAATATTCAACAGCTGAAAAGAAATAAGAACCAAATGGAAGTGACACTAAACAAACCTTGAATGTCTCCTTCAGAAGGAAACAAGAGTAGCAGCAGGAAAGTTTGGATCCTTCACACTACCATGAGGTGCTCAAGCTAACAACACGTGAAAACAAAACATTAGTACAGTTTTTCTAATTTTCCATATTTCTTCTCAATTTGGATGCTGGAGGAATATTTAGTTTTTATTTTTTTAAAGAGAAAGCAGAGCTACACTTGTATCACAGAAAGTAATGTCCTACAGCTGTGTTCAAAAATAACGAAAAAACACGTTGCTTTTTTCAGATTTTCTCTAATATCCAAATTTTTAGGTTTCTACTACTGACTCCAGAAGGTGAAGTGAAATGTTCTGGTAGCAATGAACACTATAAATATAACTCAATAAAACACACTTCAGCTCACCATGCATACCTAGGGTGTCAAGACAGCACTATAAAGAAAAACCATTTTCTCTTTCAGTGTTGCATAACTGACCATTGTTGTCTATGGGTAATCCTCACCAGGTTATAAAATCAGATAAAACTTTCTTGGTCCAACCTTTCAGAGACTTCCTTGCCTCAGGTAATTTGGAAAAGCACAATATATCAGACTAACTAGGCTCAATGCTTTGGCCTCTGCTGGGCATGTTCACAAGAGCTCAGACGTCACGCATTTATTTTCATTTTGGCCACAGCCTGACTGCTGAACAACAGACCAAGGTAATATATCAAGTCACACTTATTTGATCTATGGATTTTCCTTTTGCAAAAATTAGATTCGAGATGATATTTTATTTTTAACACCTTCATTAGCAGAGGCTCTCCTGATGTAATTGCTTCTGTTTTTCAAATGTTTTAATGATGATACTCATCTAAATACACAAGTAAAAAAAATTACCAGAAGCTTGAAAATATGCAAATAAGGACTGTGGTCCTTCAGTGAAATATTGGTTGTTTTTTACAGAGAATGTCTCGAAACTCTGTGGGGGCAGACATGATTGTAAAAATTTTTATATCCAGTGAACACGAAGATAATTTCTGTCTGCTGGAACAGGTATCTCCAAAGGTTGCATCATTTATGACCACTTAGAAACTAACTCATTTTTATGTAATCTGGAAATTTTGTACTAAATTGCTTACAAATGTTCAGTTTCACAGATGTTCTTTGTACCAGGTTTCATCTTTTACTCTTTCCTTAGTTCATGTAAGAAAATAAAATCCTTAACACATATTTATTTTGCATTTATGTAGAAGCTAATATTTTTACCTCTTAGAATTCTAAGTCCAGATTAACAGAGACATTTGTGAAATAACTAGGCCTCAATTTGTTTTTTATTCCATTATGATCACCCTTATAGATTGTTAAGACCTAGGGTGCTGGCTCAGAATTACTATTGCATTCAATGCTGACGAGGTCCAAAAATCTGCACTTGTAACAGTTTCCTTTCAAGTGACAAAGGTGATCTCTTTTCCAAATATATTCACTGTCAGGTGCTCAAACATTCTTTTAAAGACTTTTAACTTCATCCATTGCAACAACTTTTGTACTATAACTAGAAACTTATTTGTATATTATGCAGAAATGTTACATGTTCTTTCATTATATAACTTAAATTATCACATGATACATTAGTCAAATGATCAAAGGATTCTATGTCTAATGTGTCAACAATATGAACTACTTATTTTCAAAACACAGAATAATACTAAGATGATAACAATTACAAAATCTCCAGGGGCTGGAGAGATGGCCAGCAGCTACAGTACTTGCTTGCAAAGCCTGATGGCCTGGGTTCATTTTCCTAGTACCCATGTAACGGCAAATGTACAAAGTTACATATGTTTGGAGTTTCTTTGCAGTGGCTGAAGGCCCTGACACACCAGTTATGTATTTCTCTGTCACTCTCTGTGCTTGCAAATAAATAACTAAATATTTTTTTTAAAAAAAGCAATTTTCCAACTTCATAATAACCAATGTAATTTTCTTTTAAAATGAAGATGATTTGTTGTTAGAGATCAAAAGAATTAGAAATTGATAATTCTGTATTGTTTTAGAACTGTTATAACATTATTCAGAACTGGACTGCACCTATTTAAAAAATATAAAAGTTCTACTGCTTTTATCCAGATCAGGCTTTATTTTCTAAATACTATCATGTTTCTTACCTAGAAAGGACATAAACTTTCCATCACCAATTTCTTTATTAATATTTCTCAAACTTCAATCACCAAGAAATAATTAATAGTGTGTGTGTCCGTACACACACACACACACACACACACACACTCCGATGGCAGCTAGATTCTCTGTCTTAGAATCCCCAAGAAGGACTTAGGAATCTCCCAGAGATGAATAATATTCCTATTGTTTGGAATGTTGAAGGAAATGAATGTCACTGAGAAAGTGAGAGTAACTAATGACCAAGCACTTCTGGTATGACTCACGATGTTTCAAACATGATAGTTTCGTGGATCCTCAATGACCTTAAAGTGAATCTAGCACTGTTCTTTTGTTAAATGGAGACTTGTGTCTATTAAAAGCCTTCTAAATGCACATGTTTATGCCCTTTGATTAATGTGTTGTTTGGGAATACTGGGAAACCCTTTTAAGATTACAAGAAGAGGACTGGAGAGATGGCTCTGTGGTTAAGGCACTTGCCTGCAAAGCCTAAGTACCCAGGTTAAAATCTCTACTACCCATGTAAGCCAGATATTGAAGGTAGCACATGTGTCTGGAGTTCATTTGCAGTACCCAGAGGCCCTGGTGCACCCATTCTCTCTCTCTCTCTCTCTCTCTCTCTCTCTCTCTCTCTCTCTCTCTGTCTCTGTCTCTATCTATCTATCTATCTATCTATCTATCTATCTATCTTTATCTGCCTCTTTCTCTCTTTTTCAAGTATATAAATAAATAAAATATTTATAAAACAAAAGATTATAAGAAGAGAAATCCTAGGTATTATTCCTGAACAAGTCATCCCCTTAACTCTCTTGACAGAGAAAACAAAAAGTTTATCCCAAAAATAATTAATGATGCTAGAGTAAAACTAACTCATTTGAAATCTGTGTGTCACCTTGCATAATGAAGGAGAATTTTTTTCCAAGAGAAAAACAAATGATATATTACTATAAATCTGGACTAAGGTGATAGTATTATCTGTTAGAGAGATGCTTAATTTTAGAGATGATTGAAAAGCGTAAATTGATGTACATAATCAGGTGTTCTAGTGTTTGTGAAACTGAAGAGCTTCTTGGAAAATATGACTTTGTGCCAACGTCAGGACTAATAAAACACCCCTATATTTCTGTCTTTGAAATCTTGATATAAGTCAGTATCATTATGTAAAATAAATTACATAGGAAGACAAACATGTGAATAAAATATATAATGTTTGAACCAATAAACAAATTATGAGAGACCTGTGAGATAGGACCTAGGATTGAGCACTAGATCATGGGTAGATGGTACTGGACCTCACAAAGTAATAACAGATTATGAATACCTGCCTGAAGTGCAACAGCCTATACATTCCCACTTATCAAGCATCACAAGGACCTCACATGTATTTGTGTTCAATGTCTTCCACGGTGAATTAAAACTTGCACCACTGTGGAGTGTCATAGTGAAATAGTATCAAGAATGCCTTGAGTTAGGTATTGACTTGGGTCAAGAGAATATAGATAGGGTTCAAAGAATATTCAGAAAGCAGAGGAATCTATGAGTGCCTACCATGCTGCTACCTCCAAAATTCAAGTTGAAATTTGATTATCACGGTAGCAGTATTAATAAGGGAACTTAGGGAACTGATTCGGCATTGAAAACTCCACTCTTGGGTGAGACTGAGATCATTAGGAAAGGGTAAGTTCAGCCCCTTTGTTCTTCTTTGCCTGTCTACCTTCCAGCATGAGAGGATCAAGCCCTTATCTATGAAGGATTAACTGTTCATACAAGCCATTTCAGAGCCAGAAATGTTACATCTGTCAGTACTTTGCTGTTGAGCTTCCGAGAATCCAGAACTGTGATCCAACAAGACTCCTTTTTTTATTTTATTTTTTTTAATTTTTCAAATTACTTAGCCTTGGCCATTCTGTTATAGTAGAACAAAGAGTTTAAGACAATGATCAAACATTTTTATGTAGTAAACTGGAGAAATGGTTTGGACATAGAAATGTTATTTAGTAAAGCAGAGGTTATTCTTGATAAACTATAATATTTGATTCTTTTATAGTTGCTAAGCATTCTAGCTATTGGTTGCACATAATATGATTTCTAATGTTATCTTTGCTTCATTCCATCATCACAGAGTAAACTTGTTTGATTCTAGTTTGTAAAAAACTAATTATATTAAGTAGAAAAATGTGATGTGTTTGTTAAAATAGGACAGGTAACAAGTGATTAATGTAGCCCTGTAGTATGTTATCAGAGTTTTAAAATATCTATTTTTTCCATCAGTTCCAATCTTCAACTTGAGATTTTCTGCTGTAATCTAAAGAAGTAAGCCCCATATAAAAAATGTACAGATTGAAGACAACTTGCAAAGATTATAATCTTTTTCTATATCTTTGGGCTTGGACAATTTAATTTATCTGTAACTCCATGCATTTATCTCAAATCTGGACATAATAATGTCACAGGGTGGTTATGAAAAATATATGTTACTCCATACAACTTATCTAAGTACAGAGCAAAATATTTTAATTATTACTCATGTTTTACCAAGAGTATTTTTGCTATTTTCTTATGAATTGTAACAGTTTTCTAAGTAGTAGCAATGCAATGAAAAATCTACTTTACCTGAAGATATATCTGGTATTTACAAGAGCTGCTGGTGGGTAATATGTAAACTCTTGAAATTTCCCAAGTTGTGAGTAGTTTCACTATTATAAATTCATACCAATGAATAAAATGAATAAAGGTGTTGTGGGCCATATCCGATAATCCTGAATGGCGATCAGCCCTGCAGGTTATTACAAAAACCATAATATTATTGAGTCAGGATATGTTAGTCTTACCATTACAGAGAGAAGAGGATGGGAGATTGGGTTCAACCATACAGACTACAATTTAACTAATCATGCCTACATAATGATGCATCTGTATCTCTGCAAGTGTTGAAGTGTATTTATACTCCTCCACATCAATAATGGGAAAGCATCACATCCCTCAGGATATGAAACCTCTATGTTGAGGAACTGCTTAGCCACAAATTCCTCCCAATCAACTCTTCTGTTGGTAGTTTTCAATTGTCTACTTTTAATTTATTACAGGTAAATAAAATGTATCTGAAGCACTTTTCTGGGTTCTGTGAGTTGTTGCAGTGACTCATTGAACCTCAGGATAGCCCAGGAAACCCCCTATGCTGTAGGTAGCTGAGCAGAGAAGTCATAGGCAGCTCCAACTTGTGGCTGGTGTGTGACACAGTCAGAGGCACGGTTAAATTTAGCAACCTTAATTTGATAAGTCTTTGAAGAAATAAGCAACCAACATGTGCCACTATTCTAAGTCTGTAATAACAATTTCTTAACTGTCAGCTGTTACTGCTTCTGTTTTGTAGGTATTATTAGAAATTTTTATATTCACAGAAACAAGATTCACAATTACATTTACATTTATGTTAAGACAACTACTTAACTTGTGTGCTATAATTTCCTGGTCTCCTTAACTAGGTAGCCTGGTTATGTTTTTATTTTTATTTTCATTTTATTCATTTAATTTTTTTTTTTTTTTTTTTTTTTTTTTTTTTTTTTTTTTTAGGTAGGGTCTCGCTTTAGTACAGGCTGACCTGGAATTCACTATGTAGTCTCAGGCTGACCTTGAACTCATGCAATCCTGCAACCTCTGCCTCCCAAGTGCTGGGATTAAAGGTTTACACCACCATGCCTGGCTTGGTTATGTTTAATGTGACTGTTCCTATCTCTATCTATTTGTATCTTTATTCTTAGATCTTCTGTGTTCTGAGCATGGCATTCACAATAACTTCTAAAATATAGGCCAGACCAGAATTTTAAATTTTTAAGACATTCCTATCTAACATATAACTCAGCACTATGTTCATACTCCTCGATAGCCTACAGAGTCTCAGTTCATGGCTGCCACTCCCTGCCCTCTTCATCAAATATCACCTTTCCTGTGTTAACACTTCATTCTAGTGAGCTAAGCTTCTTGCTCTTCTTGAATTCCTCTCTTAATACCTCACTGAGTACCTTCTTAGCTTCTATACTTTCTCTGCAGTTTATATACCCGAGGAGCTTTCCCTGAACCACCTTCTTATACTATCACAATCTTGGCTAATGTGTCAGCATCTCACAAAATTCTCATCTAATTATACAGTAAATGTGAATATGGGTGGGTAGATGAGTAAAAGAAAACAGAAAATAATAATTAAATGGATGAATGAAAGCATTTTAGCCCCCAAAAAGAGACTGCTTATGCAAAATCACCTCTTTGGAATGAATACATTAACATTATTATTTATGTGCACATATAATGCCTGATTTTTATGTCAAGCTGAAATTGAGTGAACAATATAGCCTTAGGTGACTGAAAGAATTTTTGTCCCTGAAGGAAAAAAATATCAGGAAGAAAAGCACAGGAATAGAGTCTACATTTTATTTCATGTTGACATTGAAATTACAAATCTTAGCTCATGGTGCTATCAGATAAAAAGCATGTCTATATGCACATAACATTTTGAATGTTTTGTTATTATCTTATTAAAAGATACCAAAGTAAGATCTACAGTTATGAGATTGATTTAGTATTTTTTCACAGAAATTCTATAATATTATCTTCATAAATAATCATAAAGTTATTAACACATTGGGAAAACAGTCAATTTTCAAAACTTTTGCTGAAAAATGTGCTCACATTATAGCAGTCTGACATGTAGGACACATTTCTGTAAATTAAAGTACATTGTAATGTTTTATTTTTACAAATTTTAATAAACTCAATCAGCTAAATAATTGTGTCTTTTCATTTTCTTTATGAAAACAAAGACAAGAGTGTCTTTTTAATGGACAACTTTGGTTCTTGTGAATGTTTACAGAATGATTGAAATTAAAAAATAAAATACCCTCCTTTCAGGCTTATATTAAATTGAAAATAATATTTTAATATCAGATTTTATGTTCTTTTAATTAAAATATCTGTGTAACATTTTTTATTTATATTACCATATTATTAAGGAAAAACATAATTCCTCAATTATAATATGGATTCAATTTATAAATGTTATTTCAGAGAGCTGTAAAGATGGCTTAGTGGTTACAAGCACTTGTTTGCAAAGCCTGATGGCCCAGATTTGATTCACCAGTACTCACGTAAAGCCGGATGCACAAAGTTGCAGGTGCATCTGGAATTCCTTTGCAGTGGCTAGAGGCCATGACACACCTACTTGCCTCCTCTCATTCTCTCTGCTTGCAAATAAATAAATTTATTGTAAACTTTTAGATATACCTTTATTTCTCAAACTCAAGGCTTTATTTCATCAAGTTCTAAGACATTTGCATTCATAAAGAATCTCATATGCAATAAGTAGGAAGGTGAGTAGCAAGGAAGAAAGCCACACCTCTAGGCACTGTTGGTACTTCAAGGTCAGGTAAATACTAAATGTAGCAACAACAACAACAAAACAACAACAACAACAAAAAAAAACTTCCAACTTAGTACAGTGGGCATCTTATTTTTAAAATGTATTTCAGCTCCTATTTGTAAGGAAACAAGTAAAGGCAGCTGTGTTGTTGTGTTTAGTACATAATGCTGGGCACCCTTGATTTATAAAATGTAGAACATTAATGTGTGAGAAACATAACTCTTCAAAAGTAGAAAATATCTGTGCTTATGCATAAAGTTTTTAGTCTAATATAAATATAAAATAGAATAAAATAGATATAATACAATATAATATAATACAATATAATATAATACAATATAATATAATATAATAAATATAAAATAGTTACCTCTGATGCCATCTAGGTGTGACTCAGTTTTCTGTAACATCTATGAAGAAGTGGATGTCAAAAGGTACTTCAATGACATAAGCCATGAATACTGAGGAAGGACTATGCAATATGAAAGGGCTATATCCTCCGAACTTGAACTACGTCCTACTTTGCAGCAGTAATGTGAAGCTGAAACTGAAGGCAGGATGGCATGCGTGTGCTTAGCCAGAAATCATCTCACCAAGGGAACCCTTGTGGTGGTGCCAAAAAGAGGACCTGCAAAGGCATGTGACAAAATGAAGGGATTCAGAAAACTTTTCAGGGGTTGATAAAACGTGTTGGCAAGTGTTTCGGGGTTGATGACACTAGACTTAAATACTGGCTCTACAGGTAACTGGACAGAAAACCTCAGGTAAGCTGTTACTCATTTTTTTGCTTTTCTTTCATTAATTGGAAAATGTGATTAATAACAATATCTACTCATAGACTGCTGTGAAGATTAAATGAATCATTATATACGAAATGTTTCAAACTATATTGTTATGCTTGTGGCTTGGTTGGTGGCATGGTTGCCTAGCAGGCACAAAGCCATAGATTTGATATTCAGCACCTCATAAACTAAAACCAGGGCTGGAGAGATGTCTTGTCAGTTAAGGTACTTGCCTGCAAAGACAAAGGAGCCCAGTTCGATTCCCTAGTAACCAAGTAAAGCCAGATGCACAAGGTGACACATGCTTCTGGAGTTCGTTTTCAGTGCCTAGAGGTCCTGGCACACACATTCTCTATCTGCCTTTCTCTCTCTCTCTCTCTCTCTTTCTCTCTCTGTAAAATGAATAAAATAAAACCATTTGTGATAGTGCAGGCCTGAAATTCCGAAAATCCAGAGATGGAAGAAAGCGGGTCAGGAATTCAAGGCAGGCACATGGGGCATTGCATCTAAACATACACATGCATAGAACACACACACGAGTGTACCATACAGACGATACCCACAAAAATACCCTAGGAAAATAATATATTCAAATCAAAGTAAATGAAAGACAAATGAATAATTCACAGTATATTCAATTAACTTTCTCCCCACTTAGAAACTGTGCTGATATTGTAGAAAAATGATGGCAGTTTTAAAAACAGATCCATAACTATGTCAGCTTGCATTACTTATTGTGATTGTGATATAATTTGGAACAACTGGACTAATTTAACATAAAATACATTTTTTAAAATTATTTATGATAAAATCATGACTGAAATATTGTTTGCTGTCAAATGGTGATGTAATTTTAACTAAGCACTAGCAGTGGTTTTTGTAATGGTTATAGCATAACCTCTTACTTTCTCATAAGTCAGTCGTCTATTTCTTTGTCATTTAGTTTCTTTGTAGGATAACTATGAAATTGTAGAGCATGATAGGAAAAGAATTATATATTTTTAATAGATACTCATAGGTATAAAGCATGGATGGACTGACATCTCTTAAAAGACCTAGAAATATTACCTGGCACAAAGAATTGACCCTATTAACAGTATATTGTAAAGATCAGAGACAGGCTATCATAAATTCATAAGTTCAACTGAGAAGCTATGTGACTATGGGCATAGTAACAAGATGATTTAGGTGAGGTTGGTTGCCATGAGCAAGGTGTCTACAATTCATGCCATGAATATCAGCATGTCACGAAGCCAGAGGGAGGATGTTCACTCAAGTTCATAGCTCATCATCTCACAGAACTTGTCTCCATCAAATCTTTTCTTCTGCCACAATCAAAAATATAAAATTCCTGCTTGTCTAACATAGTATCTTCTATTTGGGTTATTTGTTCCTAAACTGACCAGAACCCCATTGTGGTGGTTTGATTCAGGTATCCCCCATAAACTTAGGTGTTCTGAATGCTAGGTTCCCAGATGTTGGAGATTTGGGAATTAATGCCTCCTAGAGGAAGTGTATTCTTGGGGGTGGGCTTATGGGTGTTATAGCCAGTTTCCCCTTGCCAGTGTTTGGCACACTCTCCTGTTGCCATTGTCCACCCTCTGCTCATGCCATCATTTTCCCCTGCCATCGTGGAGCGTCCCCTAGAGTCTGTAAGCCACAATAAACCTCTTTTTTTTCCCCCATAAGTTGTTCTTGGTTGGGTGATTTCTACCAGCAATGCAGACCTGACTGCAACACCCATCAGATGGATATGTGAGTGAATTTGTTTTGAAATGCATTTCTCATTTAGTTAGAATAGGATAATGCACCACAGGAGAACTGCAGTCTTCTGAAATATCCAAATTATCCATGTTCATTAGAGGAAGAAAAAAGTCACAATATGAAAAATACAATCGATATCTGAATTCATTTAATTCTTAACCAATAACAATGTTAGCACTATCGCCTGCAAGGAATAAGTACAGAGTTGGGCAGGGAGAAGCTCAGGTAGCTTCGCCATGATCACGTAACTGCACAGCAGCGGTGCTTTGATCTAAGCTTCGTCAGTCTTTCTTTTTAAATTCATAGACTAGTACAATCTCTTTTTGAACTCATCAATGTTAGTGTCACTTAGTCCCTTTGATGCTATAAAATGTTTAATGATAGGCTTTAATATTTTAACCCCTGTCTTTTTAAAGATTTCTTGATTTGTTTGCATGTGTACGTGTGTGTATGCGTTATGAGCATGCCAGAGCCTCTCACCACTACAAATGAATGCCGCAAGCTTATGTCGCGTTTTCTTACATCTGACTCACATGAGCAGCTTGGGAATTGAATTGAACCCTGGCTGGCAGGGTTTTCAAGTAAGAGTCTTTAACCACTGATCATTCTTCCCATTCCCAACATACATTTTTTAACATACAAAAATGGTTTAAATGGTTCATATTATGACCCAGCTACTTGTCATTTGGACTAATACATCTTATATAGATGAAAAGACAACTATCCAATATAATTAGGTCAGCTATATATTGGACAAAGAATAACAGCTGCCCCAAAAAGGGTGATCTTTGTTTCCCAGCATACAAAAATAAAACCAAAACTTATAGCAGGTTCAACTGTAGCCATCAAGAAGGAAAGTAAGAGACAAATCTATTCTGTTATAAGTAATGAATGAGTCTTGAAAAGCTCATGCAGAAATTCTTTTCATACTTTCCATCAGTGTTGAGTACGCATGTATTTTTATGATTCTATGAAGTCAAGAAGCGTGGCTTACATTTAAAAGAGAGGCTGTGGAATCAAGAGCACCTCTCTCACTAAAGCAGCTGTCCTTGGTCAAGTGACATTACTTTTTTCAAACAGTGTCCCATTCTATAAGTTGCAGTTGTATTCCCCTCATAGAATGATTTGTTTCAGGATAAAATATGGTTACACATTTCAAAGCATGCAGCATGAACTGAGTGCTCAATAACCATCAGCCAGGGCTATTACTAACTTCAGGAAGCTTGAGAAACCAGTTTCTGCAGGTTTGGATCTAAAGACTTTAGACATTTTTTATGATCATCAATATGTTTCACTTTTAGTACGATATTCTTTCCTAACATTTGGAGAACAATGGCTCCATATTCATAATACTTGTGTCTGACACTGACAAAAAAATACCCATTTTCACATTAAAACATAAGGCATTGAGCTGTTTCTTAGGAAATGCACTTCTCTCCTAACATATCCTATCATCCAGAACTAACTGACCGCTGAGAAAAGTGTTAATAGTCATTGAAGATGCCTCAGTTGACGGGCACCTTGGGAATCTGAGGGATTGCGAATACCATGATAGGCTTTCTGACCGAGAAGCCAGTATGAAATGCAATTCTCCCACATTCAAAGATCATGATTGAAAAATCGGAGACATAGAAGTGAAAGTGGTACTCATTTATCCTCCCTGCAAAATTCCCCTGCACCAGTGTTATTACGGCTAGGCACATGGAGAAAATTTCAGGAAAGCAGACAATGACTAAAGTGTCAGGATGACTGTAATGACTTCATTCAGGAAAGAACATCTAGGCTAAGATGGAAGCAGCTGAGATACGAGATGAGGGTGGAAAGAGAGTTGAATGGTGAGTTGCAGGCATCAAGACCCTGGAGGATGCCAGGAGGCCCACCTGAATCTTGCAACAGACTAGAGGTTGTGAACAGCCCCACAAGCTTGAACAGTCTGCCTGGAGATTACACTCATCCTACAGCCTTGTGCAAAAAAAATAGTAATAGATAAATCAACAGATTGCTGGTTCTAGCTTAGCTGCAAAGCCTAACGGCCCAGGTTTGATTCCCCAGAACCAACGTAAAGCCAGATGCACAAAATGGCACATACAACTGGAGTTTGTATGGGCTAAAGGCCCTTGCATTCCCCATCTTTCTCTCTCTCTCTCTGTGTCTCTCTGTCTCTACTTTAAAAATAAAAATTAAACAAGGAGTTTCCACCCTTTATAAAAAGAGTTATAGCAAGGAAAATTCTGTGCAAAGAGATCTTGTTAAAATACTTACCTTCCATTACATTCTGAGCAAGGTCTATATTTCTGAAATGGCTCTCCTTTCTCAATTAATACAGAAACATTTAAATTTGGCAAGTTCTTCAATTTTTATTTCATTATCAGAGTTCTCATGCCACAGGAAATTGATATAAATCTGCATGCTTCTTTTCTCACAGTTAAGAGATTTCATGTCAATTTAATTTTTCTTGTTCAGCATCAACCTTAAGCAAGTAGTGGTGAAGTTTTGCCTCTTCGTAAGGCCAGTTGTATTATGCTATAATGCAACATTGCTGGCAGATGGACAGTTTAAATACAATACATTAGGAGTTATACTCACACATTATTCAACATCTTTCATAGTATCATTTCTATTTCTTGCACTGTGTCTTCCCACAGTAGAAAGGAGAAAACTTGCTTCCAGAGCCTCCAATACCTCTTTGGCACAATCAAACCATCCACAAATGGTGATACGGCAGAAGCAAGCGGATATGTGAAGATCTCCAGGTTTAATGGGTATGGCAACACAGGCCAGCTTCATACACACAGCTGTCAATCAGCTGCCCAGTTCTACCTATGTGGACTACGACAGCCATGCCTGCGCAAAGTGTGCGAGGTTGGGAGTTTGCCACTCCTGTGTCAGCAGCATCCACGATGTCTTTAAAAATAATTCCCAAGTGTGTTTGGGGGATTCTGGCTGAATAACTCAGCATCTGAATGTTTTAGCCTGCCAAGATATCCCATTGTCTCTTTGTATTCCTTAATATCTATCCCCTCCCCAAACAGGGAATTATTTCGCTTGTAGTGAATAATTAGCTATAGAAATATTGAGCAACAAATTAAATTTTAAGATGTATTCACATAAAAGCCACAAGTCGTTTCAACTTTTAACATCAAAATAGAGGTACAGAAACCAGATAAGTGGTCAATAATGACTCTTAATAGTTATCACTATATTCTTTATAATAAGTTGGGGAAAATAGAGAAATGGAAGAATTATCTAAGTTCTTATTAATGAAGCTATGAATAGAATTAGTAAGGGACATGGGGGTTTTGACACAGTTTGCACAGGATGTTACGTCAGCAAGAGGAGTGTAGACCCAAAAACTATTAACACCGTGAAACAGCAAAAGGTTATTGAAGAAAGAAGCAATGTGCAAGGCCAGAGAGCAAGACCTTTTATAGTGAAAATTACTAAAAGATTGAGCAAATAAAAAAAAAGTGATAAAGAGAGCCGGGCGTGGTGGCGCACGCCTTTAATCCCAGCACTTGGGAGGCAGAAGTAGGTGGATTGCTGTGAGTTTGAGGCCACCCTGAGACTACATAGTGAGTTCCAGGTCTGCCTGGACTAGGAGAACCTACCTTGAAAAACCAATAAATAAATAAATAAATAAATAAATAAATAAATAAATAAATAAACAAAAAACACAGCTATAAAAGAATGCCCAATTAGGTCAGCCAGAGTGTTTGTTGCTCCTGCGGAGAAGGTCTTGCTTTACCCATAAATACAAAAATTTCAAAAGACTAGGATTTTTGTAACTTGGGTTTAGTTGGGGGAAAACCGTTTACTTAAAACAAAGAAGCAATGTCATATCCAAATTGAGATGAATTTTCAAAGACCAAAGATATTAGCCAGCAGCAGGGTGAGTATAGATAGAAAGAATGTGAAATCAATAGGCATAAAAGGCCTGCTGTTTCTGTTGAAATAACAAGCAGGTTAAGTTCAAGTCAAAGACAAAATTTTAGGTACCAAATGAAAACTTTTCTTCAAGTGAAGTTCTGCAAGCCATGAGAGTCAAAATTAAAAGTTATCTTCCTAACCTTGAATAGCGAATGTAAGCGAGAAAATAGGGGCACCCACCAGAAAATTGAGAGATGTGCTGACAGTTTAGTGACAGAGCAAGTGCTGATGTCTTGGGGCTCTGCACAGGCATGCAGATGTCTGGACGAGACTAAGAAGGTGCTGACTATTTTGGGGAGGAGAGCTCTTGGGTGGGGAGCAGATATAAAGGGAGATTTTCCACAGGCAGATGCACTTGGTGTGAGTTAACTTTAAGAACACCATCATAAGGTATAGATTAGTTTTACCCTCATTTTGTACCACATCCAGTCACCTGAACACTTGGAACTAAAACGATTCCACTTAGGATTCAGGATTATAAAAATATATAATTCATTCTTTTCAACACCAGGCCAGAGAGACTGTTCAACAGATTTAGGCACGCGCTTGCAAAATCTGCTCATCCAGCACCGCGTTAGAGCCGGATGCAGAGTGGCACGTGTATGTTATCCCTGTGATTACAACAAGGGAGGCACAGTCAAGAGCATCCAAAGCCCAAGGGCCAGTTTTTCTCAGCTACTCCGGTTCATTTGTAGTTTGGAAGTTCCTTTGGAAAGGCAAGAGACCCTGTCTCAGAGAAGGGGGGAGTCCAGATATCTCAAACTTGTCCTCCCTCCTCCTCATATGTTCCATAGCAAGCATAAACATTCACACAGAGGACTAAATAATAAACCATCCCTTCACCTCTTGACTCATTCTACACATGTTTATTCGGCTGTTGTTATGTGACCAACACCCTTACAGAGCTCCTATAATGGTTAATCGTCATTGAATTGAGATGGGAGATTAGTAAAGCATATCTCTGAGAAGGCATTGTAAGATTATTTCAGAGATGACTCAGTGCTGTGTGCCTGGACCTAAAGAATGGTGTGAGACATTGGTGGATTCAAAATTTGAACAGACTATTGGATGGCTTTGGTGCAACTTGGCAGATGGAGCCTGGCTGGCTAAAGTAGACTCTGGGAGTGTGTCTTTGAAGAATATATCCTGCCTTGGCTCATTCCTTTCTGTTCTGCTACCTGATTGCTGTGAGATGAACAGTTGTGATTTTCCATAACTTAATGCCATGATACTTCACCTCACCACAGGTCTAGAAACAGTGCAGCTAACTTACCATAGACTCAAACCTCTGAAACCATACGGCCAAAATCTCCCTTAAATGCTTTCCTCTTGCATTTTTCACAGCAACAAATGTCTGGCTAGCCCTGCTGGGGACTAAGCAGTGAAATCCATAGGAAATATCTCTATCCCTTCGAGCTTACATTCCAATGTTAAAAAAATCAGCTTATCATTTATTGACTTTTTTAAATCTTGGAAGTAATATTTTATAATTTCATACATGTATGAAATGTGTTATGATCATATTCTAGACCCATTACCTGAGTGCAGGTCTTACATAGGCACAGATGCTGTGAGTTCATGAGTGTAACAGTCATGTCATGTCCAGAAGACAATGGCCACAGAGGTCCTATCCATCTTCTAGCTCTCTCAATCTTTTCTCCCCTCTTTCATGATGTTCCCTGAGCCTTGCAGCTGGTGATACAGATGTCCTATTTAGGGCTAAACGCTCAAAAGTCATTTATTTTCAGCAATTTGATAAGTTATTCATTTGCATCTACCATCGCTCAATGCAGAAGAGAAGCTTCAGTGATGGGCGTTTCAGTATACAGAACTGACCGTATCATTAGTAGCACATTCTGGACTCCACATAACATACACATTTATTTACTTTCTCCTGCTTTTCCATTTGGGGGAAAAAAAAATCTATGCTGGCCTTGGAAGATGCCTTGATAGGTAACATGCTTTCCACACAAGCCTAAGCAACTGAGTTTGGATCCCTAGCATGCCTGCAAAAGCCATGGGCAGTGGTGTATGGCTGTGACCCCAACACTTGGGATGTGAAGCAGGAGCGTCCTCAAGACTCGCTGGCTGGCTCGTTTAGCTGAATAGGTGAGCTCTGAGTTCTGTGAGAGCCCCTTTCTCAAACACCAAGATGGAAAGCATGTATGAAATATAGCAAAGCATCGAACTCCGGGCTCTATGCATGTACACATCTACCCACACATATGGCCACACACATTTGAACTAACGCACACACCTGCATACCACACGTACATACACAAGCAATAACAAAATAAACCCCCATGTCAACTTCTACTAAACATTCCTTAGCTATTCTTTCAGTTTTGGCTTAGCTGGACTCCACTTCTGTTATGCTTGCTGCCACTTCATGGCGTTCTGTGTATTTCTTTTCTGTAACACTGAGCATGTTGGTGACTTACCCGCATGTTTTGTTTTCTCCTCGAAGAATGTAAGTTTCAGAAGAGAAAGAATCTGATTCTTTATCCATCTTCTAATCTTCTAACTCTCAGCTACTAGTAGAGCTACCGGCATGAAATTGCTGCTCTGGTTGTTGTATTAATGAATAGACTAGCTGTTCCTTTCCATTATAAATGTTCAGGCTTTGGGCAAAGCCTCTCTGCCCCTAATAACTATGTAAGATGTAGCTCTTTGTTCTTCAGCAAAATCCTGCTTCTTTCCCTTAGACACATGTAGGAACCTGGATTATGATGTTTAATTTATTTGGGAGTAAGTCTGGTCATAAATGGAATTGATCAGTGAAATTTTAATTCATCCCTAGGGATATTATTGCAATAGAAGCATCCCTAGTTCCAAATGTGCTATATTTCAACATTAGCCCTGGGGTAGTTTTGAAGCATTTTAAAAAATAAAACATTGTCTCATTTATTTTTCTTCACTATCTGGATATGTTTCTCTCTCTCTTTATCTCAATCTTTCTCTCTTGCCCCAATTCTATTTCCATATTTCATTTTCACTACATAATTGAACAAACTAGAAAAATGCTAAAAGTAACTTATCAAATAACATCAAATGCAAGCAGTCATTAGAATTTAGAACTCTAATTCTAAAGAAATATTATTTATTATAATTATACATATAATAAAGCTAACATTTACCATCAGAAGAGATATAATATTTTATTAAATATATGTTTTAATAAATGTTTATTTTTAAACCAAGTCATGGCATGCACTGTACTATGAGTTAAAATGTTAACTTTGTATCTTATTCTTTTTCACTTTCTTTCTATATTTCTTTTTTTATTTATTCCAGACAAATAAGCAAATGTTATTTAATGCACATAGTATACAGTTATGAAAAATTAGAGTTTTTCAACTTTTGTTAAAAATCAAGAGACTGGGCATCTTCTGCATGTGGGGTGAATAGGGTCCTCTTCCCTGGAGTGCATGTGGGTAAATAGGGTCTGACCTCCACATCCCTGGAAGTGCTTGTGTGTGAGATGAGTAGACCTAGGTTCCGTGGTGGCGCACCTATGTGCTGCAGGTATGCCCCAACTCCCCTGTTCCCCACTGGTGCTCACACATGTGTGGGGTGGGTAAGGAACTGCCTGGTCCCCAAAGAAGACATGTTAGAGCAGGCTCACAAGCAGAGATCTGCCTGAAATAATCTCAATCCCAAACCTGTGACCCAGGCAGGCCCCAAAACCACAGTGACTGAGATTCAACCTCCTGCCACAGCCAAGCTCACCACCAAGGGCCAGGAAGGTAGTGCCAGGAAAACAACAGGACCTCCCCTCCCCCCCCCCCCACACACACATCCCGGTCACTGAGTTGGCCAGGCACTCCATTGCCCCATCTAGAATTCTCAGGAGAGTGAATTCGAGAATGTCCTAGCTCAGGCTCAAGAGCACCCAACCAAAAAACTGTGAATATACCACCTTCCCACACCTACGTTGACCAAAGCTGAGCAAGTAAATCTATACATATTCCACAAGAGATACAGTCCCAGCAAAAATAGCAAAACTACATCAAGATGAGTAAACCCCAATGCAAAACAAAGAATGCAAGCCAAACTATCCATTCCTAGGACACCTAGCACCATAATGGAACCCTCCATTGCAAACCTAGAGGAAACTCCAGGCAGGGAGCACCAAAATGATGCTATGCAAGTATATTCAAGAAACTTAATGAGGCCTTGAACAAAAGGATGGAAGTATATGTTAAGATTCCAAATAGACAACTCACAAAAAAATTTTAAAGCATTGCTGAATGAAGAAAATCAACAAAAAGAATTCAATGATAAACTCAAAGCATGGCTAACGTAAACAGGAACACATGAGCAAAAAGAACTCAATACATTTCTGGAAAAAATTCTTAAATTAAATTAAAATGAACTTGATAGAAAGATAAAGGAAATGGAGGAAACCAACAAAAATTGATCTAAATTGGCAGGGGAAAAAACTCAAAGAATATATAATCAAATGCAACAATGAACTCCAACAAATAGCTAGCAAGTCTAATCAAAAAATGTAGTTGGAATTCCACAAAGAGATGTAGATGCTGAAAAACAAACACAGACAATAACAAAATAACACTTTTACAAGGCTCCTAAGAGCACCTCACCAACAGAGTAGACCAAATGGAGTATGATCAGAACTTGAGGATAAGACAAGGGAAATGCTCTGCAAGTCAAAAAATAATGATAAATTAATTTTAAAAACATGTGTACAGGATGTGAGGAAAATGTTCGACATCTTAAAGAGACTGAATATTTGAATTGTCATACAAGAAGTGAAGAGGGCTGGAGAGATGGATTAGCAGCTAAGGTACTTGCCTGCAAAGCCTAAGAATGCATGTTCAAATCTCCAGATCCCACCTACCCAGATGCACAGTGGTGCAAGCATGCAATGTCAAACATGCACCACAAGGGGGCACACACATCCAGAGGTCATTCACAGAAGGCTGAATGTCCTGATGCCCCCATTCTTTCTGTCTGTCTCTCTCTCTCAAAAATAAAAATAAAAATAAAAATGGGAAGAAACATAGACCAAAGGCATATAGAATATCTTCAACAAAATTATGAAAGAAAATTTCCTTGATCTCACAAAAGACAGCTCCATCAAAACACAAGGGCTACTCAGAACACCAAACACAGAAACTGCAAAGAAATTCCCCATATCACAGTATAGTTAAAATTCTCAATGCTGAAAGCAGTAAAAGAAAAATAGCTTGTTACGTACAAAGATATATCAATAAAAATTACCTCTGATTTTCAGTGAAAATTCTAGAAGCCAGAGGGGGGGTGGAATGGCACATTTCAAATCCTAAGAGTTCATAACTATGAATCCAAAGCACTATATCCAGCAAAATTATCACTCATAATTGAAGGTGAAAGAAAAACTTTCTGTGATAAAAGCCAGCTATATGATTATATGAGCATGTGGCCAGTCTTACCGAGAATATCGCATAGACTACCCAAAACTGAAGAGATACATGATCACACCCAACAGTCTTCAATAGGGGAAAATAACAACCATTAATAGAACAAACATAAAAACATGTGAAGTCCAAGAAAACATCAAATTCCACAAAGCCTCCAACTTGACAGGGATTAACTTGCATCTCATAGGTATAACTCTAAACATCAGTGGCCTCTGTGCTCCAATCAAAAGACACAGGATTGGGCTTGAGAGATTGCTTAGTGGTTAAGGCAGTTTCCTGTGAAGCTTAAGGATCTAGGTTCAATACCCCAGTACACATGTAAGTTAGATGCACAAGGTGACACATGTGTCTGGTGTTTGTTAGCAGTGGCTGGAGTCCCTGGTGTACCCAATATCTCTGTCTTTTATCTGCTTCTTCTTCTTTCAAATGAATAAATAGATAAATAGTAAATAATTTTTAAATGCACAGGATTAAAACTGGATCAGAAAAATAGACCCATTTATTCACTGTCTGCAGAAAACCCACCTTACCAATAAAGACACAAACCACCTTAGGTTGAAAGGTGAGAAAAATATACCCCAAGCTAATGGAAATAAGAAACCAGCAGGGTTGGCTACACTGATACCAGACAAAATAGACTTCAACCCAGAAGCAACCAGGAGAGAAAAAGAAGGCTGCTTCATTCTCATCAAAGGGACAGTAGAACATGATCATCTCAATAGATGAAGGAAAGGCCTTTGACAAAATTCAACATCCCCCATGATTAAAACACTAGAGAAGATAGGGACGGAGGGACCATATCTCATCATAATGAAGGCAGTACACAACAGACCTAAAGCCCATATCATACGAAATGGGGAAAAACTTGAAACATCCCCATTAAGGTCTGGAACTAGACAGGGGTGCCCACTCTCGCCACTGCTTTGCAACATAGTACTTGAAGTTTTAACTCAAGCAATACAGCAAGAGAAAGAAATAAAAGGGATGCAAACAGGAAAGGAAGAGGTCAAATTAGCCCTATTTGCAGATGACAGGATTCTACACTTCAGAGATCAAAAAAATTCTACCAGAAAACTCCTAGAAGTGATAAATTCTTTCAGCAAAGTGGCAGAACATAAAATCAACACACAACAATCATTAGCCTTTGTATATTTCAATACAAACAATATGGAAAAAAAAATATCAGGGAAGCTGTCTAATTTACACTAGCCAAACACACACACAAAAATAACATGGAATCTCCCTAATCAAGGAAGCAAAAGTGATACGCAATGAAAACAAAACAAACAAACAAACAAAAAAGAAACACTGAAGAAAGAACAGGAGGAAGACACGAGAAGATGGAATGGCCTCCCATGTTCATGAATTAATGTTGTTAAGATGGCCATCCTACCAAAAGCAATACACAGACGCAATGCAATTTCTAATGAAAAACCCAGCAACATCCTTCACAGAGTTAGGAAAAACAACTGTCTCAAATCTCATATGGAAGCACAAAAAGCCATGGACAGCCAAAAATTTGCTCAGAAAAAGGAACAACTCTGGCGGTATCAACATACCTGATTTCAAGTTATAGTATAAGACCATAGTAGTAAAAACAGTATGCTACTGGCATAAAAACAGGCACAGAGATCAATGGAATAGAACTGAGGATTCAGGTATAAGTTTTAATAACCACAGCTACCTGACCTTTGACAAAGGGGCCAAAACACTCACTGGTGCAAAGACAGCGCCTTCAGCATATGATGCTGGAGGAAGTGGGTGGCCACATGTTGAGGATTGAATGTGGACCTCTGCCTCTCACCTTGCACTAAAATCAACTCCAGATGGATCAACTTCAAATGGATCAAGTCCCCAATACAAGACCTGCAACTCTAAATTGACTAGAAGAGCAAATATATCAATTTAGTTCAGAAGAACATATATTTTATTATGTCTATAGACATAATAAAACATATAGACATATATTTTATTATGTCTATATTTATAATATGTGAACTGGAAGGTAATTTCTAATATATTCAGGTAACTTGCAATGCAAATGCAAGACTGACACAAAGTTGAGAAGCTGAATTCATCATCACTGATCTCCATATCATTTTTAAAAAAATATTTTATTTTTATTTATTTATATGTATTTATTTGACAGAGAGGGACAGAGAGAGAGAGAGTGAGAGAATGTGTTCTTCAGGGCCTCAGCCACTATAAACAAACTCCAGACATGTGTGCCCCCTTGTGCATCTCGCTAACGTGGGTCCTGGGGAATCGAACCCAGGTTCTTTGGCTCTACAGGCAAATGCCATAACTGCTGAGCAATCCCTCCAGCCCTCTGTTTCATTTTTCATTTTAAAGTAAAATAATGAAATGTATGTCCTCTAGTTGCTTAGTTAGACATGGTAGGGATGGCTACTCTTTTTTTTTAACCTTTTTTTTTTACACCTGTACTTGGAAGCAAAGTTTATAACAAAGGATAAAAAGGTTATTGACTACGTGTGATTTTTCTTTCTTTTTCTTTCTAAACTTTCCTTTCTTCTTCCCTTCTTTCACGCTATCATTTATCTACTCCATGCCTCAAACTTCTGACATTTCTTCTAGTTCTAACTTCTGTGTTTCTAAATATTTTATGTTAAAATATAATGATGCTATAGCATGAACAACGAAGTATCTCTTTTTTTTTTTAATTTTTATTTATTTACTTGAGAGTGACAGAGAAAGAGGGAGAGAGAGAGAGAAAGAATGGGCGTGCCAGGGCCTCCAGCCACTGCAAACGAACTCCAGACGCATGCGCCCCCTTGTGCATCTGGCTAACGTGGGTCCTGGGGAATCGAGCCTCGAACCGGGGTCCTTATGGCTTCATAGGCAAGTGCTTAACCACTAAGCCATTTCTCCAGCCCCCTGAAGTATCTCTTAAAAGTTGTATTACAGTACTTTTTTAGGATAACTCCTTTCCAAAAAAAAAAAAAATACCCAAAAACATGATAAATAAGGGTTTGCAAGTATTTTGACAATTCTTGTCTATTTTCAAACCTTCTGAGTATGTGTTTATGGTACTGTATTAAAGCTAGCTTTAAAACAAAAGAAAAAAATCACAAACATGACATTTTACAACACCAAGTTGAACGTTAAAAGCTAGAGTAATTAATTACACCATTGATCACATCAATTTTTAAATGTGATAAAACTGATTCTCTCATGCTATCCGTAGTACATGTGTATCCTGCACTCTGTGAGTACTCTCTTTTGCTGCTTAAATATTCTTATTTACTCATTTGTAAGCTCGGAGAGAGAGAAAGAAAGAGAGAAGGATATGAGCGGAGAAGGATTAGTGCTACAACAAATGAATTCCAAATGCATGTGCCAATTCGTGCATCTGGCTTTACGTAGGCATTGGGGAATCAAACGCAGGCCATCAGGTTTTGCTTGCAACTACCTTTACCCACTGAACCACCTCTCCAGCCTATTACTGAGTCACTTTTATTTCCACGTTTTATACAGTTGTTCAAAACATATATTCATAATACCATTTCCATGTGAAGTTGTAGATTTTAGTAGAGGCCTTTGCGAGATTATTTTATCCAAAATCGTTTTTATTTTTATAAATTAACCACTTACATAGTCTGAAATTTTATAAGGATTGTTCACATGAATTCAATTATTCTTATGATTTTTGTTCATCTCTTGATGAAATATGGCCCAATTAAAAATTATAGTATTAAGCCTGGCATGGTGGTGCACACCTTTAATTCCAACACTCAGGAGGCAGAGGTAGGAGGATCGCAGAGAGTTTGAGGCCAACCTGAAACTACATAGTGACTTACAGGACAGCCTGGGCTAGAGCAAAACCCTACCTCAAAAAAAAAAAGGTAATATTAAGTAGTTTTATTTATGTATTTGTAAACCGAGATACAGAGAGACAGAGAAAAAAAGGAGAAATGCGAGAGACAGCGAGAAATGTGTGTGCACGAGGGCCTCCAGCCACTGCAAACAAACGCTAGATGCCTGTGCGACTCTGTGCATCTGGCTTTACGTGGAAACCAGGGATTGACCCGGGTAATTAGGCTTTGCAGGCAAGTGTCTTTAATGGCCAAACCATCTCTCCAGCCCAAATTGCAATTTCAAATAAAAGGCTAGATATGTATTTTTTATATTGTATATGCTACGACCTTGAATAATAAAACCTCAAATATGTACATTTTAATATTTTGATGTACCAGAAAACTACAAGGAACAACACAAAGTAATGTGACCACGAATGCATATGCTCCAAGCCTGCCCAGTTCACAGGTCTGACTTCAGGTGAGTGTGATGGAGTCGCTGGAGAGGCTGGAGCATCTCGGCTGTCCGGACGCTGCGCTGCCAGGAGACGGCCGGGATCAGTCTGGCAATGGCAGCTCACCCTCGCCTTAGATGAGAGATCACACCGATGCCAAAATAGATTTGTTAAGAAACAAAAGCTTATAGTCCATGTGGGGAAACCAACAGAAAGAAGGAATTGATCTGTAACTGAATGTTGGAAAATGACAACGGAGAAATGGTTCCATAAGTTTGCAGATTTGAAGGAACATGCCCCCCTGGGGTCTTACATAGACAGAGTCAGCGATGGGGAAAATGCTTGCTGGGATTCTGGGAAGAAAGAAGTGCCAAGGGAGGGAGAGGGGGACTTAGAAAAGCATCCAAGGCAACTCTGAGGGAAGGGCGGGTGCAGGCTGGCACGGCAAGGCAGCAACAGAAGTCCGAACTCAACACGGGATTTTCTTTCTTTCTTTTCCTGAGCAGAAACTGTAGCAGAACCAGCCCAAAGAAATGGGTGGGAATTCAGAAACAAAATCAAGTGATTAAAAGGTTTAGAAAGACCAGAAACAGCACAACTATTCTAATTCAAAATCTCACCGTGGCAGAGTTCTACTTGAAAAAGTCCATTTTATGGAAAATTAAAGTACTTTTCTCCAAACTTGAATATCCTTTGTTTAATTAGCTGAATATTAATATTCTTTTGATAGCACCTACCTATATAAAAATACTCTCTAAGAACATATCTTACTAATGATACTGACATACAACTGGGAAAAAAGAAATAATTGCTTTTTCCTGCTATAAGATAAAATTATGAGTTATAAATGTAGTAACATTTATGCAGACAGAATATTGTTTTTGAAATAAACTGTAGCAAAAGCTGTCACTCTAGCCTTAGGACTCTTTTGGCAACTCTTTGATGCTAATTTAAAAGACTATTCTAATAAAATATATTTTAATATTGCCTACTGGTTAATTATTTATCTCAAGTGATCTTCAAGATTATTCCAGTTTCCTTTTTGTTTACCAGAAGACCAATGTAATTAATGTGACTCAGTATGAAGATTTTTCTGGAGTATGTTTCAGAACCTAGAACAGATCATTCTCAATGAACTTACCCAATCACAGAAAGATAATCACCTCATAGTCTCACTCATCTACGGCACCTAACCTGAATCTACCCAAGTTGCCGACATATCCAGCAAGCATCTGGAGGACTAGACAATAGGGTGGGTGGGGAGGGAGGGTAGGGCGAGGGATGGGGTGGGGAGACACAAATCTAGACCCAAATGGCAATGGTACCATAAGATTCTACATCCTAAAAGGCAGACCAAATGGTTGAACCTTCACCAGACCCTTAGAGGGAACACCTGAGTTACAAGGCACTGGAGAGGGTATGATGAAGACTGACCTTAATCTTCTATAGCTTCTCTCTCTCTTCTCTGTAACTCTTTTATATTAGTTTTCTTTTTCTTCCTTCTCTTAGTGGGCACTGACCTGTGACTCCCAGTACCAGCAGGTGGCTGTCATCCACAATGAGCTTTTAATCAGAGAGACCTACAAGGTTTCCTAAAAGAAAAACAGATTTCTGTCTGAGTAGTTGATGACCCACCAAAGGTTAGTAGTAAGACCCTGCTGCTGAAGACACCATATGCGGTTGACACATAAAATGGAATGACATGGCTGGAAGCTGGAAGAGAGTCAGTCCCCAGACAGTTAGTGCATCTAGTGCCAGAAGGTGTTACATGGGCGACTGGGGGAAAATGACCAATATCTGTCCAAGTAACTCATGGTCTAACCTACTTAGCAGCAAATAACTTGTCATGATGCTCATACAAGTGCAATAGTGGCGCACAGCCATGGTGGGAAACCAACTGCTCTTGATTTGGCTAACTGATCCACTCAGTGGAATGGAACCTATAGCTAGAGCTGGGAAACAAGTCAGGACCATATCCAAACAGAAGCCTGCTTTCCATTATCAAGCTACCACCAATCAGGGGCTACAAGAGGGCCTACAACTATGAAATTCTCTCTAAAAAACTAAGGGTTATCCCATTTGTCTGGTGCTAACTTTACTCTCTGTTGGAGAATCTGCTTCTCTTTTTCAGATAGACACAGATCCTAAGGAGAGAACCACCCCATCATACCTCAAAAGGGCTCCAGCTGAAACTAATGATAAGTGGGGAAACAAGCAAGACTACTGTTTTTGTGGTGAACCTGGTACCAGCACAAGGGTAAAGGAAATAGACACAGAGAACAATCAACTCCTACCAAATCAGATATCCAGAGACGCAAAGGCTCCCAAGACCTCATCACTGAAGCAGACCTAATATGAACCCAACATGGCTCAGGGAAATTGTTGCGGAGAGGGGGAGTAGAATGAATGTCAGAGCCACACATTGGGTCATGATAAGCAGAGACATTTCTCCTACCCATAACTGTGGACTAACTCCACAATGCATGACCCATATACCTCAACAACGAGGGGTCAGGGGGAGGTGGTAGGACATGGGCAAGCCCAACAATGGTACCAACTTAACTGTATTCACTGAGTACAAAACTAATTAAAAATAAATAAATAAATAAAATAGATCTCTTGTGAAGAATGAGAAACTCACTGGGAATGGTAGAGGTAGGAGTATCACTGTAAGCTTGAGGCCAGCCTGAGACTACATAGTGAATTCCAGGTTTGCCTGGGCTAGAGCAAGACTCTGCCTCAAAAACGGGGTGCTGTCGGGCATGGTGGTGCATGCCTTTAATCCCAGCACTCGGGAGGCAGAGGTAGGAGGATTGCCATGAGTTTGAGGCCAGCCTGAGACTACATAGTGAATTCCAGGTCAGCCTGGTCTAAAGCGAGACCCTACCTCGAGAAACCAAAAAAAAAAAAAAAAAACCAAAAAAAAATGGGGTGCTGAAGAGATTACTTAGTGGTTAAGGCTTTTGCTAGTAAAGCCAAGGCACTCAGGTTCTATTCCTCAGTACCCACGTAAGCTATATGTACAAGGTGGCACATGCATCTGGAGTTCCTTTGCAGTGGCTAGAGCCTCTGGCATGTCCATTCTCTCTCCGTGTATATCTGCCTCCTTTTTTCTCAAATAAATAAATAAATAACATATTTCAAAAAAAGAAAAAAAAAACTCTAGTTTTTCTTTCCAAATTTTCAATGAATGCAGGAACTTTGGTGTATATGTACCTGGAAATGTATGTGTATGTGTGGCATATGATATTTTAACTTTTTAATTGTCAATTTTCATACATGTACATAATGTACTTTGATTATCATTGTCTACCAATACCCTTCTTCTATTCTTCTTAGTTTCATTTTGAAAAGTTCCCTTCAGGATCACCCTGGGTAAAGGCCTTACTGCTAACAAATGTTCCTAGTGTCAGGCAACTTTGCCTGTATGACTAAGAGGAGCTCTCTCCTTACTTTCTTTAAATTTATATTATATTATTTTGCAAAATAAATACTATTTTTCTACACACTGTAAACAAAAGCACTGCAAGAGCACACACCAAGGCAATCATTATATATATATATAATCTCTACTACATCCTAGAGGATTTAAACCAAATTAAAATTTAGGAAACATGTCAACTTGAATTAAGCTTCAACTCTTGTCTATATGCCTATACTAAAGGAAAGCTCTATCCATGCCAAAGAAATGCTCTTTTCCTCCCAGCATTGTCTGTCTAGACTGAAAAAGCAAACATAGATACTAAAGTTTGGGCAATAGGCTAGAGACATGGCTCAGCAGCATAGGCTATTGCCTGCAAAGCCTACTAACCTGAGTTTGATTTCCCAGCACCCACATAAAGCCAGATGCTCAGATGGCACATGCATCTGGAATTTGTTTGCAGTAGCTGAAGGCCCTGGTGTGTCCATTCTCTTTCTCTCTCTCTGCCTCAATCTCTCTCTGCTTGAAAATAAAAGAATAAAAATATTCTTTTTTATGATTTTGCCTTAATTTATTTTTATTTTATTTATTTTGGGTGTTTTTTTTTTACTAGTTATGTATACAGTGTATATACAGCCATGCTCGTACCATCGTTAGCCTGCTCTCTGCCCCCCCCCCCAAGGACCCTTCTTGTTGGGGAATGTGGGTCGTGCATTGTGGAATTAGCCATAAGTTATGGGTAAGAGGCAATGTCTCTGTGCATAATGTCCCAACATGTGGCTCTAACAATCTTTCTACCCTCTCTTCCACAAATTTCCATAAGCCATGCTGTATTCATTTTAGGTCTACTTTAGTGGTGAGCTCTTCGGAGCCTCTGTGTCCCTGGATATCTGGTTTGGTAGTAGTTGAGTGTTTTCTGTGTCTATCTCCTTCACCCTTGTGCTGGTACCAGGTTCACCAAGAAAACAGAACTCTTACTCATTTCCCCAATTACTCTTGGTTTCATATGGAGCCCTGATGAGGTGTGATGGGCTGAATCTGTCCTCAGGATCTATGTCCATCTGAAAGAGAAGCAAATTCTCCAATGGAGAATGAAGTCAGCACCAGATAAGTGGGATAACCATTATTATTTTAGAGAGAATTTAATAGGCATAGGCCCTCTGGTAGCCCAAGATTGGTGGGAGCTTTCTAATGGAGAGCGGACTCATTTCTGGAGATGGTTCTGACTTGTCTCCCAGCTCTAGGTACGGGTTCTATTCCACTGAGCGGATCAGTTAGCCAAATCAAGAGCAGTTGGTTACCCACCATGGCCATATGCCACTATTGCTCTTGGATGAGCATCACGTCAGGTTGTTTGCTGCTGAGTAGCTTAGGCCATGAGTTGCTTGGACAGACAGTTGGTCATTTTCCCCTAGTCACTCGTGTAGTACCTTCTGGCACTAGATGTGCTAACTGTCTGGGGACTGACTCTTTCTAGATTCCAGCCTTAAAAATCAAGCTACATTTGGAAGTACTATATAACTCATTCCATATTCATACTCTAGTTTCGGCCTAGATGAATGAACTAAGAAAGCTGCTCACAGTGTGATAATGAGATGTTGAATAAACAAAACTGGCTTAGGAAAGATGCAAGTATTAATTTAGATAATAGGTTATCACAATGACTTCTGATAGATGACATGCATCTGCGCTTCCCAGACAAGAAGTGTTTGTGATTGGCGAGACTGAGAGAAGGGAAGAACATGAAGAAAGGAGTATGCATCCTCATTCAAAACATCTTGATTATATTTATGTTTATTTATTTATTTATTTATTTGACAGAGAAAGAGTGAATGAGGGAGGGAAAAAGAGAGAGAATGGGCATGGCAGGGCCTCCAACCACTTCAAACCAACTCCAGATGCATGTGCCCCCCTGTGCATCTGGCTAACTTGGGTCCTGGGGAATCGACCCTGGGTCCTTTGGCTATGCAGGCAAATGCCTTAACCACTAAGCCATCCCTCCAGCCCAAAATATCTTGATCTTCAAAAGCATCTTATTTTTGTTTAATAAGTGTCCATATTCTGCTTGAATTGAAATATATATATTGGAAAGGAGCAAGAATCAAGCAGACAGTTAAGAAAGCTTTAAGAAGTTGTCTTTAAAGAGGAGACAGGTCCTGAGAAGTCCTGCATATGTTACAAAATGATTTTAACTTTTATATCTTGAATAATAGATTGAGCAAATGCTTTGTTTATCTTTTAAATATTTATTTGCTTTTCGATTGGGTAAAACATTCATACTTTGCTTTAGGTACAAGGAAAACAGTGTCTAAGTTCCAGCCACTACCCTCACCACCCACCGAATGCACTCAGAACCAACAAAGCTGACTAACTTTCTGACCTAGTTAGGCCCAATCCACTGGGCCTCGAGTCCAAGAATTTTCTAAATTATTTTAATTATGATACTAAGAAAATATTCAGATTGTTAAAGTTTGGCTGTTTGTTACTTTATGTTGTGCTATGTATTTATAATTAGTTTAAGCATCATAGTTTTCACATTGTACATTAGTTGAATGTTGTATAATAGCATGTTCATATAAATTTTGACTTGAAAGTACCCAACCTAGGTATAACAGTAGGCTATTAATGATGTTACTGTTTTTATATCTGCTAAAGATAGTATTTTCCCCTATTCTTTGTCTTTTAATTTATCAATTTATCATGAGTGCAACATGATGACTCTAAACCTGTATACATTGTGAAATGGCTAAACCAAATTAATTAACATATTTCTTATTGTAAAGGCTGATTTTTGTGATGCAAATATTTCAAAAGCAGTATCTTAGCTTTTTTCATGTTTGTAATATACTGCTGCTACGACCATTATGTGGGTCAAAAAACCTCAGATAATGTATTCATTGGCATAAGGAGTCAAAGACCTACACCAAACAGACATCTTTGTCCGCGGTGAAGAATATGGTTTGGAAGGTGAGATACTATAGGCAACAAGAACAGTGTCACCTACAATTCTTAGTGCGAGATAAAGAATATATAATCTACTGCAGAGTCATGGAATTAGAATATACATACAGATAGAACTCATAAGATTGTCTACAGGTCCAAAGAAGAAAAAGCTATCTAACATAATTTCTTCAGGTAGAATTTTGATGACTAGATGAAAAATAGTAAATATTGGAGGATAACCATCTAATCTTTTTTTTTCCTTGTTTGCATGATGCATTTGAGGTTTCCATTTACAATTGTCTCCTTGTCCTTGTATATATAGGCTTAGAGTAAAAGTTTGTAGAAAATGTACAGATTAATAGCCATTTTAAGCACCTATTCAACAGAAAACATTCTGGGGATGCAATGAAGTGTGAATGTTCCATCTGAGTGCATTTGGATTATGTACATGACTGAATATGGTGGTCTCCCGTAGAAGTTGTGTTAATAGGGATAAGGGATCATTTTTATTAGAACTGAAAAGAGGAGAGATAGGGGACAAGGAGAGGAATGAGAGGAGAAAAGTGATGAGCAAAGGAGAACTCCAAATAAACTTTAAGGGAGTATCCATCTTTAAAGAGCATCACAAGCACAAAACTGAGGAAAACGATCGAGGAAGTAAAATAGAGAACTCGTATTTTAAGCCTATAAATCATAATCTTCCATTCCAAGGAATGTGAAAAGCCAAGAATGATGGCCATAAAATGTTCAGTGCTAAAGAGATTCAAGCAGCAGCAATCCCCCCTCCCCACCCCCCAAAAAAAGTTCTACTGGAATTTATCTCAACCACAGGCACTCCTTAGCAGATTCAGTGAAATAATACAAGCATGATGGGCAAGGGGTGAGAAGGTGCCAGAGGTGAGAACTGCTATTTTGGAATAAAAGCAGGAAATATTTTCTTTTTTTCTGGAATTCCACTTGGGAAAAAATAAAGGAGTTTTCCCTTTTAAGTTTACAAACTAACAATTTATTGTACCTGAAAGAAAATGTGAAGAGGAGCAGAAGGAAAGGAGTTAAGAGTACAAACATTAAATGACCAGAGACTGTGCCTGTTTTATGAATGAAGCCTTAAGGAAGGAAAATTTTCAGAAACACAAGTAGAGGGGGTTTGCATTGAGTCTGATAGAAGAAAAAAATATTTTTTTTCTGGACTGAATGAAATGGGATGAAGTAAGAAGCAAGAGGAAAAAGAGAAGGGAGGAGAGAAATGATGGCAGAAGACAGGGAAACAAGGAGTAGATAGGTGAGGAAGAGAAGAAAATATTTTAACACTCTAGTTAAAACTCCACGTTTTCTACCCAAAGGCATTGCCTTCCCCACAATAACAGACTGCTGCTCCCACAAGGCATAACCCACAACCCCATGGGGAATACCAGAAACCCCGCTGAGGAGGGCCCCCAGTGGAATGGGGCCTTGGAGGAGGGAAAGGATGGTGCCAACACATAATGTATCCATACATAGTATGTTCTTCATAAAAACAGAAACAAAATAAAATAAAAACAGTACAAAGGTGAAGGAAATAGACACTGAGGACACTCAACTCCTACCAAACCAGAGATCCAGAGGCTCCTAAGAGCCCATCACTGAAGTAGACCTAAAACTAACTGGACATGACTCAGGGAAATTCATGGAACAGGGGGCAGAAAGATTGTTAGAGCCACAAGTTGGGACATTAAGCACAGACACATTGCCTTTTCCTGGTAACTGAGAGGGCTACCCCCACAATGCACGACCCACAATCTCCATGGAGATAACTGGCAACTCCAACAAGAAGGGTCCCTTTCGGGGGCCAGGAGTGAGGGTAAGGATGGTACCAACATTTGCTGTTTACCTACTGAGTATGTCCATAACTAATAAAATAAAAACCACCATGTTTTATATGGAAAAAGGTAGATCTCATTTCAAAGTTGAAAAAGCAACCATGCCTTCACTCATTAAAATTAATCACTTTACTATGTATTTGTTGAAAGATCCTTCTGATTGCTAAAAGATTAGCTATTATAACCTTTTTAAATTGAGTGACCCAGCAAGCAGGGCATTATATTGGTCAATTGCACATGGCTTTTGGGGTGACTGCACTCAGTGATCTAGCATAATTGCAAGTCTGCTCTAAATGAGTTATTGCCAACATCCTTTCTATTGAACTACCTTCTACTTGTTAAAAAGCAACAGTACTTGTTTTTACATTTTACAGGTAGGACAGCCCTTGCTGCTATACATGTTAAATAATGTCTTTTTTATCTTTAAATTCAGTTTATTCTCATTGACTTACTATGGACATTTAAAATCCCATCAGGTTATCTAAAAGCTATCTCAAACTTAAATATCTTTAAGAAAAAGATTAAACTCCTCTATGCACTGTTTACCTCAAAAACAATCAATAGCCTCCCATCACTTTGAACCCCAGAATAAACAAAATAAAAGCATCTTTTAATAACTTTTGTATCATTTCTCTCCCATTTACCTAAATGTCTCACTAAATCTTACATCCATCTTCTGTGATAAGCTCTGAAAAGTAGCTTTCCATTAGCTTACATTTTCCCAGATTTATTTTTAGTTTTTTTGACCTAAGCACTTCTTCATAACATGGAGTCACTTTTGCCCACCAAAACATAAATTCTACGGTCTCCATAAGCTATCAAACCTCTAATACATGTAAATGGAATTTTTTATCAGTCATTTTTGAGTGAATAAATCTCTCTGTCTGAAAATGTATATGCAGATTTTTCTTTACTTGGATATTTTAGCCAAGCTGAAGCAAGGTGAACATGGAATTGAGACCGCTTGCTTACTCCTACTTGTGTTTTTTTTCTTAATTTGATTACATCATGGTGAAAAACTGAAATGACCAAAAGTCTTTGGAATTTGCTTCAGATGTAGTTGTAACATGAAATCAAGGCAAAAGTGATTGAAATCACATCAATCTATATCATAGATATACTAGGTTCATATTTTTCAATAATCTCTATATATAGTATATATAGATGTGTGTTTGTGTGTGTGTGTATAATAATGTCTGTAGATAAAATGGTCTGAGATCAAAGTGAATCTCAGAGATTCATTAGCTGGAAATTTAGTATGTTGAGATTTATTTTCTAATGTTTATTTACGCTGCCATTTCTTGAATGTAATGTGATCTGAAGTGCCAAGTAATCCTCCTCCCATCCTTGTAATTAGATGGCAGTCTTATTTGTTGACTTGATTGCTGATTTTATTAGTGTCCACTAAATACCATTCACAAAAGACTTGAGGAGATTTCAGTTTATATAAATTGAAAGGTTGCCTATTGGATTTATAGCTATAATTAATGCATGGGTTTTATGAACACCCTGAAAAATATATGTTAATAGAACAAGAAAAGAGATAGATTTTTATATACTCTCTATGAAGTTCAGTCACTGAGACCTAGAACAGTTTAAATGTGTGAGCTTTAAACAAGTGATAACAAAGTACACCTAAACTGCTCAAAACTGTGCCTCAGAGAAGGGTGAGGAAAGTTCTACTTTGAAACTGTAACTTTTGTTATTAAACATGAGGCGCTAACTCCCTCTCTTCTAATATAGTAAAAGACGAAAGATTTATCTGATCTGAAGAGAAACCAGAGAATGTAATATAGAAGGGGCATATTTTTGATTCATCTCACAGTTAATAAATGTCAGAATTAGAAAAATCAGAAACATAATATCTGCATTTGTCATTTTCATGTTACTCCTAGAAAACCAACAAGAAATATGAATTCATGTTAAAATATATGTCTGAAAACAGACCTAAGAACAAGTGCTTGCTGTGAAATATGCAGACAAAAATAATTCAAAGTAAACAACATTGAATGTGAATAGTCATCCCAAAAACAGAATCTAGGTGAATATTGCCTATAAACAAACATGTCTCTATATTGATTATTAGCATAAATTTGAGGGGAAGCTTTATTTTTGATAATTTTAGACATGTATATAAAATTTCTTGACCTAATTGACACCTATTTTTCTCTCATTCGGGTCTAACGTCCACTGAAGCCCTCCATGTCCCCATTTCATCCCCTTCCGACTTTCATGTGTTGTCTCACATTGTAACCCACTGAATTAAATCAGGGTTGATTGCGTGAACGTGGGTAAGATGTTACGTGCTGTAACATGAACAACCCTGTCTTTACATACGCTTAATTCTTGGACGCATGTCTCCATGGCCTCGAGCAACCATTAACTGCCAATAGCTATGGTAAGAGGAATTCGATCTTGCCAGCCCCACCCCCACATATAATGGATTGTTGACAGGATCATTCTTTTGTAGGAAACCACAGCTATTGTGAGCTCAGCATGTCAGATCCAGAAGACAGCATTCCTCAGATCTCACATGCTTTCAATCCCTCTTCTTCAAGGATCCCTGGCCATTGCACTGGTGTTGTGGATATCCTTTGTAGAGCTGGGCACACAGTAATCACTTATTCTTGGCAATGTTGCCACCTAGGCATCACTGCATGAGCCTCTAGCCAGGGCAGAGAAAAACTTCTGTGATCAAGGCTGAGAGCAGTACTAATCAAATGTTTAGAGGGCAATCTGACGACCTCTGCATTCAGTATGACAACATTACAAATTTCCATGATAAGGCCTATGACATCCTCAAGCTCCAGGCTTTTAGCAAAGTTTACAGTAACAGGCAATGATTGTCTTCTGTGGAACAGTTCTCAAGTACAATTAAAGCATTGGGTGACTCCTCCAGCGTGTTCTGTGTTGCTCCATTCTCAACACCTCATTGCTGTGCGAAGTTCCTCTGGTGCATTCTACTACTCATTAAGGTATAGTAACAAAGCATGGGTAATTGGTGCCTGGTGTCATTTCTACTTAGTGACCAAATTGCCTGATATTTCTTCATAAGAACACACAACTTTAGATGTTCTTATTTTTTTAATTAATTAGTTAATTTTTATTAATTAGTTTTGTACTCAGTGAATACAGTCAAGTTGGTACCATTGTTAGGCTCATCCATGTCCTACCCCGTCCCCCTGGCCCCTCCTTGTTGAAATATATGGGTCATGCATTGTGGAGTTAGCCCACAGTTATGGGTAGGAGAAATGTCTCCGAGTATGATGACCCAACGTATGGCTCTGACATTCTTTCTGCCCTCTTTTCCGCAAAATTTCCCTGGGGACACAACATGCTGTCTCAAAGGATGGGAGTCATGCACATTTTCAAGTTGTCCACTGACCACCACATGCATAACTTGACATGCTTGCCCATGCATTTAAAAATTTTTAAATGTAGTGAAATATATTAAAAATAGTTTTGTAGCAATAAGGAATAAATATAATTTGTGTTTATACTATAATTTTAATGTAATTGGAAATGGCAAATACTCTATAAGTCACCCTAAGAATACACATTTTGTCTTGTCTGATATCATAAAACACAGACTAAATGCATATTGAATATCAATTACCCTATTATTTAATTAAATAATTAAAATCAAGTATAATCCACAATAATTGCAATTACATAAACATAAAACAGTATCTTGTTATACCTAACATTTTGGAAACTTGAGTTCACTATATCAGGAAAGCTATTTCTATAAATATTATTTTTAAGCTAAGACCTGAATAAATGAAGTAAGAATATGTTCCATATTCTATCATTTAATACTCAATGCTAGATTCCAGTTACTAAAATTTCCACCATATCCTAACAGTTCAATGAGCTGTAGATAACCCTTCAAATTAAAGGAGGGTTGGTGACCATTCTTGGTCCCAAATACAACAATTGTAATAATTAAGTTTAAATCATCACAATTCATCCCTGGTCTTGATCAGTTTCTGTATAAATGTGAAGTGCTATGAAATTCCTGGTTTAAGCAGTCTCTTATTTTTTTTTTTTTTTTTGTCACAAATGGATACTTCCTTTCATTTCAAATGTATCAATTCATGACCCTCAAGTCAATGGGAAATTTGCCCTCAGGGATTTGTATAATCCTAAAATCTAGATCTCTTAGAAGGAGATATTTGGCACTTTGAGGGAGAGACCTGCAGCTATGTGAAGCATGATGACAATGTTTAAAACAAAGGTCTGTGCATCTGGGCTGAAAATAGACAGGACATTGACATGCTGAATTAAAATACTGTCAGGAGGAAGCTGAAGACAGAAGGTCTTTGGTCAGAGCAAAGCCACGTCGATGTGTGCTGTCTCTGATTCCCTGGGAGAGAACTACATAGGTCAGTTGTAAAGTGATTACAGTGGAGATATCCTACCAAACAGAGATAAATGGGCATCACATCTTGTCATATCAGCTGGGTAATGAACACCCAATGGGGATGGGCTAAACTTCAAGGTCAAAGTTCACCTCCAATAGCACAACTCCTCCAGCAAGACTTGACCTGGCAAATGCTTGTAACAGCTAGATGAGGCTATGGGGGACATTTCATGTTAAAACTACCATGAACTTCAATTCCTCATTCCTCAAGCTTATGAAGAACGTGCATCAGAGCTCAAAGATGTTCTGGTCCCGCTGAGGAGTCGCCCTGGACAGAGGCAGTCAATTGTCACCAAGTCAATACACAGCTCACTTAAGCTCTCAAGATGGTGGGAATGAAAGAAGAGAGCTCATGTTCCCCACATCTTGTGTGGATCACCAAATATTATGGGTAGGAACCAGCTGGTAAGAGTCTTAGGCCGTGAAAGAGTTCACCCAGATCATATCAGAGCAGAGAAGACAGAGTCATTGAGTACACTCCGAGACAACAATGAGAAAACTGAGTGCCACAGTCTGTGGTTTGTGAGGTTTTTGTGTAACAGAGCTATATACTCTTTTGGGGCCCTGCGGTGTAAGCGAGGGACTGAAGCATGGCTGTTCTGACTGACTGATGTTTCACGTGGGACATCTTTGATTAGTGGAAGGTTAACATATAATGCCTCATCCTGTAAAATTGCTTCCACATGTACTGATAAATAGATGTGAAAATAAATCCCTTACAAATCTACTATATCAAGATTATTAGATTAGTGGTTTATAAATTGAATTTTTCTGACTCTATAGTACCTTTTATAATTTTATGCATTGTCACTGGAAAAGTTATCTACATTAAAGTCACAGGAATACCTTCTACAAAATTATGTGTTATAAACAAATCAATCCAAAGCCTTCAATAATGAAATCCTACTTTAAAAAAGGCAAAATATCTTTCAAACTACCCTGTTATTTTATAATTCACTAAGGATAAAGAGAGATTGAGTGAAATGTATGCTTAAATTATATCTATATGCAAATGTAATTTAAGGCCATTTCACAAAACCTACTGAAAACACTTCTACAGGTTTAGATAAATTCGCTTGAGTGTTCAAAGCAACCATTTCATTTATTGCTCCTGTAATTTTATATTAAAGAAATGTGATGATTATTTTCAAGGCTTAGAACTCTGTATTATTACACTTCATTTTCAGTTCTGAAATATGCATATGTAAAAGTTTTCCATGTGCACTAATGCAAAGATTTATGCTACAAAAGCTTTTAGAAATTAATATAACTTCACTTGTAACATTTTTAAATGATTTCTGAAATTGCACATTTTGTTGAAGTAAACCTAAATGGATACCCAAAAAGAATCAGTATGAAACAGACCATCTCACAAATTTCAATACTAGGTTTTCCCTAAGGAATGAATCATTAAAGTCCTTGTAAGTTAAAATTATTATAATGATAATGCATCAAGTGTTATGTTGCAGATTGTTTGAATTTAATAAGTCATAATTTCTTTAATTTATACATAGTAATAGATCCCTTATTTATGGTAAACTGTCAGTTTACAATTCAGTAGTAGAAAATGTATTTATAACTGTTTGTATATTTAAATATCTTAAAATGACAAAACATATATTTGCCTTTTCTTCCCACTGTATTTGGTTTGTATATTGCATATATATATATACCATATATATATATATATATATATATATATATATATATATATATGAACTTTTATTTATTTGAGAGAGACTGAATGAGGCAGTTAGAGAGAGAATGGGTGTGCCATGGTCACCAGCCACTGCAAGTGAGAATTCCAGATATATGTGCCACCTTGTGCATCTGGCTTACGTGGACCCTAGGGAGTTGAACCTGAGCCCATTGGCTTTGCAGACAAACACTTTAACCTCTGAGCCATCGCTCCAGCCCTGTATATTGCATTCTTTATATTTATATTTTATTTATTTAGTAATAAGACTCATTTAAAGGAACAGAAATTGGATGAAGAGTAAATAAATTAAGAACAATTACAAATTACAAACGAAACACCCTTGGCGAGAGTGTGCAAGTGTGTGTATCTGTGTTCTTTCATGCCAGAGAGAACAATTTGGAGTTTAGTCAAGGAAGGTGGTGATGAGTAAAACCAGTGAAACCATTGACTGTGGCTAATTCAGAATAGTAGTTAGTTGGCAATCACTTTGAGTTTTAGTCCACCATGTTTCATTTAATTCAGTTTTCAGTAACATGGAAGTTATTTATCTGAATACTAGGGGTCCTCTGCCCAAGTTTGAGTCTCAGCTCCATCTTGCCTAAGTCCATTAAAATTGGCAATTTCACCTCTATGGGCTCAGTTGCCACCTCTCTAAAATGGGATTCATAGTTGAGGATTTTATTTATATATTTAGCTTTGTGATTTATGAGGTTCTAAAATGAGAATTAATATGCATTAAATGTGACTGGGCTTATCTACAATAACCACTCAAATATCAGCTCTTATTTGTTTATTATTTAACTAGTGTTAGCTATTATTGTTTTATTATCCAGAAAGCAATCCTAGTTTGTTCTTTTCTCTTTCTCTTTCTTTCTCTCTCTCTCTCTCTTTTTTATTTTTTTCCTGAGATAGGGTCTCACTCTAGTCCAGGCTGACCTGGAATTCACTATGTAGTCTCAAGGTAGCTTCAAACTCAAGGCGATCCTCCTGCCTCTGCCTCCCAAGCATTGGGATTAAAGGTATGAGCCACCTTGTTCAGCTCCTAGTTTGTTCTTAAAACTCACTTTAATTATCTTTGTTCTTATTTATTTAGGGTTTTCCTGACTGATAGCATTTCTTACTTTCATTTTCTCACTTTATTTCTTAAATCAGTGCCCTTTTCCTTTCATTATATTACTGGAAGATTGCTGATTTCCTTTAATAACTTAGAGTATAATACATTTCTATTATCTCCAACACTTACTTTTAAAGTTTGTTTTTTAATTTTATTAAATTAAATTACTTAATTGTCTATCTAGCACATGAATGTGAAATGCCTCTCACAGGCTCATGGGTTTGGTGTGTTTGAACCTTGGCTCCCAGCAGGTGGGACTGTTCTGGGATGTTGTGGAATTTGGGGAGGCAGAGTGAAAGAAAGCAGGGCATAGGTGTGGGTTTTGATGATGGTAGGCCAGTCAGGGTTTTGGTTGGTTTTCCATTTCCTGGTTTAAGTATGTGAGAAGTTGCTGCTGTATCTTCTGACATAATGGTCCAAACTCTTTGGCCTCCACACCTCCCTAGTTCTGTTGGACTCCGTTTCCTGTAAATGTGAGAGAACACCATAGTGTCCTGCCCTTAATCTATCATCTTATGTCAAATATTTGGTCTTTGATCACAGAGATGAGAAAAATAAGAAACACACTTTTTTCTTTTCTTTTTCTTTCTTTCTCTTATTATTATTATTATTGTTTGTCTTTTCTAGGTAGAATTTCACTCTAGTAGTTAGTCTCAGGGTGGCCTCAAATTCATGGTGATCCTCCTACCTCTGCCTCCTGAGTGCTGAGATTAAAGGCATACACCACCAAGCCCAGCTTGAAACACAATTTTAATGAAACAACCTTACCATAGTAAAAGAAAAACAAAAATAATAAAGTATTTAGACACACACACACACACCATGTGAGGTGAAAGAATTGTCACTTAAATATAAAACATTCTTGAATGGAATTATTGACAAATCAGATAAAGGCATCCTGTGTTCTTGGATTATAAGAGTTAATATTATAGTCATATCCATAGCAATAGCAAATTTTTGAGCCATAGAACTACTTCACTTGGGCTGGATCGATGGCTTAGCAGTTAAGGTACTTGCCTGTAATGAAAGCCAAAGGACCCAGGTTCGACTCCCTAGTACCCACTGTAAGCCAGATGCAAAGTGGGGCATATGCCTGGAGTTCATTTGCAGTGGCTGGAGGCCCTGCCATACCCATTCTGTCTATCTCTTTTCTCCCTATCTCTCTCTGCTTGCAAGTAAATAACTAAAAATAAAATAAAATATATTAAAATAGAACTACTTCACCCAAGAGCAACTGCATTAAGAAAATAAGATAGAGGTTTACAAAGCACCATTGCCAAAAAGAAAAATATTTTAACATGTTTAATTTATTGCCATATCTGAGTACTAGCAGTTAATATGTACAGATTACTCTTCAGACATCTATACAAATATATGTTTGTAATATTAATTAAATGGCTTAGTATACATCTCTTTGGATGGGTAATTATTTTTCTTGTTCTTATAGAATTATGTGATTTGTTAAGAATTTTAATTGTGCTACAACAATAACTTTCAGATGCTACCAAGACTGCTAAGCTGAAAAAAGTGCTATTTCTTAATAATTCAAAATTTTTAACCTAAGGTTATCAATGAAAAATTATAATTTTCACTAGTCTATAATGTAATCATTAATTTTTGTTGCAACATGGCATTTGGGGTATTATGTAGTTAACATTTTCAATATACTAAACCTTATGAAAATAATACAGAGGCTGACAGCCTCTGAGCTTTTACTCAGCTTGTGACTCTGAACTGACATTTGTACAAAGTTCACCTGGCCTTGATTGATCTTACCTTGACAGGAGCTCAGCCTTGGACCACGGTTATATGGTGTGCTCAAATGACACAGCGGTGGGACTTAAGGTAATAGAACCCTCTGACCATGTGTTCTGTCATTTTTCAACAAATTAGTCTGTTGACATAAACAATTCAGAGTTCACAGAACAAGGGAGCAATATTTCAAAATTTCTTAAAGCCAGCCTTAGCATTATATAAAATCACTTCTAAGAAATTCTGTGCATCAGAAGACATATCAAGGTCACCAGACTTAAGTGGAATGAGATTACACTTGATGAGCCAGCAGGAATGGATTATGGCTGCCATTGTAACCTCACACAGATAGTAGCCTGAGCCACCAACTACTAAACACACACAAATGAGTTGAGCTGCATCTCTACCAACTGTAAAAACAACTCAAAATCCTGAGCTGAATTTGCATACTAAAGACAGATTAGTCAAAATTTATTGGACATTTTCTACCTTCTTCAAGACAGCAAGTAATTATGCCTGTTACTGAGAGTGGAGTGCAGGGAGTAACACAATGTTTGAGCAAGAAACTAAAAGTCCTTAAGCAACTTTAAATATAAAAGCATATAAACTATAAAGAGAGGATATGAGTATACACTATACAGGTATTTTAAAAGTATTTGGTGAGTATACCTACATATCTTGATACAGGCTTTATTATAGCATGCAGTGTAAAAAATAGACCAATGAACTTTTCTGTTACCATAAAAATATTACATTAGTTGAATTTGTTCCATGACTTCAAACACTTTTAGAATATGACATGAACTAACAGATAGTACACTATGAGTACCTATCACAATAGATAAATAATTGAAGTCAAAACCAATAAGGTGGACCACCATCCAACAAATATGAATTCATCTTTTGAAAATCATTCAAAATGTTTTCCATGGATTTTCTTCTATAATTTTGGTAATAGCATGTTTCAAAAGGCACGTGATATATATATTACACAAAAATTTCTGTCATAAAATATGATTATTCAACCTGCAGGTTTTGTTTGCAGCTCTATTAAATGATAAATAATGAATGTTGCATATTTATTAATAAATAATTGCATAATTATGAACATAATAGAATATTGATATTTATAAGAGACACATATTTCTTATTTTCTACGTCTTTTGTATTAAAGATATGTTCTCATACTTTAGATAATTTTGACCTTTGTTAAAAGTATAATGAATGCATGTGTATATAAGTTAGCATCAAAGAGTAATGAAGACACTTTATAATGTTAATGTGCAACCTTTATTTTGGTAAGGAACCAAGGGATTATCTCCTTTGAACTGAATGCTGGAATTTTAGAATATAATACTTTTAAGATTTACTTCTCACAGAAAGTGATCTTACAGCATCCTTGTTACATTGTTGGAGTAAAGATTTTAATTGTAAAGTAGTACATTACTGCCCCCCGCCCCTTTACCTGCAGGGACACATTCCATTACTTTCCCAAGATGCGTGGCATTTCAGATAAATTATCGACCTATTAAATTCCAGTTTATGAATGAGTTTCAGTAAGAAATTGACAGCAAACAAATGTTTGCAGTCATGCACTAATTGTTCCAATTTGATCATTACACATTGCATTTATGCATCAAGTAATGCTGCATCCCATAAAGATGTGCAAATGCTATGCAATCATTTATTTTAAAGAAAAAAGCGGTTATCAACAAAAACTCATAAAATATAATGATTTTAGCTATACTACAATAATCTTTGGTAAATCATTATCTATGAAATTTATCATAGGTGGTGGTTTCAATCAGATGCCCCCCCCCCCACACACACACAAACTCGGGTGCTGTTAATTAATGCTTGGTCTGTAGCTGATGGCAGTTTGGGAGGAGGAGCATTCCTGAAGGTGGTGTGTTTTGGGGGACAGACTTAAGGGTGCTGTAGCCAGCTCCCCTTTGCTCACTCTCTTGCTTCTTTTTTTCCACCTGCTGTGGTGAGGAGATGATGCCCAGCCTTGGTTTATGCCATGGTTTTCCCTACCATCATGAAGCTTCCCCTTGAGACTGTAAGCCAGAATAAAAAATAAATAAACAACAACGCTAATAACAATTCTCCCATCAGCTGCATTTGGTCAGGGGCTTTATTTCATCCTTTGTCCCAGCAGCACCATAACATTTTCAAGCTTCTCCTGGCATGGATGACTGGAACATCATGAGAACACAATTTTCAATGAAGGGAAACAACTGTATATGATTTTTCTTATAATATGAAGTTAAACCCTATCATAAATTTATGTATATTGGTCAATAAGAAAAATATATCTGTGTGTATTTATACATTTATATTTAAAGTATAAATACTTTAAAATGGTTTGACTGAAAGTCCTCTACTACTTACTTCCAGTAAATAAAGAAGTTTAATACCTGGGGCTGGGGAAGTTGCTGAGTTCCTCAATTAGAAGAAGGTGAATTCCATTTTCAGAAAAAGCGTGAAAACAAAACAAAACAAAGCAAAATAAAAACAAAAGCCAGGAATGGTGATACATGCTTGTCATCCCCGTGTTGGAGAAGTCCAGTCAGATCTCTGGGGCCTTCTAAATACCCAGTCTAGCCCAATCAGGTAAGATCAGGTCAGTGAGAGACTATGTCTTAAGAAGGTAGTGTTTTTCTATTGCTGCTATGAGTCAGCACAAAATTAGTTATGTAATCAAAAGAAAAAATATTATTTTACAGTATTTCACTAGGTTTGAAGAATTGACACAGCTCTTTTTCCTAATGGAACATGTGAGAAAAGTTCACTTCTTGGCTTTCAGACTGTAGAAGCCACTCACCTTGTCTTTTGCCTCTTATTCTCTATTTTAAACTCATTAATTGTCACATTTTCTAACAGTCACTCGGATCTTCATTTGTCTACCTGTACTACTTTTTCAAAAAAAAATGTAACTTGGGATTAGGTTCCACCTAATTCCCAGTAGTCTAAAATAATCTCTCCATATTGATGAAGGACTTGGGGTTCAGGAGGTGTCACTCAGAAGTTATGAACCCAATTTTGGGGTTCTGTCCTACCTTTAATAAAGAATTAATAAAGACAGACTCAAGAAGAATAAATTATGAATCATTAAGTTTATTTAGGGGGAAATCACAAAATGTGGGCTTTATTTATGGGAGACTGCAGTCTAGGAAGGGAGGCTAAACCCATGTGAAGTAGGATACATGTTCTCATGTGCAAACACTGTATAATTTATAAGGGTCATGTAGGAGAAATTGAGGACTTTAGGAAAAGACTGGAACAGAGTTGCAAGCACATGGAAAGTAGAATTTAGATGTAGATATAGAGAGACTTAGAATGACATCTACCATGTGCTGTCCTGCAGAGGGAACATATCAAGGAGACTAAGATTCAGAAGAGAAATGAGTGGTAGAGAAGATTACACTCATCATTACCCTGACTTTACAGTAAGTACACAGGTAGCAAGTCTAGAGTTCGTGAGAGCTCCCACGTGGTAGATTAGGACATCACAGAAAAAAAGATACAAGTAAGTAAAGTGAGAAATTACCAAAAACCACAAAGCAGAGGCAAGCAGAAAAGTTTAGAACAGAAGCTGGGTGTAGTAGCACACACCTTTAATCTCAGAATGTGAGAGGCAGAGGTAGGAGGATTACTATGAGTTCGAGGCCACCCTGAGAATACAGAGTGAATTCCAGGTCAGCTTCCGCTAGGGTGAGAACCTACCTCAAAAAAAAAAAAAAAGTTTAGATCAAGAAAAAAATGCAAGACTCTCCCACCCATACCCAGCCAGAATGTGTGGAGATAAAGGCCAGACTCATGTGTGTCTGAGCAGACAGACAGACAAACAGACACACACACACACACACACACACACACACACACACACACATACACCTGGGGTTTTTCCAGGAGAGATCTCTACTCCTTTTTGAAATGGATATAAAATATAATGGTTCCACCTAGTACCCAGTAATCTAAAACAATTTCTCCATATCAAGGCATTTAATGTAATCATATTAGATAATTCCCCGTTACCATGTGAACTAACATATTCATGGGTTCCAGATTAGGATTTAGGTCATTTTGGGGGAGCTATCATTCTACCTACTACAGGGACACATTGCCATAACATTAAGTCACTAAATTCTGTAAACAGTAAACCATGTTTCCTTTATTATTTTTGTTTGTTTGTTTAGTTGTTTTTTTAGGTAGGGTCTTACTCTAGCTCTGGCTGACCTGGAATTCGCTGTGTAGTCTCTGGATGGCCTCAATTCACAGCAATCCTACTGTCTCTGCCTGAAATTAAAGGTGTGCACCACCACACCTGGTGGAGGTGGCTCTAATTTATTATTTTTAATTCAAAGTAGAGATACATATTAGTTTTCTACTGATAGGTTCTAAATGACCACAAATGCAGTAGTTTTGCACAACACTTATTTACCATCTCGTAGTTTCATTAGACTGTGTCTTTGAGATCTAGTCATTGCTCCGGGTCCCGCAGGCTAAATCAATTAGTAAGCAAGGAAAATTGTCTCATCTTCCGCATGCCATGTTATCCAAATTAATTCAGATCATTGGCAGAAATTGGTCTCATGGGGTTACAGAACTAAAATCCGTATGTTCCCTCTGGTTGATAGCTAGAGATCACGTCATAGTAGGTACTTATGAAACCCTAGGTAGGCAACATTCATAGCAGGTACTACATAGCATGTGGCTTTCTTCCATGCAGTGCTAGAGTGGAAGTATTTGATGCTTCTTTTTTGTGTCTGTGGACTTCTCTGGTTCTATTAGGACTGTAGAAAATAATATTCTTTCTGTGTTAGTAAAAATACGACTACATATAACCATCCTCATACCTGAAATTCATCTTCTCTCATGTGCAGGTGTGCACACAGACTTATTTATAGTAATGGGAAAGATCATTGTCAAAAGATATACAATATAGACAATGGCCAGTCTATTTGGAGGAAAAGAGACTTGAGAAATTATTGATTACTTATATAGGAAGGAAAGCTGTATTTGTGAGTTCCACGCAGGAAGTCATATAATTACAGCCACAATATAATCTATTAAAACTCTCTAAAATAATAACAGTTATCCCAATTAGCTGGTGTTGACTTCACTCTCCGTTGGAGAACCTGCTTCTCTTTTTCAGATGGACTCAGAACCTGAGGAGAGAATCAGCCCATCACACCTCAGCAAGGCCCCAGCTGAAGCCAAAGAGTAATTGGGGAAATGAGCAAGAGTGCTGCTTCCTTGGTGAACCTGGTACAAGCTCAAGGGTGAAGGAGATAGACACACAGAACACTCAACTCCTACCAAACCACATATCCAGGGACACAGAGGCTCCCAAGACCTCATCACTGAAGTAGACCCTAAAACAAACCCAACATGGCTCAGGGAAATTTGTGGAAGAGGGGGATGAAAGATTGTTAGAGCCACATGTTGGGTCATTATGCAGAGACATTGCCTCTTACCCATAAATGATGGCTAACCGTATGTACAATGCATGACCCACATTCCCCAAGGAGGAGGGTCCCTGCAGAGGGGGGAGGACAGGGTGGAGGCTAACAATGATACCAACATGGCTGTATAAACACTGTAAACATAATTACTAATAATGAAAAAGTAGTTTAAAAAAAAGTTTGAAAATTTCTCTGTAACAGCAGTATAGCTACACATCAGCAATGTCTGCTTGGGTTTAGCACAGTCCCTGTGATATCTAAGCTACCCTAAGACCCTAATGTCTAATTTCTAGTGTAGTTGTATTTTCCCTTATTCTATTCTCATTCTAGGAAAAGAAGAAAAAGGAAATAAAACCTGATGATCATTTGTGAAAAACAAATTCAACATATTATTGAATTCCATTATGTAAAAAAATTCCCAACTTCTTTTATTTAAAATCACTCAATTTCCCAAGCCTACCTGGAAAGGTTGACATATCATACCTTGAAAGTTAAAGTTAGAGTTGATATGTAAGTGAGACCCTCAGAAAATCAGGGACCTAATTTATCTTTGAAGAGCAACCTTCTTAATCTGACTAATCTTTTTTTTTTTTTTTTTCGAGGTACGGACTCACTCTAGCCCAGGTTGACCTAGAATTCACTCTGTAGTCTCAGAGTGTCTTTGGACTCATGGAAACCCTCCTACCTTGTCCTCCCAAGTACCGGGATCAAAGGTGTGCTCCACAACACTCCACCCTGACTAATCCTTTTGATTAAAAGCTCTACTTTCCAAAATAAAATTGATTCCCAAACTCAAAACATTCTCTGCAGATATTTCTATCTGGTGGAATTGAAGCATGTTTCTTTATCTTGTATCTTTATAGGTCCAAGCATATATGAAATTACCAATAACAATATCAGTATAATACATATAATTTAAATTAAATTGATTAATAATTGGATATAATCAGTCATAGGCATGGAGTACTATTTAAACAAGTAATAACTTCATTAAACATGGCTAATCATATACCACCTTGAACTCGTTTTCTAAACATAGAATTAATTATTTAAATTATAGCAATTAAAACACACCAGGCAATGACTACATTCATTTTAAAAACAACTTAGGCAAGCTTGCCAAAACAATCTATTCGTTTGCAGGAGTTGGAGTATGTATTGAATATCTAATTCAAGAAAATAAACTTGTGCACTAAAAGAACCATAGAAACAAAATATAAAAAAAATGAGCAATTGTATTTTAGCCAAATCACACAACAGATTCTGAGAAGTAAATGATGCATGAATAATACATCTGAATCTTGAAGAAAAAAATAGCTTAGTGTTAAACCATTTGTAATTTAGCATTCATTCTTCAAGTATAGTTTACCTGTTTAGTATAGAACAACATTCCATTAAGTCAAAATTCATTTTCTATTATTCTACACAAAATAGAGTTATATGTATAGAACACTGAGTGAATTGTGCCATGGAAAAGACATGCACTTTATTTGGGAGACCTTTAAATCCAGCGTGGAATGCCATGATTAACATGAGGAAGATTGTAGATAAGATGCATGAATCAGGGACCGAAGGAAGACACTATTGGGCTATCTATTTTCAGGGACATAAGGAGGAGGCTATTGGACTATCTATTTTCAGGGATATATTTGGAAAACTTATTTATCACTCACTCAACTGCTGATATTCAGTGTTATTCTGTTTCATGAGATTCTTTGCACACTCACTCTCGACTACTCTGACACTGTGTAGGATGGTGAATTTTTGAACAACTTTCATGTAGATACTCTAATAATCATAATTTTGCACAATCCAACACTTAGAGTAATACAATGCTGCATTAAAGATACTTTGTGTCTCAGAATAATTTATAGCTATTTAAGAATAATATATTTGAGGCTGGAGAGATAGTTCAGTGGCTAAGGCACTTGCCTATGAAGCCTAAGGACCCAGGTTCAATTCCCCATAACCCATGTAAGCCAGATACACAAAGTGGCACATGAGTCTGGAGTTTGTTTGCAGGAGCTAGAGGCCCTGCTGTTCCCATTCTCCCTTTTTCTCTAGCTCTCTCTCTCTCTCTCTTCTTGTCTCTCTCACTCTCTCTCTTTGCCTGCATGCAAATTATGAAATAAAATGTTTTTATTTTAAAAAAAAGAATATGTATTTAGGCTAGGAAGATGGTTCAGTGGTTAAGGGCACTTGCCGCCACAGCCTGAAGGCCAGGGTTTGAGTCCCTTGTATCCACATGCACTTGGAGTTCATTTACAGTGGCAAGAGGCATACCAATTACCTTCTCTCTCTCTCTCTCTTTCTCTCTCTCTCTCTCTCCATTGAAATAAATGAAACTTTTAAAAGCATATGTTTTAAGTATTATTTTATTCAAGTTTTATTATTTATTTTACACGAAATTCAATATTCCCATCATATATTCAGAAATATTATTTTTTTAAAAAAATTTATTTATTTATTTGAGAGCGACAGACAAAGAGAGAAAGAGGCAGATAGAGATAGAGATAGAGAGAGAGAGAGAGAGAGAGAGAGAGAGAGAATGGGCCCACCAGGGCTTCCAGCCACTGCAAATGAACTCCAGACGCGTGCACCCCCTTGTGCATCTGGTTAAAGTGGGTCCTGGGGAATCGAGCCTTGAACCGGGGTCCTTAGGCTTCACAGGCAAGCCCTTAACGGCTAAGCCATCTCTGCAGCCCCAGAAATATTATTTTTAAGCAGGGCCTCACAGAGCTCAGGGTAGCGGCCAACTCACTATGTAGCAGTAAATGACCACTTCTGACCCTCCTGCCTCCACTTCCCAAGTGCTGGGATTTACAAGTGTCTGTCACTATGTCTGGTTATCCAGAAACTTTTGAAATATTAAACATTAATTTGAAGTGCAAGCTTACCTGCAAAACTACCAAAGTCAATCAACTACTTTTACCCATTGTTTGAAGAGTCCTGTAAAAATAAAACTTGAAAGTTTGCAAAAATATAACAACTTCTAAATATCTGGGTAGATTTTGTGATATACACAGCACTCTTTGATTATAGGAATTTTCTTTCTTTTATTTTCTTTTTCAGAGGTAGGGTCTCACTCTATTCCAGGCTGATCTGGAATTCACTACGTAGTCTGAGGGTGGCCTGGAACTCACCTTCTATCCTCCTACCTCTGCTTCCCAAGTGCTGGGATTAAAGGCGTGTGCCAACATATTTGGCTGTGTTTTTCTTTTTAAAATCATAAAGTAAGTAAGCAAATAAATGATTATATTTACTTCTGGAGAAATTATTATAGCATGATGTAAAGTTGACAGAAAACAACATAATTTTAAGGAGTATTTCATTTTCTTGGGTTATGATATAGAAAACAGAGTTAAAAACACCACATGGCCTACTCACAAAATGTTCTTTTACAAACCTTAGCTATTCCCATCACATGATTTAAAATGAATAGAAATTCCTAGAGGAGGTATTCAACAATAATAATATTAATTTCAGTTTCAGCTCATTCCTTTTTACCTTCTATTCAACCATCAGGTATGTATTTTCAGAGATTTACTGTGTTCCTGTTGTCATCTTGAACCTGCACTTACAGCACATTGAAATGAAGCCCATCATGTAGTAAGTAATTTTGTTTAATGGAAGTAAAGCCTCATTATCATACATTTATAAAATAATACTGGATAATGTCACTGAAAATTGCTTGTGAAATTACTGCACTATGATAACTGAGCAAGAAGAAACAATCTGAAACAAAAGTTCAATTTTCTTGCCCAAGGAAAACCACATTTTAGTAAAAGCTAGCAGACATGTTGATAGTTATTATTACTGGTGCTAAAATGCGATCATGAAAAAAATACAGATAATACGAGTGAAACACATTAGAAAATCCCCTTGGCAATATGTTTTCATACACACACCTGATACACATAATTAAAATGCAATTTCTTATCTACCTATTGGATATTGGACATTAGACGTTCAGTCTCAGCATCTGAAAATACCGTGATGAATGTTTGCAGTTTCCTTCCAAATGTGTTACATTTCATGATTCATACCCAAAAGATTATACACTGAACAAAATTCCCACAAAGTTTGTTTCATCAAGATGTTAACCTCAATATGACTGGATTTTTGTTAAGGCATAGTAAATGATTAAAGTTAAATGAGGTTATAGGAGTGGAGCCCTAAACCCATGGAAGGAAAAGAGAGAGAAACTTGGCCTTGCTAGCTTTCTGAGCAGGCACAGAGAAAGGAAAGAGAGAGAGAGAGAGAGAGAGAGAGAGAGAGAGAGAGAGAAGAGAGCAGAGAGAAGAGAGACATATCACACAAAAGCTGGAAAAGCCCCCAATTGAAACTAAGTTTGGTTATGCCTTGCTTATTGACATTTGTACCTCAGAAAGAGAAGAAAATAAATACCTATTGCCTAAGTTCAGCTTATCAGCTGAGTAATTAATATTACTCTGTCTCTTTATTGTGGGTGGGCTATTTCAAGTTTAAAAATGAATTCTTGGGCTAGAGAGATTGCTTAGAGGTTAAGACGCTTGCCTGCAAAGCCAAAGGACCCAGGTTCAGTTCCCCAGTACCCATGTAAACTGGGTGTGCAAGGTGGCGCATGCCCCTGTAGTTTATTTTCAGTAGCTAGTGGCCCTGGTGTGCCCATTCTCTCTTCTCTTTGTCTCTCTCTAAAATAAATAAATAAAATCTTGTTAAAATATAATCTTTATATCTCCTGTGTCTACAAACTTATTCACCCAGTCTCCAAAGCCTATGATGTGCTCAATGTGCTTTATTATTTAACTGAAAATAAAAATTTCACTTTTGCATTCACATATTATAATTTACCTAAATATTGTTACTTATATATGTTATAGCGCATACATGCTTATATTTTTCTAGTTTTCATTAAGACCTATATGTTGGCTGCATATACATCTAATTCCTTCCTTCTAATAGCTGCATAATATTCCATTGTGTACTCCGGCATGCCTTAATCTATCCATCTTCCAAAAGTGATCTGAAAACCTGGCCTCTGAACTTTGGTTTGTGAATGTTGAACTATGCATATGTCTTTCCCTATGTGACAAGCTTTCCTGTATATACTTTAACTGTCTTATACCTAAGACTCTTTTTCTACTTCTCAAATACATTGTCTCTTACGTTTCATCATTCCTAGAGTTCCTTTTTGAATAAACTCTTTGAAAAAAATATATTCTTCTTCAGTAAATTCATTCTTTTTTGTCATAGGGCCAAAAGAGTCATTCACTTTATACCTTCAAGCTTTGCCTTTAATACCAAAAGAATCAACTAAATTAGGCTTCTCTCCAGACCCAGTTTTAAAACAGTGTCTTCTCTCTGTACTTAAGTAACAAAACTTTAAATGAGAATATTTAATTATATGTAAGTTTATGTACAAAAATGCATGTAACTTATACAACAAAAAGACAAACACACACACACACATATAAGTACATATATATATGTAATAAGCATATATATATATAATAAGAATATATATATATATATATATATATATATATATATATATATATATATTTGACTTTTACCCTATAACCACAGTCCTCAATGGCCCCCTCCATGAGTTAAGCAGTTCTAGCTGAATACCACTGTTGAATTAAGAACAAATGATTTCTGAGTCCTGTTTAATGTTCAAGTGTTGCAAGGCAGTGCCATTTTAAGTGGGCATTGCAAATTCCGGATTTCACCTTAAATTAAAAGACCCAAGGAGAGGCTCTTTCCACCTCACAATCCAAAGCCAAGGACAGCAGGAGTTTGGACTCCCTCGCATACATCACTTGCCACTACCCATTATCTCCCAGCAACAGCTGGTGACACGCAGCCACGGTGCTCCAGGAAAACTCTTTCCCCCTTCCGTCTGTTTCATTCCATTTACTTCAGAAATAAAACACGGCACTAGCTGCTGCACTTACCATGTCTTCTCCGCAACCTAACTTAAATCCCCTCAGCGAGAGCAAGCCGATTCAGTGTTTGGAGACTAGTTTTGCATTCTGAATAAGTTGAAGTGGGATATCTGAGCAGACCCTACTGAAACTTGTTATAGGCAGACTAGGGACAGAAAGATGATCAGTCTTCACAAGGCCTGTCCCTCGTGCTTCCATGCACTGATGCCACTGAAAAGGAGACTGTGACACACATCAATGACATGGGCAGCTACAACCCTGCTTCTCCTCACATTCACACCTTCCTCAGAGGCCTAGGCTGTGAGAAAACAAAGGTTTCCTTTCATTTACTCTTTTCATAGTGTGTGTGTGTGTGTGTGTGTGTGTGTGTGTGTGTGTGTGGCGGGGGAGGAAACGAAGAAGAAGGAGGAGGAAGGAAAAGCTTCTTCCACTGTCTGACAAAGTGTAAACTCACCTGGGACATACTGCTGATTCAAGAAACATTGTGTGTATGTGATTTGTTCAAGTATATATATTTTTACTATATCTAAGTTCCATTTTCATCATCTAAAAAAGTTAAATGCCTATTTCACAGGGGTTGCTATTGGATACATTGCATTGTAAGAGATCAAATGCAAACTACTGCAAGGTTTTCAGAGTTAATGAGGTATTCTTTTCCATGGATTATTGTGATTGCTCTAAAATTTAAAGAAAGCAGAACTTCATTAGTCTTTTGAAATAATTTGAAGAGATGAAAAAAACAGATTATGTCTGTAATGTGTATGCTTTTTGGCTTTTATTTATTTATTTTTTATTAGTTTCGTACTCAGTGTATACAGTCAAGTTGTTACAATTATTAGCCTCCTCCCTGTCCTCCCCACTCTACAGGGACCCAAATTGTTGGGGAATATAAGTCATGCATTGTGGGGTTAGCCATCAATTATGGGTAGGAGACAGTGTCTCTGTGTATCATGACCCAACGTGTGGCTCTGATATTCTTTCCGCCCCCTCTTCTGCAAATTTTCCTGAGCCATGTTGGGTTCATTTTAGGTCTGCTTCAGTGCTGAGGTTTTGGGAGCCTCTGTGTCTCTGGATATCTGGTTTGGTAGGAGTTGATTGTTCTCTGTGTCTATCTCCTTCACCCTTGTGCTGGTACCAGGTTCACCACAAAAACAACAGTCTTGCTTGTTTCCCCACTTATTCTTAAGTTTCAGCTGGGGCCCTTTTGAGATGTGATGGGCTGCTTCTCTCCTTAGGATCTGTGTCTATCTGGAAAAGAGAAGCAAATTCTCCAAATGGAGAGTAAAGTTAGCACCAGATAGGTGGGATAACCATTGCTTTTTTAGAGAGAATTTAATAGGTGTAGGCCCTCTTGTAGCCCATGATTGGTGGGAGCTTGATAATGGAGAGCGGGCTCATTGTTGGATATGATTCTGACTCGTTTTCCAGGTCCAGCTATGGGTTCTGTCCCACCTAGCTGATCAGTTAGCAAACTCAAGAACAGCTGGTTTCCCACCATGGCTGTGTGCCACTATTGCCCTTGTGTGAGCATTACATCAAGTTGTTTGCTGCTGAGTAGCTTAGACCATGAGTTGCTTGGACAGATATTGTTCATTTTCCCACAGTTGCTCAATGTAGCACCTTCTGGCACTGGGCAAGCTAACTGTCTGGGGACTGACACTCTTCCAGCTTCCAGTCATGTTACTCCATGTTATGTGCCAATAGTATATGGTGTCTTCAGCAGTAGTGTCTTACCATTAACCTTTGATGGGTCATCAAGTACTCTGACAGAAATTTGTCTTCTTTTTGGAAACCTTGTAGGTCTCTCTGGTCAAGAGCTCATTGTGGATGATAGCCACCTGCTGGTACTGGGAGTCACAGGTCAGTGCCCACTAAGAGAAGGAAAGATACCTAATGTAAAAGAGATATAGAGAAGAGGGAGAGAGAGAGAGAAAAAAAAATAAGAAACAGAAGAAGATTAAGGTCAGTCTTCATCATACCATCTCCAGGGCCTTGTGATTCAGGTGTTCCTTCTAAGAGCCTGGTGAAGGTTCAACCATTTAGTCTGTCTTTTAGGATGTAGTATTTCATGGCACCATTGCCATTTGGGTCCAATTTTGTGTCCCCACTCCCACCCTTACCCTCCCCTCCCTCCAAACACACCATATTGTCTAGTCCTCAAGATGCTCATTAGCTATGTTGGCATCTCAGGTAGATTCAGGTTAGGAGCTATAGATGAGTGTGATTATGTGGCGATTATCTTTCTGTGATTGGGTGACTTCACTGAGAATGATCTGTTCCAGGTTCGACTATTTTTCTTCTAATTTCATTATCTTGTTTTTCCCTACTGCTGTGTAGAATTCCATTGTGTAGATATACCACATCTTACTTATCCATTCATCTAATGATGGACATCTGGGCTGATTCCAGCTCTTAGCTATTATGTATTGAGCAGCTATAAACATAGTTGAGCAAATCTGTCTAGACTGAGGCATGGAGCTTTCAGGATAATGCCCAGTAAGGGAATAACTGAGTCTGTTGGTAACTCTATAGTCAGCTTTTTAAGGAGTCTCCATATTGCTTTCCAAAGTGGTTGTATCATCTTGCATTCCCACCAACAGTGGATGGGGGATCCTATTTCTCCACATCCTCACCAGCATTTATTTTCATTTGATTTTTTAATGTTTGCTATCCTTACTGGGTAAGGTGGAATCTCATAGTTGTTTTAACTTACATTTACCTGATGATTAGGGATGATGAACATTTTCTTAAGTGTGTGTTTGCCATTTGTATTTCTTCCTCTGAGAACTGCCTGTCCAGCTCTTTGCCCCATTTTGTGTGTGGGTTACCTATTTATTGTTTCGGTTTTTGAGATCTTTGTAGATTCTAGAAATTAAGCCTCTGTCAGTTGGATATTCAGCAAATATTTTCTCCCATTCTATGGGTTTTTAACCATAGTCATCATACTATGCAACAAATTTGCAGAATCCTTTTTTTACTCAGAGATTAAAAGTACAAGTAGTATATATGGAAAAGACTACTCTCCAGTTATTTGTTTTGGCACCTTGGCTAATTTCATATCAAGGTAGATGTGAATGTGTACTGATTTGCATGGATGTCTTTATGATATTATCATATTTTGTGAATTAATGTAGATTTGTATTAGGTGCATGATTAATTGAGCAATTTTACCACGTTGTTCTTTTTCTACAAGATTGCTTCTCTGTTCTTTCCATCATTGAAACTAGTGTGCAGAAAACCCTGTCATCCTGAAGTTCCTTTTTTTGACATTTAATTTGGTAAGTTTTTGTCTCTTCTTAGGGATACATGTTATAATAAGGTCTACAGCTTTCTGATGGCTTGACACATTATTATGAAACAGTCTTGCTTATTGATGATTTTTGTGTTGAAATGTATATATATATATATATATTAGAATAACTATAATTATTTTCACATTGTTACTATTTTCCAATTTTTACTTTTAACTCATGTGGGTTCTAAAGTGTTTTGCCAATAGATTTATTAACTATGGATATAGAAATTTTTTTCTGATATACAATCTCACAAATACTGCATTTAGTTGTTTGACTCACAATTATTATTATTATTATTTTGAATTGTTTGTTCATCTGAGATTTGTGGGATGGAGCCTCATCGTGTAGCACAGAATGTTTTGTACTAAAATTCCCTGTGGCACAGGCTGGCCTGAAAATGCTGTGTAAACTAGACAAGAGTTCAACTTGTGATTCTTTTATTGGACTGCCAAGGTGCTAGGGTTACAGATAAGTGCCAACAAATCCAGCATCAATGTAACTATTAATGACGGTGAATTCTTATTTTCCACATTTTATTTTATGGTTCCTCACCCCATTACAGCATTTGCACTTGCTTGTATATTTTATAGTATAGTTTCAATGATTTATCACTATATACATTGTTTTGATTTTCTTAGCAGGTGTTCTATACTTCACTGTATATATCTTCACCCATTGTAATATGCTTCAGCTTTACACTAACTTAATTTCAATGCTATATAAAAATGTTATTAATTTGTTACTCTGTTCCTTCTTTCTCCTATGTGATGTGTGCTATTGTTTTTAAACATATTATGCCTACATATTAACTCCATACTTTATTGTGATTATACTTTAAATAGTTTCATATATTCAAAAAGTAGAGTAAAGAAAAGCAATTATGTGTATAGAAAATAGGGCGGGAGAGATGGATTAGTGGTTAAGGTACTTGCCTGTCAAGCCAAAGGACCCAGGTTCAATTCCCCAGGACCCACACATACACAAGGTAGCACATGCATCTGGAGATTGTTTGCAGTGGCTAGAAACCATGATGCACCAATTCTCTCCCTCCCTCCCTCTCTCTCTATCTATATATATTTCTTTATCTACTTCTTTCTCTCTCTCTTAAATAAATAAAAATTTTAAAAGTATATTTTTTAAAAGTATATAGAAAATATATTAAACCTTTTCATTTATTCTTTCTGGCTCTCTTGTTTGAAGGTTTTGGTGTTTTTGTTTTTATTTTGTTTAATTGTTTGCTTTGGTCTGAAGTGAAATTACTTCCTAAGCTCACTATAACTCAACATACAGAATTGCCTTTACTATGTCTTATGAAGACGGTCTATCAACAACAAGCTCTATGTTTGATGCTTGCCTCTCTGTGGTGGTTTTTCTGAAAATGTCACTGTCGGTTGCTATTCATTTCTGCTTTTCCCTTTTCCATCTGGCTGGCACTCTGATGGAGCCCAATTGAGAAGTCAGCTGCCAATATTATTGGGGGTTCTTTTATGGAACTCATTTCCCTGCATCACCTTTCACCTTTCAGGTTTCTCTCTTTAATTTCAGTCTCTCTTTTCCTCCCACCCTCCTTCTCTCCCTCTCCTTCCCTTTCACCCTCCCTCTCCTCTTCCCTTTCCCTCTCTCTCCTTCTGAATTTCAATATTTTACTTATGTTGTTTCTTTGTGAACCTGTTTACATGTGTCTTACATATGGTTCAGTGAACATCTAAGATGCATAGATTAGTGATTTTCATTCAATATGGGAATACTTAAGCTATTATTATATTGAATTTTTTTCTCTTACTTTCCCCACAAATAAAAATTGTTAACCTCAGGGAATGGGGAGATAGCTCAATTAGTACAATGTTTGCCCTGTGTGGTGGTTTGAATATAAGCGGTCTCATAGCCTCAAATATTTTTGATTAGGCTTCCTTAGTCTCCAGCAGGCAGAGCCTGTTGGAGTAGGTACGTCACTAAGGGGGAACTCGAGTGCACACCTACTCAGTGACTTTAGAGCCAGATGGAAGTCTGGTCATTGTCTCTCTGCTGTGGATGTATAATCAAGAGAGCTAGCTGCTTCCGTTATGACGAAGCCTCCCCTGGAAACTGTAAGCCTACAGTGAGCCCTTTCCTGCCAAAAGCTGCTTCTGGCTGGGTGTGTGTCCCCACAGTTAGAAGGTAACTGTAACACCTTGCACAACTTCAACTTCAAGGACCCACATACAGATATAGGGTGGATGCCTATAGTCATAGAAATGAGAGACAGAGATAGCAGCAATTAAGTCTCCAGTACAAGTTTCTGACAAAACATAGGTGATGAGCCTTATAATCACATTTGTGCAACTTCCTCAGGATGTGCCCAGTTAGGCAGTTCAGGTATTCCTCAGTAGTGGATCAGGTCCTTCTTCAGACCAGATGGTGACTTGCAGGAAAATGCAACTTCACCCAACATAGACTTGCAAGGGGGCAGAAGCAATAGTTGGCTTGTTTAGTACAATTATCAAGGTGATATGTGCCTAAGGCAAGTAGAAATGAGAAAAAAAATTGAAACTTCCAATAGTCTCTCCACCAGGAATAAGAAAAACATCCTTGTATCCTCCTGGCCAGTCTTAGAAATAAAGAATACCTTTCACCTAGGCTCTGCCGTTTTCTCTGTTTCTGGGTTTGGTACGTTCTTAAAAAAAAAAAATTACCCTGCATAAAAATTTCTATTTTCATCTACAATTTAACTTCAATTATTACCAAGGTGATTGTTTCTAAAACTGAAATTCCAGTTTTAATTCTTCTGAGACATTAGTGCTCAGTTTGACAGTACATATTACTGACGCAGGATTTGGTGTTCAGGAGATATCTATCAAACATACAAACCCCAATTTTAGGTCCTAATCCAATTTTTAACAACAAAAAAAAATGATAAAAATGGACCCAAGCAGGATAAAATATAACGTATTGAGGGTTTTAGGGAGAAATCACGAATTGTTGTGCTTATTTAAGGGGAATTGGAGTCTAGCAAAATTCTCGAGCAGAGTGACAGTCACGTAGAAAATAGAACCTCGGAGCTTGTGTGGGAAGATTTAGGAGGAACAGGCTCTCACATGGAAAGCGCGGCACCCTCCCGGAGCCTCTGCATGGAGGAAAGGTCAGAGAGCAGGTGGCCATGGTCTGGGAGCAGGAGACAAAGCGCCGGTGCAGTTGAGTGCTGCATAGTAAGGAGGTTGCCTTGAGGTTAGAGAAATTACACAGATTGGAGGCCCAGAGTTTGGAGCAAATACACACGTGGTAAATCCAGGATATAAAGTAACTACACACGTGGCAGAGGTAGAGATCAGAGGAAAATGATTCATGTATATAATATGAGAAATCACTCCAAAACATAAAGCTGAGGCAAGCAGAAAATTACCCAGACCAAGAAACTGCTCTACTCCCCCCCCACAACCCCCCCCCCTTCAGGCTGGCTGTGGGAAGGTGGGAAGCCCGATTTCATATGTATCCAGGCAGAGATTACAGGGCAGAGGGGTGGAGCAGAAAGAGTGGAAACAGCAAGGGCAAGCATTTATAGTCTATTGAAAAATGTATTATTTCATCAGACCCAGGTCTGTAATGGAAAGACCCAGTTGGTTTATAGATTCAAAGGGCAGACTCCCAAAGGCCAGACCACCTAGGCAGCATGCTAGACTGTGGGCAGCAGGAGCACTGCAGCTGTTATGGATATATCCGGAACAGACAGGAGTTCCATTCCTGCCAAGGTAGGATGGTATCTTCTGGTCCTTTCTTTGGGCTTCTGTCCCTAACTAGAAAAGTCACTTGCTTTCTTCTGAGTCTCATTCATTACTTTACATGCAAGTATTCCATGTAGCTCCTCAAATTCAGAGCACTTCAAATGCACCTGTGTGACCCTTCTCCTGTGCGCTTCTTTTATCAATTAGAAGGCGAAGGTATTTATGAAGCTTAGTAGTCCTACCAACTTTCCTTCCCAATTTCCAACTGATAATCAGCATTATCCATCATTTAATTTCATTACTACTTTCTAACATTCTTGCTATCCTTGAGGGAGTTAGTTATTGAGGGAGTTAGTTATTTCTTAAGACCTCCCATTCTGGTCTCCCTTCCATCTACTCCTGCTACTTTCTTTCTTTCTTTCTTGTTTAAATTAAGTGTGTGTGTGTGTGTGTGTGTGTGTGTGTGTGTGTGTACATAGAAGGGTCTCTTGCTCTTACAAATGAACACCAGACACATGTCTTACTTTTGCATCCAGCTTTATATGGGTGGTGGGGAGTTGAACCTGGGCCATCAGGCTTTTCACACAAGTCCCTTTAACAACTGAGCCATCTCCCCAGACCGAACCCTGCTACTTTCCCAAGGGAGAAATAATAATTCCAAAGTGCAAGGTAAGGCAACACCATGTGACAGGATCTCACAATACTCAGAACAATAAATTTGAAGTTACTTAGCATGATCATTCATGTCATGATCTGCTTCCTGAGAATTTTTCTAGACTCTATACCACACATTATAATCAATTGCTAGTGGTCTTTCCTTAAAATGAGAATAAGAGAGAAAAAAATAAAACATAAAAATCTCTGTGTTTATGATATTTACATCCTAATGGGAAAGAAGAAAGACTATAAATAAAATAATAGTATTAACTTCTGGGCAGAGTATAGAACACATTTAGGGACTATGGAATTTGGAGTATAGAAGAGATTTAAGTCTGCAATGGCGAGGTCAGGTGAGATGTGATCGAGATGTTTGGGCAAGAACTTGATTTTAACCAGGCTTGCAGGCCATTCTTGGCTACATAGGGAGTTCAAGGCCAGCCAGCACAACATTACATAATACCTTGTTTCAAAACCAAACAAAAAAGTAAAGAGTAATTAAAGTTATGACTCATAAAATTCACTTTTTTCCAGACCTTTTCACCTTCATGTGTGTGTGTGTGTGTGTGTGTGTGTGTGTGTGTTATATGCCAAGGGGGAAGGAGATCAACACAGAGAAAAATTAACTCCTACCAAATCAGAGAGCCAGAGCCTCAGAGGTCCCCAACACCTCATCACTGAAGCAGACCAAAAATGAACCCAACATGGCTCAGGGAAATTTTGCGGAAGAGGGGGCAGAAAGAATGTCAGAGCCACATGTTGGGTCATGATATGCAGAGACATTTATCTTACCCATAACTGTGGGCTAACTCCACAATGCATGACCCATATACCTCAACAAGGAGGGGCCAAGGGGAGGGGGTAGGTCACGGATGAGCCTAATAATGGTACCAAACTGACTGTATTTGCTGAATACAAAACTAACTAATAAAGAAAAAAAAAGAAAATATATATATACATGCTTTCCTTGCTCATTGTTTCTTCTAGGAATGATGTCTAGCACTGGTGGGCTCTGAATGAATATTTGACAACTGAACATCCTACTACAACATCAAATGTGAGCTCAGACAGAGTTGAAATGCTTAGTTAAAACAAACCTATTTAATCCACAGCACCATATATTGTGGAATAAAAGCCTGCCATCTACTTTGCTGTTTCAGATTCGAACATACTCCTGCTCGATCCATCAGTCTCACAGGTTAACAGCAATGGCGAAGCCTGAAGCAACGGCAGCTGGAGCACACCATATGTATCTTTGCTCCCTGCTGGCGTAGGGTAGAAACAATACAGAAACACATTGAGAGCCTCCAGGATTACACAAACATCCCAGCAGCATCATTTACTCTAGTTTTTAATGAGGCTTTGAATAACACTATCATTCTAAATATCAGAGGTCTGAATATTTATTTTTCCTAATATGAACGTAATTTGCTTTGATGTGGGAACAGAATTTCTGGACAAGGCATCTGATTCCCACCTAAATCTGCTCAGGTAGGCTGATGAAACAGCTTGCTCACTTTTGTGATATTAAAAGCTATTATTTATTGATGACTAATTACATGGCAGCCATATTTTCATATTTAGTCTTCAGGAAGTTTCTACCAAGTGGATCTCGCCTCTGTGTGATGATTGAGATAACATGAAGAAAGGTACAGCATCCTGTTAGAACCACCACAGAGTAAATGATGCAGTGAGGACTGTAAGCTGCATTTGCCCACTCAAAGCTCAGGCTGACAACTACTGTTTCATAGTCTTCCATTTCGATTACAAAAAGACTTGCATTAATAGAGACCAGGAGTAAGGGTGCCTTCCTTAGTGGGTAGCTAGTTAGGCACATAAGGCGCTGAGAACACATCGATATCATTCAAACTGCCATGGCAAGACTAGAAGACCTCAGTGCCAACTAAAACCCAACTCCTCAAGATGACAATCAGCAATATTTTGTTTATTTATTACAGGCAGGAGAGAGAGAGAGAGAGAGAGAGAGAGACTGGGAGAGAATACATGCATCAGGATGCCTAGCTGCTGCAAATGATCTCCAGGTGCATGTGCCACCTAGTGCATCTGACTTTACGTAGGTACTGGGGAATTGAAGCTGGGTCCTTTGGCTTTGCAGGCAACTGCTTAACCACTAAACAATCTTTGCATCCCATGTATAATATTTATCTAAAGAAAATAATATGATGGACAAAAAGTTTATATGTGTCATAAAATTGCAAGGTCACTCATTTATATCTTTAAATTATCAAATAGTTTGAATGAAATTGTTACTGAATATAGTAGAACTCACAACAACTAGCAATTTAGTAATTGCAGTGTTTTAGTAACAATGATTTCTAATTTTTATTTAAAATATTTCATTTATTTACAAGCAGAGAGAGAGGAAGAGAGAGAGAGAAACAGAGAATAGGCACCCCAGGGTCTTTAGCCACTGTGAAAGAACTCCAGAGGCATGCATTACTTCATGGATTTGGCTTTACGTGGGTACTGGGGAATTGAACTCTGGTTGCTAGGCTTTACAGGCAAGCACCTTGACCACTGAGCCATATCTCCTGCCCAATGACAGTGATTTTTGATAAAAGTGTTGCACAATATAACTGCTCTATCGTTTCAAGGAACTGGGTGAATTGAACATAATTTTCTTTGATGATAGTGCCTAGTTAATAATATAATTGCCATGGATCACTAATCATGATTTTGCTTTGGGTTTTAAAAACATATCAGTATAAACAGTGACCCTTTTACTGTTATAAAAACTTACATTGAAGATACATAATAAAATCTTTTGCAAAAGCAAATATCATTACATTAAGTGTGCCGGTATAATGTGCTAGTAGAAATATTATTAAACAGCTAAGTAGTATAGACTTACAATTAAATTAATTCTATCACAAGTAATGGTAGTAATAATTTTAACGTATCATTTCCTAATCATTTACTTAAATGATTCTATCTATGATGGCTTATCTATTAAGGCACTTGCCTGCAAAGCCAAAGGACACAGCTTCAATTCCCTACTACCCACGTAAATTCAGATGCACTAGATGCACTAGGTAGGGCATGCAACTGGAGTTTGTTTGCAGTGGCTAGACACCCTGATACAGGTATTCTCTCTGTGTGTCTGTAATAAATTAATTAATAAAAATTAAAAAAATTAAAATGGCAAGCTACTGCTAGGAACCAAACTATGTGTTGTCTTCTGACAATGAAGCATGTCTTTTTCCAGGAGGACTACATACCTACACTTGTGGTTCCACATGACCGTACTCTGTATCCAACAGTGTTCAACCAAGGTAAGCAAGTTCTTTAAAGGCCAGAAAATGAGGAATTTAACGTGATTTTCTTCCATCTCTAGTTTGAATTGGAATGGTGAACTTTTGCATTTTTCCCGACTCAACTCCTGCCGCATATCACTGTCCCAGACAGTGGTCTCTGTCTTCTCTCTTAAGTCTAAATCTTGTCACAAGTTCCTGTTTGGCAACTTCATCACCTCAAGGCTGATTTTCTTTCCTGCTTGACACCCTGCACGAACATGATCAGAACTTTTTCTGTTCATTCATTGTTTAGTATCTTTAGCATCAGTCCCTTTGCTAGAAGGTAATTACATAAGAGAAAGTAAAATAAATTAGAAGGTGTTAGCAAGTTATATTGGTTATACCAATAATTACTACTTTAGATAAACTAGAAATTATAGTGCATACATACATAATAATTGGGGGAAATCATGCTGTATTAAATTTACAGTAACTGTAAGGTGGTTATATTTAACTACATAAGAATTATACTAGATTGAAAAAATTGCATGTATAAGAAATCTGAATTAAGACCCTCATTTTATTTAGCCTTACTATATTAATAGGCACATTTTATTTTTAATGATTTTGATGATAGCCTAGTAATAATTTTTTACACTGAGTATATTTTGTTACATTAAGATAGAGAATTGTATAGGCAAAAATTTTAACAGCTCCTATTAATCACATTTAAAGGAACTATGGCCAATGCATTTTTGTTGGTTTGTTTTCAGATGAATATAACAAACACTAGCAACCCAAATACACCAAATCATGGTCCATAGTGTTCCCTGTCATGGTTTAGTTTGGTGGTTGAATTAAAAAAATCATTTTCACATCTCCACAAGATTTTTAAAGGTTAAGGAAAGATACATGATTGATCACAAACATGCCTTAAAAGGCCAAAAATATTTCCTATCTAGCCTTTTACAGTTAAAAAAAAAAAAAGTTTTCCTTCAAGGAAAACTTTAAATAGAGATTCTTACTGAAAAATTCAGATAACTTGTTTATACAAGATTACATTATAATTTTGAAATTTGTCTTAGCTACATCAAGGGGTGTTTAGAAGTCAGCTGACACAAGCTATTTATAAATACTATGATAGAGCACATTTGTATAGCTCTCCTTTATGTATCTCTATGAATAAAATTGCTCACTTTGGTTCTAATTAGTCAAACAGCAGAACCATAAGCACTAAGAAAAATACTACACACTTGAGCTCTTGAAGAACTCACAGGAAACTAATACTGTTTTCCTTGGAATATTTTAGCATGATATCTTAATCCAAAGAGCCCATTTATACCATGCCGTTCCTTTCATCTTCATTTATATAATATTGATAGTTTAAATGTTTTAATGAATATTTTATTTATTTCTGGGGCTCACAGAATGTGGCTGTGGGACTGGAGAATCATAAATAATGGAAAAGAGTCCCTTGCTTTTGCTGAGCTTCCAGTTTCAATCTGGCAGAAGAATAATGTAACATATGGGTCTCACCACAAGCGTTTAAATTCTACCTCGTCTGTTTTCTGACACAGCCAGACGTGGTAGAATATTCCAAAATTCAAGAGACCTTGATAGAAAATATACTCCTGCAACTATGAAAACATATATCTTCACATTTATTTCAATCACTAATTACTGTCAATTGTGGGTGAGCATACCCTGATGTGAGGAATCACAGTGCAATCAATCTTAAAGCACTTTTTTTTTAAATTGATAGAATCTGTGATATCTCTGCTTTATATCTTGAGGCTAAATGCCAATGTCCATGGATCCTTGCAAAAAGAAAAGTCCAAAAATAACCATTCAGTCCAGGGCTATTTGTTAAAAAAGAAAAAGAGACAACATCCTAATTTCAAAAAGTATACAATCAATGACCTAACACTATCTATGTATATAAGACATGAACAGAGATGTGCAACTTTCTGGGTAACGGGAGGGGCGAAAATAGCTGGATGGGGCACAGGGGCTAATATGCTAAAAGCATATTATGACTTCTCTGATAATATTCTTTTTTTTTTTTTTTTTTTTTTGGTTTTTCGAGGTAGGGTCTCACTCTAGCTCAGGCTGACCTGGAATTCACTCTGTAGTCTCAGGATGGCCTCGAACTCTCGGCGATCCTCCTACCTCTGCCTCCCGAGTGCTGGGATTAAAGGCGTGCGCCACCACACCCGGCTAAAAGCATATTATGACTTCTCTGATAATATTCTTGTGAAATCCAGGGCCATGTACAATGAATATACACCAATTAATATGCTAGTTAAAAGTGCCATCATTATACAACAAAAGAAAGAAACGTGAGAAAACAAACATCACACAAACAAAAGAAAATGCATACAAAATAAGCATCATATAATTTTTATGAATACTTTCTGGGGTGTTAGAAGTAGGATATTATCAGATCTACAGTTTTTCTCAAATATTTCAATATGTATTCACATATCACACCTCCATGCTTGTGTGCGGTCTGTTGTGAATGTAATACACTAATGGCATCCACCATCACCGTGACCTCCAGAGTGGCCAAGAGCATCTCACAGTTCCCCTCCACTTCACTAATTTTAGCCAAATTTCTTCCCGAGAGTAGGATCTTGTGTTCATTTTTCTTACACTCCTTACTTTAGCAACATTACAACTGCAATCCATTTCTTTCCCTTAGAGCTGTCGTCTTTCACTTCTCTCACTTACAATTCAGGAATATCAAACTCCAGGGGAGGGGTAATTGTTGGCAAGATACCCTACAGCACCACCCATGTCCCCCAGGCGGTGTAGCAGTGGGGTACAGGACCTCAGCGCAGACACGCATCAGCAGGCCATCACAGATTGCCTAAATATTTTGACAACATCCCCTCAGGGTGTACTCCAGTAGATTTCTGCTAGCTTACTCCAGTGTTTTAAAATACTCAAGTCCCAGTGAAGTACAACTCAGCCTCTCTCTCCTAATGCAATAGTCTTATATGAAGTTTTTACCTGTGTACCTCCATCAGGGCAGATTTTGCTCAACAGTACACTGTCTCAGTGCACAGATGGACATACAGAATGAAGAAATGGCCAAGAAAATATGGCAATATGAACTCTGGAAGACAGTGAGTGGAAGATCAAAAGGATTTTACATAATTTTTCAACTTTTCCATATGTTTGGAATGACTTCAAAATAAATATGGTAAAGTATGAGGAATGTTTTGTGGTATGTGGCAGTCTACTCAAGTGAAAAATCAAAATATTGCCATCTTAAGGCTAGCAGCCATGCCAAATTGAGATGTTCCTGTTGACAATATATATATCTAAAATAAACCCTGAGAATTACAGTTGGACATTACACATAATTATTCTCAAGAAGATAAAGGCTAATTTTACTCTTCTGCACAAATGTAATATTTTCTTCATCTGGAAGGCTCATTAGCAATGTTCTATGATATCTCTGGGGCGGGGTCCTTCTCATTCCTATACTGTTGTTCTGGGTAACAAGCATCATATGCATTTTAATTCTGGACATTTTTTATTTTTTAGTTTGTATGCAGTGTTGTAAGTCTCATTATAGCAGGTTCAAACACAATCTGTTTTAGTTAATTCTCCTACATCACCCCTTGTATCTTCCCTTGCTGCTTTTCTTTTTGCATGTCACATGTGTCTTTCCCACTCTTTTCTTTGTATTCTCTTATTACCTGACTCTTGATCACCAGTCAAGCTTCTTAGGTTTGACACACATTTGTTCCTGTTCATAGGCATACATATAAATGCTACATATAATTTTGAGACTTCTGAGTGTGAATCGTCAAATTTAATATAATGATTTCCAGGCCTATTTCACTTTCCTGCAAATTTCATCATTATTTTTCTTTGGTGCTGCCTAAAATTTCCTGTCACTGTATCAAAACACCTGATGAAATCAGCTTATACAAGAAAGCATTGATCTTGGATCATGGCTTCAAGGGTTTTGTTCCTCTTTGGACTTATCACCTGTGGGCTGGTGGCAACATAGGACATTTGGTGGTTTGACTCAGATGTTCTCCATGAACCCACATGGTTTGAATACTTGATCCCCAGCTTGTGGAAATTAGGTCGGTGAAGTCTTGCTGAAGGAGGTGTTTTTTTTTTTTTTTGTTTTTTTTCTGGGGATGGGCTTTGGGTTGTTATGACCCAGATTCTCCCTTGTCAGAGCTCGGTTCACTCTTGCTCAGGTCACCATCTTGCTGCTTTCTTGCAGTTGTGGCAGGAGGTGATGTCCAACCTCTGCTCAGAAAAAAAAAAAAGAAAGGAAAAGAAAAAAAAAAACATTTTGTGTCTGTACCACATTCTCATTATCCTATAGTTGGTACCTGAGCTCAAATTATACCTCAGAGATATAGTAACAGAAATAGAGAATGGACTTCTTGATAGTAAAAAGAAATAACAGCTTCCCCAAATTTTCACTTATTCATATTTTGCTCCATTATCTGATATAATTTGAGATTAATTAATCTGTATAACTTTCATATGTTTAGGACTGTTTATATTTTTTCAGATTTTTATTTTACTTTTTATTAGAGACAGAGGGGGAGAGAGAGAGAGAAAAAAAAAAAGAAAGAGAGAGAGAGAGAATGGGCACACCAGGGCCTCTGGCCACTGTAAACTAACTCCAGATACATGTGCCACCATGTGCATTTGGCTCACGTGGGACATGGAGAATCGAACCTGGGTCCCTAAGCTTTGCAGACAAGTGACTTATCCACTAAGCCATCCTTCAAGCCCCAAGGCATTTTTCATGTACCTTTTTAAGCTAAATATTGTACATCATCCTTCTTTAACCACACTAGGTTCTTTCTCAGTAGAATTCTTTAAAGAATATAATATTTATAGTCACAGAACATCAGACATGGTCAATCACCAAATACTGAAGGTGGCCAAGGGAAGGTAGGTAGTCACAGCCACACTCCAGGGACAATGGAGGCAGGATATGATGACATAAAGTTCAGCATGGGTCACGGAGGTATGGTGACATATGATGCTTTTGGTTAACAATAGTAAATATGATGCCTTTATACTATCCATTCAATGCAGCAATTCTATGTCCTCGCTTCTTCCCTGCCACCACTGTTCCCACCTGTTTATAATTTTCATCCACAATAAGGTCAGATAAATCTTCAGGATATCCCTGTGCTGTTTGAGTCAGCCAAAGACGGCATCTGTGCTCAGTCCTGAAATCCCTGACCCACCCTGAAATTTATTTCCAACTACTCATCTCATTGTAGAACATTTATTCTTTGGAAGTCATTTGCTGTATCAAATTCTGTAAAAAAAAAAAAAAAAAAAAAAAAAAAAAAAAAAAGACATCACACCAGCCAAATGTTGATAATCTCCTTTAATCTCAATCATAGGATTGTCATTCATGTATTTATTTAAATGATTGGTTTCTAGCTTCATCTTGTACTTTTGAAAACTACTTTTTGGCATGTTTGCAACAACAACTCCCATGCGCCAATAAATCAGAGCTGAAACGGAAGCTGTGTATGATAACTATGGGATTTGTATTTGTATCAGGAAGGGAACTGTTAGCAGACTTACAGTGAATGTCCATTGTGGATGGGCTTCAAGGAAGTAAAGCAAAATAGGTAACTGCTGGAGCTTAAACTAAGCCCTTGATTCTTGAAAAAGAACTCAGAAGTTCTGTAGTAAAACTTAGCTCAGAACTGGAGAGACAGGAGACACACGGCGAAGCAAATATCTGCAGGACTGTTTGGCCATTCTGGCTGTAGTCCACTCTTCGATTTGCTTTACTCTGCCTCCGCTGTGAACCGTGCTGCTATGTCTGCCTCCCTGGGAAACATCTGACCCTGAAGAGTGGGAGCTGTAGCTCCAACCAGGGTGGTCTTCAGTGGGAGCCTCACTGAGAGGTCATGCATTCACCTCCATCTCGTTGCAAGGATCCTTTTCTAACTGTAACACATCCAAGTGAAACTTGGAGGTCTTGCTGTATTTGTATTCTTTAAGACTCTTTTGGAATTTTGTCGCATTCTTATTTTATTTTATTTTATTTATTTACTTTTTGGTTTTTTCGAGGTAGGGTCTCACTCTAGCCCAGGCTGACCTGGAATTCACTATGGAGTCTCAGGGTGGCCTCGAACTCATGGTGATCCTCCTACCTCTGCCTCCCGAGTGCTGGGATTAAAGGCGTGAGCCACCACGCCCGGCTGCATTCTTATTTTAAAGTCGAAAGGGCATGTGTGTCTTAAACTACTTCATTTTTCTAAGACTTACAGGGATTCTATTAGCTATAGAAGCTAAGACCCTTCGCAGATGGAGAAAGTGCAGAGACGTCTTGCCCACAAGAAGGTAAGGACAGGATAAAGCCCCCAACCTCCTTCACACTTGCACCATACAAGCAGCCTGAGAAGTGTGTCTGGTCACTTTTACCAGATGAACTTAATAGTTCTGGCTCATCAATAAAAATTACTGGTCTATTCATATTCTACCTCAAAGGCAAACTTTTCATAGGTTATTATGCTAAATCAAAATGCAATCTTTTTAATAGGGTACTGAATTTAGCTGATTAATTACTCTTAATTTCACCTTGTCAGGACAGCATAGCATGCGGATAGCAAACCAAAGACTTTGAAATCAGCCTGAATTAACTCAGCTTCTCCTCAGCTGTAAGCATCAGAGACAGGAACTTGATCTTTCTGAAAGTTAGGTTTTTTTTTTGCCTGTTAATTGAGGTTGTTTATGCTACCTTGTCACTGTACTGAAGATAACAGAGGGGATTGTGGCAGAGTCAAGCCTGACACAGAAGCTGGAACTGAGAAAGGAGGTACAAAAGGAAGTCATTCCAACACCTTCCCCTTCCTCCACTCCCTTATTGTTACTCCTGTCCTCACCTCAGTCCCCATGTGTGGCCCATATTTGATACAGTGCATTTAGAGGAATTCTATGAGAACTGATTTATTTAATCCTTTCTGTGATATAGCAACAGCTATTCTAACAAAGGGCATGGGTATATGAAAGAAAACCCTTGCAAATAAAAAGAAATACATACAAGACTTTCTCATAATCACATTTATGACATTTCCATTAATATTATTTAGCTTTTTGGTTTTTCTTATTTAGTTGGTTTCCTGCTACAAAGCAGTAGTAGGTGTCACAGATTTTAAAATATGGAGCACACAAACTTGAAGTTGAGAAATTCTATTAACATTTGCTTTCATTGTTCATGTATTGGTGAACTGGGAAAACTTGACATTATTTGACTTTTGTGGAAGTAGATTAAATATTCCATGTATGCAGAATTTAATATCCTGTGGTGTGATTGCGTAACACACCCATTAATCAGAAGGCTCTCTGACAAGAAAATGTATTCCCAATTCTAAAACACATGTATCTATAAGACTTTACATTTCAATTTTTTTTTCAATTTAATGGATAAAAATATATTTCCTAAATACTAAGATTCCTATATACCATGCTATTATTTTTTTCTTTAGCAGCATTTAATTCTCAAGTCATAAGTAGCAAAAATAAATAAATAAATAAGTAAATAAATAAATAAAAATGTGACCTGAGCTGACACCTTGAGTTTTAATCTCAAAGGTGTCAGCTTCAGTACAACCGCCATCTCTCTGTTATATTTCAAGTTCATTGTGAAGCAGGACTTCATCTCCGTGGAAAGTTATATACTTCTTTGTTTGGCAATTAAGAATCTCAATTCTACTTCAAAAAAGTGTGGATAATTCAATTCTACCATACTTTTCTGTACATGAAAAAGGAACTGGATCTCTGGACATTACCTTCTCACCTATTAACTGGATTTAAAACTTTTTTTGATTATTTTTATTTATTTATTTGACAGTGACAGAGAAAAAGAGGGGGAGAGAGAGAAAGAGAGAGAATTGGCATGCCAGGGCCTCCAGCCACTGCAAATGAACTCCAGATGCATGCGCCCCCTTGTGCATGTGGCTAACATGGGTCCTAGGGAATCAAGCCTCGAACCTGGGTCTTTAGGCTTCATAGGCAAGCGCTTAACTGCTAAGCCATCTCTCCAGCCCTGTTAACTGGATTTTTTTATGGCGATGTTACTGCCTAAAAGCAGGTCTTAACAACTTTTACTTTAAACATTACAACATAATATCTATTTCCTTATGTTTAACCCCTCCTATTCATTTTATACAGTATGTAGAGAAAGTAAGTGTCCAGAAATATACTTCATAGACAATTTTCTACGTATTTTATTTCCAAATGTTACCTTTTAATCCATAGTGAACATTGAAAAGTGAGATACTGTGATAAAATAAACCAAAGTTACTGATAAAAAGTTGCATTATAACTAATCCAATGTATGATAAGCAAAGCAAGGAAAGTGTTAGAGGGTTTAGAGACTAAGGACGTAGAGGCATGGACAGAGATTGAAGGCAGGAAGGAGGATAACTCTTCTGCTCTTCTGCAGCTACTTGCCTGGTTGTCTGAGAAAATTATATATATATATGTGTGTGTGTGTGTGTGTGTGTGTGTGTGTGTGTGTGGCTTTTTGAGGTAGGGTCTCACTCTAGACCAGGCTGACCTGGAACTCACTATGGAGTCTCAGGGCGGCCTTGATCTCACAGTAATCTTCTCTGCCTTCTGAGTGCTGGGATTAAAGGCATGCGCCACCACGCCCAGCTCTGAGAAAATATTTTTGTTACTCATTAACGCATACAATTTGAGAGAAGAATTGTATCTGGTCTTCTGCTCATTTTTAATCAAGATATATTTTTTGTTGTCTGTGAAAAATATGTTAAAGCATCCAAGGATAATTTTTTTTATGATAGCCTGGAGCTCAGGGGAGAGTTTTGTGGTACAGATGTACTTACTGAAATTTTGATTAGCAAAGACAATTAAAAATATAAGAGAAATCAAAGGACCCAGCAATAGCATGTTCAATGAGGGAAGTCAAGAGATCACCATTGCTAAGATACGGACTCAGCACAGGTGCCAACTGTGAAGGTATTGATAGAAACATTGTAGAGTATAATATGGAATGGTATATTATTTGGCCACATAATAATGAAGAACTGTTATTGGCAGCAAAAATGAAGGAAACTTGGAGGTATTATGTGGTGAAAGAAGAAAGACACCAAAGGGCATTTTTCACTTATGAAAGTTAAAAAATAAAACAACCTGAAGGTAGCATGTAGTGATGAACTATAAAAACTGTGGGAACTGGAGAGATGACATAGCAGTTAAGGTGCTTACCTGCATAGTGAAACGTCCCAGGTTCAATTTGTCAGTACCCATGTAAGACAGATACATAAGGTGGCATATGCATCTAGAGTTCATTTTCAGTGGTTAGAGGTCCTAGAACTCCCATTCTCTCCCTCTCTCTCTCTCTCTCTCTCTCTCTCTCTCATAAATAAATAAAATATTTTTTAAAAGAACAAATTGTGGGAATGAACTATTGGAAAGAACTTGGAATATTTCTAAAGACTCTTATAAATAGCTTTTGCGATATTATTGCTGTAAGATGCCTAGTTCTTGTAACTTGCTCTAAAGTTAATCTTGTAATTGTGTAATCCACCTGCTTAAAGCAATGCGACTAGCTTTCCTCTGCCTTGCTGTACCTTTGGCCTGAATAGCACAGATCACCTGTATTGAGAAGCAATTGTTAGAGACGCTGAATGATCTTGAGACATGCCCTCTGCTCCATTTCTTGGAGACCTGGTTGGGCTCTTGACTCAACAAATATACATGCATGAGAAGTGCTGATCTTTACAACTGAAGACAATGACGTGGTAACTATGGACCCACAGATCTGTTGAAGGCAACAGATAGGCTTAATGTGATTGCTGTTGTGATCATAGTTTGTGTGTGTTTGGGATCAGCAAAATCAAGCATACCTCTAGATCCCTACCCTCAACCCATGTTTAAGGATTATCCAGAGTCAAAAGTTTCTTACAGGTTGGAGAGAGAGCTTAACAGTTAAGGCATTTGCCTACAAAGCCAAAGGACCCTGATTTGACTCCCCAGGGCCCATGTAAGCCAGACACATGGGGGGGTGCATGTGTCTGGAGTTTGTTTGCAGTGGCTGGAGGCCCTGGCATGTCCATTCTCTCTCTCTCTCTCTCTCTCTCTCTCTCTCTCTCTCAAACAAATAAATAAACTATTTTTTAAAAGTTCACACCCTTTGCTCACACAATGTACTACTTATTCAGGTGCTACTGGTTTTTCACTGTTCAGTAGGTGACAGTGAGTACCTGTGGGCACTTGCAGTAACAGCAAAGCAGCGGTGACAGCAGACACAGCAGGCTTACTCTGGCTTATACTGACCTTCTCTTCAGTTTCCTGTTTCCTCGGGCTGCTTCTAGAGGCAGGTAGCCCACTCCTGAGATAGGGGTACCAGGATTTAGCCCTCCCACCTCCCAGGTTCTGCTCTTAGAAGCAATTTGCCCATTTCTGCATAGGAAAGTTCCAGATGATAGTATTTTCTAAATCAGGGCTATGACCCCCCCAAAACGGGTAGTCACATAATAAGTATTAAATGTTAATGGGAGGGGGATGAGGGTAGAGAGAAGAATATTGTATTTGATCAATGTACACCAAATGCATGTGCTGAAATATTGCAATGAACCCATTAATATGTTTAGTAAATACATGCTACCCAAAAACAAATAGTTAAAATACTTAGTAAGTAGGCACAGTAGTGACATGAGTGTTAAAAAATAAAGAGACACCAAGGGAAATAACAACTGCTCCTTATATCCTGACTAAAGGAGTTCCCCAGATGTGCTTTTCCATGAACAACCTGAGCCCCTACCTGGGAGGGAGGTACCCTTTCCTAGAATTTAAATCTGATCCTGACATTGTGGTTGGTTAAGCTCAGCCCCCAAACTTGGCATCATGGCTGGCGTCTTCCTGAGCCAGCCCCCCAAGTCCACACCAATCCTCTCTCTCTCTTTCAGACTCAACTGAGTCTGAAGTAAAGCCCAGCACGGTAAAATTATAGGAAAGTGTTCACCAGGTGGACGAGCCCTCTTTGTCGGCTGTTCATCTGTCCTGAACTCTCAGGCTCCCCCCCACCCCGCCAACCCCCTCTCCCCCCTCCCCTCCCCCCCCCCCCCCCCCCCCCCCGCCGCCTCCCACATGGCGGGATCGCTCTGCTGCACTCCTCTTTCCTCTCTAAATCCCTTTCAAGTTGTAGGCCCATGTTGACTTCCCCACAGGGGCTCTCAGACCATGAGGGTATACCCACTTTCCCTTCCTTGGTTCTCAAACCCTCCCGCTCCCTCCCACCCCTGATATTTCTGAATTAAATGTGATGGTTTGTAAATTATCCTTCCCCAGATACATGTGCCACTTAGTGCGTCTGGCTTTATGTGGGTCCTGGGGAATCAAACCTGGGTTGTTAGGCTTTGCAGGCAAGTGCCATAACCTCTGAGCAATCTCTCTAGCCCCAAATACTGTATTTTTAAAGAATGTTCTGCATGTGTATACAATATGGTGCTTGTGCATGTGTATGCATATTTGCAAAGTGTGTGGCACATGTGCACTCAGGATCAGAGGCCAAATGTTGATGTTAGGTGCCCCTGAATCACTTTGCTCTTTAGTTAACTGACACAAGGTATCTTATTTGAACGCAGAGCCCACCAATTCAGCTAGTCTGGCTAAGCATGTTGTCCTGGGGGTCTGCTGCCTCCACCTCTGATGAGCTGGGATTAGAGTTGGGCTGCTATGCCTCTCGGGCATTTGTGTGGGTGTTAGGGATCATGGCTGTGATGTTCACACTTGATCATTAAATGCTTTTATCTCTGAAGCCAGCTTCCCAGTTCCCCCAGTACATTCTATTTCTAATCATGACAAGATATCATTTGTTTGAATGCTGCCGATTGTTTGAAATAAGTAATAAATATAAACAAATATTAAGTAATCGCTTTTAGCCATAGAGTATTTTGAAAGTTGTTTTCCCATTGTTTTTTTTCTATTAATGCTGTTTGCATTATTGATTTCACAAACAAATCTAATGTGAATGTGAGAATGGATGGATTCCAGAGTACTCAAAAATGTGTTTCTCATATCTGTAAGCATATGTAAACTTATAGTCAAAATAGAACCAGAAAGAAAAAAAAATATTCTACTAATCTTTAATGATGATTGATTATGATTATGGTTCATTTATTTGTCTATAATTATTGGTATTTTATAATTATGCTATATGTACATATTTTACATAACTTATTCGTTGCTTAATGCAGTGACTCAATAAAACTTTTATATGCTGCTTATGATATTATACTATGAATACTGATATTTTTCATCTAAAAATAAAATATGTGTGGATATATAATCTTTTCCAAAACACCAAAAACAACTTATAAAATTACTTCAAAAAGGAATGTAATGATTTCTGAGGGAATCATTTATTTCCTATATTTTTAATAAGTATTGGGGGTATTGAATTTCTAGGAGTTTTATGTATCTTAATATTAACTCTTCACTACCTATAGACTGAAAAAAAATTCCTCCTTTCTGAATGTTTTGGGGTAAGTCTATTTGTTTTAATCTATCTCATTATCACATTATTTATTCTCAGACATCACTTTTCAAAACAATTACCTTTCATTTGTATTAGCTCTTATGGCAGAATGCCAACCAAACCATTGGTGCACCTCCAGATGCCAGCCAAGGGGGTCACTACAAAGCAAGAGCCAGGATTTGTTGGAAAAGGAGCTTCGACTGCTGGAGTGGCAGATCCCATCAGAGCAGTTGCTCCCGTGAGAGAAGGTCTAAGAAAATGCAGGTACCAGAGTAGTTTGGGCCTGAAGAGCAGTTGTAGCCTAGTTCCTAGGGGCAGCTCCCACCTGGTGGCCAGAGAACATGCAGCCCCAATAGCCCAGAGTGGGGAGGCAGGACCGGTCTTCCTCCTATGAGCACATCCAGCAAGTCTGACAGCAGAAAGGATATGCACCAGGGTTTATATAGAACGAAGAGTAGCCCTGATTGGCCAGGCATGTACACATGAAGGCGAAAGGAGCAAGGATGAATCAGGAGACACCAGCCAAGCAAGAATGGAAAAGGAAGATTAAAGAAGGAAGGGAAGAGGGTGGAGAAGGGGAAGGGGAAGGAAGGAAGGCAGGCCTAACAAAAATGACTTTCAAACAGGGTGGGACGAGTCAGCATGTCTCCAAGAGGTTTATGAGCGCTGTTCACTGGCTCTCATCATGTCTGAAAAGTCGTTCTAGCCCTCTGAAAACTACACTGCAGAATGAGGATTCCTCTTTCTCTGCCCTTCTGCAGTTGGACTCCCTCTGACTAGGTGGAGAGTGCACCCCAAGTGGGCATAACCCCTATAATGGACCCTGAACTTTCTTCTCCTCTTTTTCTCTGGAAAATTCTCCTATTTGAATTTTCTACTGAAACTAGTGCCGAAAAACTACTGTTGTTCCTCAGCTACCCACCCGTTAGGACGGCTGCTCTCCAACTGCCCAGTATTTATTCCCCAGAGATGGTAACCGTCCATGCCTTCCTTCCATCAGCCATTTTGCCAACTTGAATAAATGGCTATTAAAAATAGAATTTTTCTCAAAGGCCTAAGTAAAGGAATTTTACAAGAAAAATTTTGCAGTAATATGTGCAATGGGGATAAACTGAACTAGCTGGTGAGGGATGTCTGAAACAAGGGACGTGTGGCGAGATGTATAAAAAAATAAACCATTATACTACACTCGGTTATGCAATTAGTTATACATTTAACAGTTGGCACCTATGAGCATAAGGGAAAAGTCAGTGTGATTACATGAGAATTAAACTGGCAAGAAATGGACAGTCACCAGATGCATAGGTACAGATGGGGACCATGTTCAAGCCATAGAAAAGCAGATCATAAAAAGTTTTGCCAGTGATAACTTCAGCTTCCTAATGAGTAATTACACCTTCCAACAACAAACAAATGCATTAATTACAGTTTATTTCATTCAGCAATTCATATACGAATGATAATCATTACGTACCTATGTTTAACTAACTTTTATCAATTAATTTGGCAATACCTCATGTCACAATTAAAAAATCCTGTTAGAAAGTAAAACATCAAGCTGAAAAGCAAATTCATTTAATGCTTTAAAACAAACATTAAAATGTTCCTCGATGAAATATTTTCCATAAATATTCACTCGTTGGTCAATATTAAGGATGTAAGATCTAGCAAATGAGAAGCATGAACCTAAAAAGCTTTTAAGAAAAGCTTGAAACCCAAAGCCACAAATATATTCTGAGTTTTTCAAGGATGGGCCCAGATGAATGTAATAAAATAATCCAAGCCTTTTCTCTTACAGTTCTTTTAAGACAACTGTGTGTAACTTTCTAATGGCAACCATAGAATGTTTCTAAATATTTTGGGCTATATAGAATTTTGGCATCAGCTATATTTTTCCAAATAGAATCTTCTCTTGGCATTTGTAAGTTTCCCAGGGATTATTGTAAGTGCCTATGAGAACTACCTGGAAAAAAAAAAGTTTGCAATATTTTAAATGTGCAGTATTTGCAAGCCAAGATTCATCAAACCATTTCATGAGAAAAATAGAATAAGACAAAGGCTGAAATCTACTTATGCAGATAATATAAAGACCTTGATCCAATTCCTGTTTTTAGCATCTAGTGCTGACATGCTTATATTTGAAATTGTTTGAGATTGTTTCTGTTGGAAATTACCATGCCTGCTTCTGAGAGTTAAAAAAAAAAAAGGAATCAAATTATCAGACGAATGAACTTCTGATCTCAAAAAATTATACTCATAGCAGAAGTGCTGCCAGGGGTTTTATTAGTCTGAATACTGAGAACAGCCACCTCAGAATACAAGTATACAAATAAATTTCATATTAGGAGCATTATTATTTTATTTTCCAATATAAAATTTCATTTCAATATAAAAACCTAGAATATTTTTTCTATTTGTATGATATCAATAAGTACCCTCTGGTAGTGTGCAATAAAGTAGTCATTATGCATTTTGGCTATTTTTCTATCAACAATGTTTCTCAATATTTATACAGATACTTAGAACTTCACCTCACAGATAATTTTGTTAACATTTTTGATAGACTGTTTTAGGCATCACATACACTGCTAGTAGTAATATTTTCTGTTAACCCAATTATCACAAGCATTCTGTGAGCATTTTACCATGTTTTTATACTATATATTAGTAATTCATGCACTAGTGCCCATCATATGTAAAAATGACTCAATTTCTAAAACTGCTTTCTTATTGCTTCATATTACTTGTCTTTATTATTTGGGCTGGCCATTCTTCTACTGACAATTCACAGGCATTAGCTTTCTCAGTCTTTTGTGTGAAATGAATGTGGGATGTAATTTATCCATGACTTCACTTATTCTTTTGCCTTAAAAAAGCAAACATTGTTTCCTTTATCACTGATGTATTTCAAAGCAAGTCTGCTTTAAATTGAAATTTCAATGATAATTCTTAGCATTTATGATTCACTTACTTTCTAAAGATTAAAACTAAGATAAAATAACTCAGATTTTCTAAGATGAACAACTTGCTCTACATTCTTAGTGGGATGTAAGTTTTGGAATAATTTGTAACAAAATTTTAGAATAGGACAAAGCAGTTTTTAAACGGCTGTGTTTTCATCATTTAATATGTAACATATCTGTTAAAAGTCAGCTTTGGGGGCTGGAGAGATGGCTTAGCGGTTAAGCGCTTGCCTGTGAAGCCTAAGGATCCTGGTTTGAGGCTTGATTCCCCAGGACCCACGTTAGCCAGATGCACAAGCGGTGTCTGGAGTTCATTTGCAGTGGCTGGAGGCCCTGGAGCGCCCATTCTCTCTCCCTCTCTCTCTCTCTCCCTCTTTCTCTCTGTCTGTAGCTCTCAAATAAATACATAAAATAAACAAAAAAATTTAAAAAACCTTATATTTAAAAAAATAAATAAAATAAAAGTCAGCTTTGGTATAAACACTATCATTTTTGCCATCTTTTGTTACCATTTTTCTAATTTAGATCTTTATTTGAAATCAGTGGATGTCATTTTGGCTCAATATTTATCCTTTGTAAAGAGCTCATATTAGAGTTATTTTGTGTATTTGTAACAGAAGACAATGAATGCTGGCTTGTTTTGTTACAGTATCTTTCTATGTAGCTCAGGTGTACCCACATTCACAAGTCCTTCTGCCTCTGCTTCCGGAGCACCAGGATAACAGGCATTTGCCATCATGTTCTTACAAGTTCTTCTTGGAAAGAAAGATAACTCACCCCAATGAGTATCATAATTTCCACACTAGAATTATTCCAAACATGTTTTTTCATGTTTTCTTTTTAAATATTTATTTATTTATTTATGAGAGAGAGAGAAAGAATGGGCATGCCAGGACCTCTAGCCACTGCAAATGAACTCCAGACACACATGTGCCAACTTGTGCATCTGGATTCGTATGGGTATTGGGGGAATCAAACCTGGTTACTTTGGCTTTGCTGGCAAGTGCCTTAACTACTAAGCCATCTCCCCAGCACCCTAACATGTTTTCTGTATGACATTGTACTTGCTCTGTACTCAATATTATTCTAAGAGAAAAAAAATGACACACATGTTTAGCACAATAAATACAACACATATTAGTCTATTTTTATTACTGTAACAAAATAATTGAGATTTTGAACTTAAGAAAGAAAATTTATATTTAAATCTCCATTCTAAAGATTCAAGGACTCCTGGTGCAGATCACATGGTGGTTATCTTCACAACAAATGAGTGAGGATTGGAAATGAGAGGAGAGGAGTTATTCTGGCTATTTTCACAACAAGATTTTACTGAGGAACTCAGGAGTAGTTAATCTAGGTTAACTGCTAGAACTAGCTAATCATTTATTAATTCCCTATGAGTGCAGTGTCTCCCCTGACAGTAAGTCCCAAAAACTGCAGGCTAAGTTTTGTATCTTAATGTTCCCTAATCCCATAATGTCATCTCACGGTGGAGCGAGCATCCAACACAGGAGCCCTTGGGTGATAAATCACACCCAAACTATAGCACATGGTATATGCATCAGTATTTAGGTAATCAATCTCTTTAACATGCAAGCCTCATGATTTAGGTGCTGTCATCAAATATGCTCTCAGGAGATATTATTCCGGAGAAAAGTTCTGTGAGGAGCTGGGTTTCCAGGGGCTTCTGTTTTTATCATGGCTGAACGTGTCAGGTAGTCATCCCACTTTCTTGGTAGTGGGAATTCAAACTGGGTTTTCATACTTTAACTATGTAACTGATATATGCCTGGTAGCATGAGTTGGTCCTCACCAATCTAGTCTTAAAGCATAATTCAAAGTAGATTTCTGGAAGCTTATGTACAAGTCTATTTCTCTCAACACTTCCATGATTTTCCCTATTTTCATATTTATTTGGGCATGTGTGTGTGTGTGTAGGTTGTGTGTGCTTCACACAGCAAGGGTGTAGAGTTCAGACAACAACCTAAGCGTGTTTCTCTGCTCCTACCACCTCCTTTTGAGACATGGTCTCTCTTGCCACTGCTTCGTGTGAGCTTCTGGGTTCTCCCGGCTCTGCCTCCCATCCTGGCTGGTGTGTTGGAATTGCAGATGCATTCACCACTTTGTGTCCAGCTTTATATGAATCACTGAGGAGGATTTAATTTGAGTCGCCAGGCTTGCAAGCAAGCAGCATTCAACCAATGAGCCATTTCCCCAGGCACTCTCCTGTGATTTTTTTGTATTCTGATTATAATCACTTGATACAAAATTTCTCTTTGTAAATCTTACAGACTGGCAGCATCTTTAATACAAACATCAGCCCTAACCAGGATGCTACATTTTTTTAAATTTATTATTATTTATTTATTTGAGAGTGACAGACAGAGAAAGGGAGAGAGAGAGGGAGAGAGAATGGGCATGACAGGGCCTCCAGCCACTGCAAACGGAACTCCAGACGCATGTGTCCCCTTGTGCCTCTGGCTAACGTGGGTCCCGGGGAATCAAGCCTTGAACCGGGGTCCTTAGGCTTCACAGGCAAGTGCTTAACTGCTAAGCAATCTCTCCAGCACGGATGCTACATTTTATTTAAGAAGATGGGGCAAGAGATGCACAAACATCATGGCTCAGTGATGTCAGCATATTTTGATCCATTGAGATAGTGTAGCAAAACCACTTACAGAGGCGATGTGACTGCTAATTTTCTAACAGAAGCTATCAGAACTAAAACTCAGTTTGATATTAGATCATATCATTCTTCCTGAATTCACAACCCAGAATAGGTCCCTGTGGTCACATATCACCTTTCAATTTTAACACTAGGAACTGAATTAAGTCATTTTGAATGGGACATGGAAAGAATTTACAGAGAAGGGATCATTAAACAGCTGCATTTTAATGTGCTTGGCTCCACTCTGCCAGCCTCTCCTCCAACTTGATCAAACTGACTTCAGAGTCATTTTCCAAAATGAGGATTTACAACTTTCCTCTGAAAAGATCAAGTGGTGACAATCTTAGGCAGACTTCAAAACTTTTTCATGCGTTGAGCAACTGTGTGAAGTCTGTCTGTACTAAGAAACACCATATATTTGTTTCCTGAAATTGACTATGAGTCCAATGAAATAAGAGTCAGGCAGACTAACCTTTAGCCTAAATCCTCACCCCCTATAGTCTGATGACTTCTCTTTTTCCATTCAACACAAAGAATGTGAATGCAACTCTAATAGAGAAAGAAATGTGCAAAAGGATGGTCTGTGCCTGATTCAATTTCTAGTCTCCATCTAGTCTTCTCTTGTCCTTGCCTAACTATTGAGGCTGATATATTTTGCCACCTTTGGAGCCACTGGATGCAGTTGAAAACCAACTTGTCTTCGGAATAGAAGTCTGTTAGTCCAGAATAATCTGGTGTGCCAAATTTCTCACTGTGGTGAGTATATTAAAAATTTTATACTTGGGTTTTGGGCAAACGTCATGCTTATAGGGAAATAGCAATACCAGGTTTGGAAAACCACTTTCTTATGCAGATTTTACTTGAGGAAGACATCAGAAATGGAAACTGATGGGCTGGAGAGATGGCTTAGCGGTTAAGCACTTGCCTGTGAAGCCTAAGGACCACGGTTGGAGGCTGAACTCCCCAGGACCCACGTCCTGGAGGCCCTGGCATGCCCATTCTCTCTCTCTCTCTCTCTCTCTCTCTCTCTCTCTCTCTCTCTCTCTGCCTCTTTCTCTGTCTGTCTGTCACTCTCAAATAAATAAATAAACAAATTTTAAAAAAAGAAATGGAAACAGATGATGACAAGAACTGACTTTTCCCCCTGAGTTTTCTAGCTAAGAGCTAAGTGTACCGCCGTCATCCTCCACAAAAACGTTCAATGTTCCACTATATAATGCAATAAATGGAAGTCATTACATTGCACCCTTTGAGTTATGACATTACTGTGATCTAAATTTTGAATCATTATTCAAGAAGACTTCTTAATTTGTCTCACTCCTGCCATCTCTGTAATGCACACAACAACAAAATAATTTTTCTTCAGTTTGAATTATTTATTTTACCATGTATGATCTAGCAAGATTGTCTGCATTAATCTGAGCTTTACAATTATGTTTAGCAGGCTGTGTATAAGGCTCAGTGAATAACGTTGTCTAGGATTCTGAATTTGACCCACCTAGCACCCACATAATAATCCAGGTGTGTTTCTGTATGTCTGCAATATCAGTACGAAGAAGAGGGGGTGGAGACAGGAGGATTGCTAAGGCTCACTGATGAGCAAGCGTAGCTGAAAAAGGAGCCCCATGTTCAGTGGGAAACACCATCTCAAAGAAAGAAGGTGGATGGTGATGGAGAAAGACAATATTTTCCTTTAGCCTCCACATATGTGGGCATGGACCAACGCATCTGCACCCATGTGCACACACATGCATACACCACACACATACACAGTCAAATTTGTGCTCAGATTATGACTTTTCATTCTCTTAAAAAATGGGTTTCAAGGGCTGGAGAGATGGCTTAGCAGTTAAGCGCTTGCCTATGAAGCCAAACAACCCCGGTTCGAGGCTCAATTCCCCAGGACCCACGTCAGCCAGATGCACAAGGGGGCGCACGCGTCTGGAGTTCGTTTGCAGTGGCTAGAGGCCCTGGCGAGCCCATTCTCCCTCTCTCTACCTGCATCTTTCTCTCTCTGTCTGTTTCTCTCAAATAAATAAATAAATAAATAATTTTTAAAAAACGGATTTCAAGTAAAAACTTGAATTCTCATTATGTTGTGTAATGTGGAATTTCCCTTTTCTATTCTGCGTTGTGTTATCTAAAAACATCATATTTACTAAAAGATGCACAGAACTAACTCTATATTAAGGGCAATGATTCATTTTGACTCTGTTCCTTTTATGTGTAGAGGCTCTCTCTTGAATCTGTTTTTAGTATCTTTTTTTTTTTTTTTTTTTTTTTTTTTTTGAGATAGGGTCTCACTCTGGCCCAAGCTGACCTGGAATTCACTATGTAGTCTCAGGGTGACCTAAAACGCATTGCAATCCTTCCACCTCTGTTTCCCAGTGCTGGGACTAAAGGCATGCGCCACCACACCCGGCTGTTGTTATGTTTTATTATTCTTGGCTGCAGGCACCCAGTTGTCCAGGACTACTTGTTGAAAGCAGTCCCTTCTCTTCTGAGTGGCTTTCAAACCTTCATGAAAAAGCTGTTCATTTCATTTGTGAAGGTCCACTCACTCCAGGGATAGAACACCCTAGGCCATGAGCCCAATCTAAGCTGCTGCTGTTTTTTATGGAAACATAGACGTCTCCCTTTGTTAATTTTATATCTCTGACTACGTTCTCATTATAATGAGAAGATCCTGTGCTTTCCAATGGGCTGTATAATCCACAGAGTTGGAATATTCATGTCAGCTCCTGTAGGATGTTTGCCAACAGCTGGAGTCACACACTGAATTCTTCCCACTCACAACTCATGTTTAGGTCCTTACTTCTAAAAACTTAGAGTCATTATTTGGAGACAGAGCTTTTAAACAGGTTCAGTGAAACCACAATCCAATATAGCTAGTGTTCTTTAATAGGAAGTGACACCAGGAGAGGTGGGGAAGGGTAGTATAAAGAGGAAAGGCTGTGTAAGGACACAGAGAAAGGTGGCTAAATATGTTTTTGAGCACATTTTTTGTGTAGTTTTATATACAGGGTGTCTTAAATGACATTAAAGTCACATACTCTGTAGTCTATATTACATTCTTTAGGCTAGCTCTTTCTTTCAGTGTGATTTTCAGAGGTTGAAGTCTTTAAAGGTATTGGGGAAAGTCATGTGAGTTTTCCAAGGTATAACCAAAAAAGTATTGCAATCCCTGAAAATGCTAGTATGATCTGTATTTTTTCCCTGTCTCATTGCTAATGATGATAGCTTATATTTTTGTTTTTACTGATCATTATAAGATTGTTTGATACTGAACTAGGTGTTTGTTTTGATTTTCTACTTACATAGACTATATTTTATTTATATATTTTACAGTTCTAATGTCCTCATAATTTCCTCCTGTTGTTTGTATTTACTTTTCACTTTCACAACTGATTGCTTTTCTGACATGAGTTTTTAGTCTTAATCATTGCACTGTGTTGCTGTTGTCATTTAATGTCTAGAACCAATATCTGAATTAGAACATAAAAGTCCTTATATTCTACCTAAGTTTAAAGGGAATGGTATAGTTAGTTCACCATTACTTAGATAAAACGCTCAGCCAGAAGCAGCTTATGGGAAAAAAAGGTTTATCCACCTTATAGTTTTGTGGGGACACTTCATAATGGCCAGGCAAGGCATCGTGGAACAAGAAGCCAGCTCACAGTCATCTGAGTGAACGAGGCACCACTGGCAAGCTGAGCTGATAAATCTCAACATCTGCCCCTCCAGCAAGGCACTACCACCCAAATTGCCACCAGTTCGGGACTAAGTCTTCAAAGGTATGAGCTTAATCACAAACACATGAGTCTATGGGGGACATTTCACATTCAAATTGCCACGGTGCAGTTTTTTTTTAGTTAGCACAGGGTCGTGTGTTTTAAAACCAGTTGTGGGGGGTAGGGGGGCTGGAGGGATGGCATAGCAGTTAGGGTGCTTGCCTGCAAAGCCAAAGGACCCAGGTTCAATTCCCCAGTATCCATGTAAGCCAGATGCACAAGGGGGCACACGCATCTGCAGTTCGTTTGCAGCAGCTAGAGACCCTGGCACACCCATTCTCTCTCTCTCTCTCTCTCTCTCTTTCTCTCTGTCAAATAAATAAGTCAATAACATGTGATTCAATCATAAGTCATGTTACCCATATTGTCTTACTAACTGAAGGATATCTGAATTCTGGCTATTGTTGTTCTTCCAAACACATCCATTACACTAGAAAAAATAACTCATGGAGATGGTTCCATGGTTAAAGGTGCTTTCAAAGCCTGATGTGCCATGTTCTTTTCTCCCAAATCCACATAAAGCCAGATGCACCAAGAGGCCCATGTGTCTGCAGCTCGCTTGTGGCCAGGGTACTCATTTCTCTGTCTCTTTTTCTCAAATAGATAAATAAAAATATTAAGAGAAAAAAAATTAGACCAGAGAATCCTGCAAATAATAAAACCAACACTGAAGAAGGGACACTATGAAATTAAAGAAAAATAATGAACTCCCAGATACATTGAGATGAAGCACCATCTCAGTGCAAAGACACTTTTTTTTAACAGAATGAGAACATTTTTTAAATTCAATTTTAGTAAGGTTTTCCATGAGAACAAAAAGAATATTAACTACTACTAATAGTAAGTCATTTCCAATAATTCTGAAAAGAAGTAATGGTAAAAATATAAACTAAGAACAAACATATTACATTATGACCAATTTATGACTTTTCCATTTCCTAGAACCATAACATTTCTAAAATATGTAAATTAATGTTGAATCCTAGTAGTTGGCTTATTGTAAAATAAAACAAATTGCTCACAGAATGTTTAAAACACGGGTTGAATTGACAGTGGAGGAAAAGAAAAATTTGGAGTTTAGTAAGGAATTCAAGTTTAATACAGGCTGTCAGAATGGCCTTAAAAGTGTAGTTGGTTCAAAGGGATGACGTGACTGGGAGGTGTTATTATATTTATTTGGACACTATCTTGTTTAAAGCACTTCAAGAAAAAAAGGATGGCAAAATCCTCACAACAATATAAAGTACAGAAATTAAGTTCTGTGTTAGGATATCGAGCATAGGAATAGAAACGAAGTTATGCTTAAAGAATATTTCCAAAAAGAAAAAGAAAAAAAAAAGAGTTAAACCAATAGTGGAAAACAACAAAAATATGCTTGCTTAGTTCTAGTTAAAACTGACATTCTAAATGGTTATTATATTATTTCAATTCATGGTTCAGTCAAAAATAAGTATTTGAATTGGAGGTGTTGTGTAGTTGTAGGATACTCGGGGGACGGGGGGGGGGGGTGTGGAACTAGCTTCTTTAATAGTTTCAGGTAGGAACAGACGCCCAAAGAGGACATTGATGCCACTTAGCCTTGGCAGAAATAGAACTCATCATCTGTAAGAGCTGCAGTGTCCCCTGCTGCCCGCAGTCTAACATGCTACCTAGATGGGCGGTCTTCACTACCCAGGCTACAATCTACAAACCAACATGGTCTTCCACTTGCATTCCTGAGTCTGACGAGAAAAATATTTATATATCCATTTAAAATCAACTGTATAAGACTTATCCATGCTACTTCTTCTCTTCCATGTGATCTGTGCTTGAATACATGTGAGTCTGGTTTTACCCCCTCACCCAGCTCTTGGTCTGGGTAAGTTTCTGCTTATCTCTGCTTTTTACTTGGGGTGACTTCTCACTTTAATTACAAATACGATTTTCCTCTGGCCTCTGAATCTACCCGGTGTGTACTTCCCTTACTCTCTAGATCTACCACTGTGGGTGCCTTCTCTAAACTGTGGGCTTGCAACCTGTGTGATTTCTCTAAACTCGGGGTAACCATGGGTGTAATTCTCTTTACTACTCATTTCTCATCTGAATTTCTTCATCTAGGTCCTATCTTCCATGTGCTTACGGCTCTGCTCCAGCCATTTCTCTTAAATGAATCTCACAGACCAGGCTGTGTCTTCCACACTGGAGGACGTTTCCTCTAAATCTCGCTACATGGGTCTTATCACTCATGTTATGGCTCTGCTCATAAAGCCTCCATTCCTCCTAAATCGTCTCATGACCTATGCCGTGCCTTCCGCATGCATGTGTGCAGTGTTTCCCACTTCCCTCGTGCTTAGGACTCTGCTCCAGCCTTCTTCCTAGATCCCAGTTCCTTAAATAAACCCCACAGTTTGTGATTTCTCCCTCAATAAACTCAATAATTCATAGCTTATACTTCTTGAGTCTGTTTTTATCAATTCTGAGGAGCAACCGGGGAAAGCTGGCTTCTTTTGTGCAGTTTCACTTAGAAACTGAGGCCTAGAGAGTCCCGAGAGATGCCACCCTACATGCCATCTCGCCCTGGCACAAGAATGGAACTCGTGTCTGATCAAGAGTGATCTACAGTGCCCCCTGATGTCTACAGTCTAGCACACTACCAAGGACAAAGTGGGCTGGTTCTGGGGTCACCTTCCAAATCTACAAACCAATCGGGTCTTCCCCTTGCATACCTGAGGCTGAAGACTAGAATGCATTTTCAATCACTATAAAGGCTGCGGCCCTCTACCCCCTCACTCTGTCTGGGTGACTCTCTTGACCTTACCCTGTGCTGCTTGGGTACACATGAGCTGGCCTACCCCATTCCCAGCTTAGCTGCATGTGGGAAGAGAGCATAATATGGTTTCTTGGTCTGAATAATTCTCTACTTACTTCTGTTTCATACCTTGGGGTAACTTCTCATTTTAATTGTCCGTATGATTTTCCTTTGGTCTCTGGATCTACCATGTGTGCATTTCCTTACATTCTAGATCTACCATGTGGGTGCTTTCTGTAACCCTAGGTATCCATGGGTATAATTCTCTTTACTACTCATTTCTCATCTAAATTTCTTGGTCTCTGCTTTGATAGTTTTCTTCTGACAGTCTTCTTGAAGCTCCTACTGTTTACCCCCTTAACTTCCTTTCATGGGGAAGCACATGACTGTATGCTGTGTGTTTCTTCTCAATCTCCCCATATATGCCCCTAAGTCCTCTCTTCCACCTGCTGTGGCTGTACTCCAGTCTTTCCTTAAAAGCCTCATCTTCTCTGAGCTGAGCTTTATGGACTATCCTCCATGGGATTGAGGCTCTACTCTAGTCTTTCCTTGAAAAGCTAAGTCTCTCTTAAATAAATCTCACGGACTATGCTGTGTTTTCTATATGAGTGTGTTTCCTGCCTCCCACATGCTTGCGACTCTGCTCTAGCCTTCTTCCTAGATCCCAATTTCCTTTAAATAAATACCACAAATTGTGACTTCTCCCTAAATATACCCAATAATTCATAATTTATTCTTCTTGAGTTCATTTTTATCAACTTTTGTTAAAAAAATAGAACAGTTCCAAAATTTGGGGTTCATAAGTTTGGGGGACCCCTCCTGAACCCCCAAATCCTGTATCAATTCTTTGTTAAACATAGGGATGGGAAAGCCGGGCGTGGTGGTGAATGCCTTTAATACCAGCGCTCTGAGGGGCAGAGAGGTAGGAGGATCACCGTGAGTTCGAGGCCACCCTGTGACTACATAATGAATTCCAGGTCAGCCTGAGCTACAGTGAGACCCTACCTCGAAAAACCAAAAAAAAAAAAAAAAAAAAAAAAATATGAGAGGAGTCAAGCGTGGTGGGATATGCCTTTAATCCCAGAACTCAGGAGCCAGAGGTAGGAGATTTGCTGTGAGTTCAAGATCAGCCTCAGGCTACAGTGAGTTCCACGTCAGCTTGAACTAGTGAGATCATACCTCAAAACAAAACAAAACAAAACAAAAAAAAAAAAAAAAAAAAAAAAAAGCAAGGACCCAAACTTGGGGATCGTAAACTTGGGGAACCCATTCTGAATCCCCAAATCCTGCATCAGTTCTTTGTTAAAAATAGGACAGGACCAAAACTTGCAGTTCATAAAAGTGGGGACCCCTCCTGAACCCCAAAATCTTGTATAAGTTTTGCAAGCCTGTACATTTCTATTTGGTTTATATCTGACAGTTCAGTTAAGGATATTTCTAAAACTTTTGCTGCTTGGCTACACAGCAGAGACCTACAGAGTAGAATGATGTATTAAAGTGCAATATAATATTTGCATTTGGAAGAACTGTGCAGTAGTTACATAAAGAAGTTATGGTCAGATCAAAAGTAAAATAAATTTGATAGTATAAATTTGACAAAAAAGAAAAAATCTCACTAGCCAAAATATCATCATAGGTTTTGCCATATTAATGCACTCGATGAAAAAAATCAATTCTTGAGTGTTAGTTTTTCTCCAAACAATAGCTATGTTTACAAAGATTAAGAAAATGGAAGAGAGTTAGGGAATTATTAGCATTTATTACAGAATGAAACCACAAGTTTCTTAGAAACTGAATGTGAGGAATAAATGAACTTCTTAGAAAAAGAATTCTATCTCTAATATTAAGTTGGCCTCATTAATAGGTTATTTTTCCATCTCTTGGTGCCTCTATGAATAGCTCAAATGTCAATCTAGTATCAGACTGGAGACCCAGCACCTTCTTGCTTGAATCAATGCAGACTTCTGGCCCTGGTATTCAGGTCATGCTGTGAGCTGCTCTGTTTTCTGTGTTGTCTCTTTCCTTCTACAAATAAGGGTTGTAAAGATAATCATCCTGAAATGATTTACAGGTTTGTTTTTTCAGCAGCAACTAATAAAACACAGGCTGTAAAATATTTGGAAGATATAAAATTCGGGGCTAATGCATAATTATTAGTGCTGAAGGTACCATGCTGAGAACAACTATTTAAATGTTCCAGGTGTTCACATCCTGAAAAGGCTAATGATACAACCTCAGCTATAATTCACGGAAAATAAAGACCTCAGCTCTGCAAACCAGAGAAGAATGCAATAAACAAAGTGCGGTTTTATTCACTGTTAAAATATGCACAAAGAAAATAGCCACAGCCTCAAGCTAAGAATGCTGTGGCATTAGGACATGGATTATTCATTATTGAGCCTACCAACAGAATCAAGCTATGACTGGTACTCAGGGAGTTTTTCCTTTTGTGAGGGAGTCAGGTAGTTCTTTTAGGTAGTTAAGATGACCCCTGAGAGTACAAAGGCAGTGTGTCTACACTTGCTAGAAATCCAAGGATGATCCGATGTCTTATCTCTTGCCTGGTTCCCTAGACCTGTTTTTCCACTAATATCTGGGCCCCTCCTGGGAGGGAGTTCTCTCCTAGGATTTTAATCTAATCCTAACATTGTGGTTGGTCAAGCTTAGACTGCAGAACTGGGCTAGCCTCTTCCTGAGACAGCCCCTAGTCCTAACCAACCAACTGTCCCTCTGGCTCACCTGAGCCAGAAGGTAGGGCCCACCACCATAAGGAAATAAACACACTTGTGAGGGGAGGGCATGCTCTCTGTGCTGCCTGACCTCTCCTGAACCTCCAGCTGCTGGTGACTTCCTCCTAGGCTCGGCCCAACGGGGCTGAGCCAAAGGGAGATTCCCCTAGCCCTTCCTCTCCACATAAGCTCTTTATCTCCTCCAGCTCCCCACATGTCAGAAGGTCTTTGTACATTATTTTTTTTCTTTCTTTCTCTCCACACTTTTCCCAGGCCGTCCATATGGGATCTCTAGCCACGTGTACCCCCCTCAATCAATGTAATTATAATTAATAATTAATAATTTTCCTTTTCAGTCTTACTTTATTCAATTCTTTGATTAAAAAAAAAGTAGACACGGACCTAGTGTTTAGGGCTAAAAGACTTGCCTGAACCCATAGTACCCCATTACACTTTAATTCTCTTTCCTAGGTGTATGACAGCCAAATGCCCAAACCCAGAAGAAACAAAATAATCATCAGTCCCAATGTGTTTTGCTGCCTCTACCTTTTCTTTTCTTTTCTCAGTTTTCTGTGGTTGTTTCATGGATAATGTCCCTTCAATTCTCCTCGCAACTGACCTAGCTTCTGGGCTCTTCCTGAGCAGAACAGGAGAGATGGTGGGTTTCTGTCCAGGTGATACATCAAGTCAGGGTCTTGCTTTATAGGCTATGCCATTGCCTTAACAACTCAAATAGCTCCCTCATCCCTTGTTGAAGATCCTCTCTGGAAAATTATCTTTATTGAGCACTTGCTCCACGTGAAACACTTCCTATTATAATGTTTAATCTGAGTTATAAGAATGAAGTTAATTGAGCCGGGCATGGTGGCGCACACCTTTAATCTTAGTACTCAGGAGGCAGAGGTAGGGGGATCACCGTGAGTTTGAGGCCACCCTGAGACTACATAGTGAATTCCTCCTGGTCAGCCTGGGCTACAGTAAGACCGTACCGTGGAAAAAAAATGAAGTTAATTATATGCCTTAGTTCATCATTGGCTAATGCAAGATTCTTGGTTAGTTTGCTAATTATTTTGTTTAAACACAATCTCCTGATCTTTTCCAGATTAATTTCCAGCTATTGAATGAGAACAAAGTTCCTGCTGCACAATATAAGGAAGAATGTAGGAAACTGGGGAACCCTCCTGCAGCCCGCATTCATGCTCCTGTCTGTGACAATAGCTGATAGAAAAACTAAAATTCAAAATCGTACAACCTTTAAAGTCCTAGGCACATTCTGAGGCAAAAGGAAATATGTTGTTGACAGTGTTTAATGATGAGGTTATCCAGACCAGCACTCAACATATTAACAGTGGCAGAAAGGAAAAGTAACCATTATATGGATTTCTTCCTCATATATTCTGTGTGTTATTTGTTATATGTGTTAATTTTATAATATATATGCTGTCTCATGGCACTGGGTATTCAGTATTAGTTTTCCATTCTTCTATTATGAAGCAGAAGAGGAGTCCATAATGATTAAACTTATTTTTCAATATTTAATATTGAGGAAATCAAAGTTAACAGATATCAAAGGGAGTGTGGCTCCGAAGATGAATATCACAAGACATGGAAAATAAAAGTTTGTGTGTCCTCACTGGGGAAGAGGGCTAGTGTTTTGGGGAAGTTATGCATACTTATTGTGTCTTTCCAAGTGGAAAGCTGATGTTGCTATAGTATTTATTCAGAAGTAAAATATGATTGAAATGGTGTGCTTGACTCTTGATCCACAAAGTCACACAGTCACATTTCCATGCAGTTCTATGAATTCTCCCCTTGTATTTCACTGCATCAGCTGAATAGCTTTGGTTTCATTTAGTGAGAGGCTGGTATTATGCTGAGATTAGAATCTCCACATAGGAAAGTTGAAGGGATGGTTGACCTGCAATATGCATATGACACAACTTGCCTATAATTGGATAGCAAGTATACATTATGTATCTTTCATTGTAAGAAAGGTTTGCTATTAGGTAGAGACTAGGAAAAGATGAATAAAAATTGCAACATCTTGAAATTAGAAACCTAGTAGAATTACATCATTTTGTAAACCTCAGTTCTTGTATAGTGTGTTAGTTAAATCACTAATGGTTTATACTTAAACTTTTTCCTAGTGGAAAAACTAAATTGCCTTCATCAAGAAAACCATGACTTTCCCCACAAATGTTTATATTTCTATCTGGAGTGGCTTTGTAGATTTGAATGATCAGAATTGTTCCCTTGAAATATGTCATTTTAGAGCTTGTCATGGTAATAATGCTCACAGTGTCGATTTAGCCCTCAAATAAGCTTCTAGTGTGTTTTCAGATTTAACCTTTTCTACTTCAGGATATATAAAGGGAACAGATATTTCATAACATTTTACAAGTGATGAACTCAGGTGCTTATGAACAAGGAAACTGGTTAAGTGAAATTATGCACCAGAGAGTGCTGGCTCCCTTTAGAGGAAAATTGTATAAATTAGTGTGCTCCTGCACCATACTTCGGGCTGTCTAAACATACAACCATTCTGCATAATATGTTCATATAATTCTTTTTGTACCAGCAAAATTATTTCCTCTATGCTAAATAATTTGAGGTTGACTGATTCTCAGACTTTTAATTTTGTTATATGCATGTAAAGCATGTGTTCACAGAAGACATTTGAATATATGTGACTTTATTAAGAAATGTCAATACATAATTAGTAAGTTAAGAGATTACTTTTTCAAGAATATTTGCTAAAGAAAATATTGTGCAAGTCCCTTATATTTATAATATGATAGAATTATGAAAATGCTCTGGAAAACACACTTACAGATATCATTCCAGAGATCTATTTATTGGATAAAGTACTATATTCATGAATCATTTTGGTGCTTTCATTATGGCCTTCTTTACATAAAGCCTTTAATCTCTGCTTCCTCTGTCTACAGCCAACAAAAGATCACGCACCACACCTCAGGGATACAAAGGTGGCAGCACCAAGCACTCTCTCTGCTTCTCGTGTGAGAGGGCCAACATGACAAATTCTGTCAGCTGTCATTCTGCATCACTGTCAGAGATTCCCCAGCTCCAGCTGAAAAACTGGATTTTCACAGATTCCCCCACAAACTATGCTTCCTCTGAATCAAATTGAATGCCTTTAGATGTAACCTAATGGTACTATTTTAAGATTGAGCTGCGTTTGAAAGACAACTACCCCTACTGTGCTATAGTGCATGGACAAGTGGCATCTTTATCCCACAAGTATGCTCTTGCCCATAACATTCAGAGACTCTGGCAGGGCTTTGGTTGACAAAAAGCAAGATGGGTTCAAAGTTAGTGGTTTGAAAAATCAAAGCATGCCTTTGGCTGTGTTTATGAACGAAATCATCATGCAGTGAGTCCAGGGAGGATCTTCTTCTTAGGAGTACCGCTGCTGCCTTGTTTCTGTTCATCTGAATGGCTGGGGGCTGCTGGAATTCCCGCTTCCTCAGGCTGAGATCTTTGCACTATGGTGAGGGATCATTTTCCTTGTCTTGATATTATGATGATGTGATGATAGAATTGTGTTGTTTTTAGAGCCTGAGCTGACAATTCGGTTATTCTGGAAAACTAAGATATTTCCATGTTCCAAACCCTAAAATCAGTCTTCTACAAAGAATTCACAGAAATACCCCTTTAGTTACTTTGTGGTAAACATCATGTATCATATTCCCATTTTTAGAAAGTAATTTTATTTGCTTATTTGAGAGAGAGAGAGAAAGAGGGAGAGAGAATGTGAGCATTCCACAATCTGTTGCCACTGAAAACTCCAGATTCATGTGACACTTTGAGGAAATGGAATTGAAATAGGCTGGCAGGCTTTGTAAGCAAGTGCCTTGAATCTCTGGGCTCTCTCTCCCCAGCCCCAAACATCGTGTTTACTTTCACATGACTGTGGAGGTAATGAGTTCACATGTTCTGGTGCTTCTAGGAAGTCTTCCTGGGTAACACACGAATCAGTGATGGGATATTGAGGAAGCATTTTCCAGGAAAGGAGACAAAGTGCACTGTGAAATCCCTCCATAAAACGAGGCTTCACTATCTTCTGCAAGAAAGTCTGTGGGCTCCTACCTTGAGTATGAAAATTCCCTCTAGCTGAGAATATCCTATCTACCACTTTGAATGTTTTGCTTCCCCTTTCTCATGCCTGTCCAGAAGGGATAGTAATTTAGAGGTAATAACTAGGGAACAGGTGTTGTCTAAACCCTGAATGGTTGTGTGTGGATGATGTGAGACTGAAAGTGATGGTTCCACAATGGCTATCGAATATGCCTGGACTCCAACCTGCCACTCCCCTGAGGTAATTTCGCCTAACGGACATGAGTTTTATATGTGTGGCCCTAAGGTAAGACCTTGTAAGTCACTGCAAAGCACAGCCAGATGGGCACCTGTGTGAGGGAGAAATTCATGCTTTCTACCCTCTTCTGTGCACACATGACATATCACACACCTTAGGCACATATCAAACTCTTGAAATGGGATCAACACAGTCCAAGCATCAGACCAGAACCATCCTGTAAACCATGTTGGACAACTTTAATTAAGGTTACTGTGAAGATTATGGGAATCTGAAGGTTATGGCATCAAGATGGAGCCTTCAACATAGAGGAGAGCACTGTGTGAAATCGAGTGGCCCTCATTCGATGTGGATTGACCTCCAGAGGGCACACTGGACTTGCCATCCATCTGAAGAGTGAAAAATCTCTGCATGGGCAATCCAGTACACTTGGACCAGTTTCCCTACATTGATTCCTGGTAGGCATCAACTCTCCATATCCACCAGGTTCCAAATGCCCATCAACCCACAGGTCGACAGTCCTGACTGCCCAGAGTGCCGCCCTTGAGGATGAGTAGAGGGGACTGCCCATCCTCCAGGTCATCCTGCCAGAGTCCGAGACCCCTCAGTAGAGGTTCCCTGTGCCTCTGCTTCCCAGACTGGGAGGATAGGTGCCTGCAAGCCCCCCTAATTCCGAGGCCCTGCAACCTGATGAAATTTCGCCCTCCGGCCATAATCTGCCTATAATGGCTGCCCTTGCCCCTGGAAATGGGCAAGGGGCCTTACTTCTTCCAGGAGAAAAATGGGGGCTCTTGCCCAACACATGCTGCCTTAACATGACGGAGAATCCAACCCCGCTTTCGCCGCTTTGCCAACTCCCTGGACCTCCTGTCACTAGGGGTAATGGGGACTTCCTGCCCAGCCCCCAAGCCTAGACTATCAGCCCTTCATCACCACGACCTATTGAATTGGAGCCACCAATACTCCACCATAGTCGGACCTTTTGGCCTCCGTTTTGCAATTGCACCAGTGCCCCCCCCCACCCCGGGATGATTGTCACCAGCTCCTTGGTGCTCTTTTTCTCTCAGATGAGAGACTCTTGATTCCCCAGGCTGCAAGGGCGTTGTTAGCCAAGCAGGCCTCACAAGGCTTTGCTGATCCTATTCTACCAGATGAGTGACACGATTGGGACCCCAACACGCCTAAGGGATCACAGACCCTTTGGAGAATGCATCACACTATCTTAGATGGGGCCTGAGCAGGGTCCCTGGGTGCTACTAATCTGATCTCAGTGAGGGAAGTCTTTCAAGAGGAGAAGAAGACCCCTAGCCAGTTCTAAGAAAGGCTTTGTGATGCCTATCTGTGCTTTACACCTTTCAACCCAGAGGCACCTGAGAAGCAGTCCGTGGTCCACAAGGCATTTTGTACACAATCAGCCTAAGATGTGTGCTGGAGGTCATGGTGGCTACAGGGCTTGCCTGAATGAATATAAGCCAGGTCCTTGGCATAGCTTCCAAGGTGGTGGCCAACTGAGAAGCAGTTGCTAAAAGATAAAAGGAGAAGTGGCAAGAAAAAAAAAATTTTTAAAAGGCTAGGATCATGGTATTGGCCCTTCAGAAGGCAGGAAACACCAGGAGGTGTAGGCCCAGCCAAAGAGGATGTACCTGCCCTTGAGGAGGATCAACATGCATACTGCAAGAAGAAAAAAACCAAGTGCCCAGATCAGGAAGAAGGGCTGAACAGGCCCAGTACAGGGCCTCAAGAAAGAGACACCTTCAACTCTGCAGTAGTCGCAGCTTCCAAATAGGTATAGTCCCCTAACCTCAAAAGCCCTGACTGGGACTTTGAAATGCACTGAGGCTGACCAGGCTCAGTTATGATTGGCCCCCAGGATCCCCTCGTCAGAATTAATTTAGGGGGCCATAACCATGGATTTTATACTAGACACCAGTACAGCCATCTCCATAGTGACCAGCCCCACTGAAAAACTTACCAAAGACTCTATCACCATTATCGGAGCAATAGGGGGCTTCTAGGAGCAATAGGGCTGCTAAGATTGCTCAGTAGGAGGTCAGTGGGTCAGTCACTGATTCCTGTGTGTGCCTGAGGACCCCAAGATGCCTGTTAGGGAGAAACTTGCTGTCTAAACTAGGTACTACGGTGACCATGGACCTTGGTCCTACAGCTAACCCTGGGCCCCTGCCTGTGATGATGCTGGAAGTCCACCCAGAGGAGAAGATGCCAAGAAAAAAGACTCAAAGCACCCCAAACACTGACTAGTACCTGCAGTGTTTCCAGCATGTCTGGGGCATACAAGGAGGAGCTATCCTCGAGAGGGGTCACCCACTGGTGATGGTGGCTCTGAAACCAAGTGCCACCCCAGTGAGGCAGAGACAATAATGATTTCCTTGGAAGAATGTCTTGGGATACCCCACCTCCACCACCATATCAGGAGACTCAAGGAGGAGGGGAGTCCTGTGAGAGATCCAATCTCCATGGAACAACAACCTTGCTCCCAGTAAAGAAGCCAGGGATCAATGATCAATGACCAGTCCAAGACATCTGTAGGGTTAACGACACCACCGAGACCTTGTACCCTGTGGTTCCCAATCAATACACGCTTCTGAGCCTGATATACCCAATAGCTTCTGTTTTCACATGCCTGGATTTGAAGGATGCCTTCTTCTGCCAGACCTGCAGGGTGCGCCATACTGCACTATGTCAACAATCTACTGCGACTCCCATGAAGGAAGTCTGTTAAAAAAAGGCCCAGATCTGCGAAATGGAAGCAACCTACTTGGGGTATCACCTCAGCTGGGGTTCCTGGGGGGGGGGGCTAGATTCTGCAAGCTCTGGAACCCAGAGTTCTCCGTTCACTAAACCCCTCAACAGAGCCCTCTGAGGGCCCACTGCAGACTCACTGAAAAGGAGAAAAGAGGAGACAGATGTTTATAACCAACTCAAGAAAAGTCTGCGTGAAGCTCCCAAACTGGTACTCCCCGACGTCACTCACCCTTTCCCTTCTACGTGCACAAGAAAGGGGGCAGTTGGGTTGGGAGTGCTGACACCACAACCAGGACCAAGGAATAGGCTGGTGGCATACCTGTCCGAGAGACTAGACCCATGGTGGCCTCAGGATGGTCCCCTTGCCTCCAGGCACTGTCAGCCATGGTAGCACTGGTACAAGAGAAAGACAAGCTGACTCCGGAACAAAACATCACAGTCAGAGTTCCACATCAAGTCACCTCTTTGCTAAATGGAATGGCCAGCCTGCTGGATGACCAGGAAGCGAGTGGCTGAATGTCAGGCCATGCTTGGGGAGAACACTGGAGTCCAGGTGGTGGCTCCTTGAACCCCAAACCCAGCCACATACTCACCCTAAGAGGAGTGAGGACCTCACCATGTGTGCAAAGAAGTCTTGGAGGAGGTATTCTCCTCCTGACCACACCGGAGACATGAGCCTCTCCTCGACTCAGAGCTGGAGCTCTTTACTGACGAGATCCAAAGCCTGCAACAGGGGTCATTCCACACCGGTACGACCTCAGACTAATGCTCACAAGGGGTGTTTCGTACTCTCAAATACAGTTCAGAGTAGAGAACGGAAGCAGTAAACCAAAGGACAACTGAAAACCCCCTGGGAGGCTGGCTGATCGCCTTGGACGATAAAATAACAGTGCCAGAGAAAGCTGCACCCAGCTTAGTCCGATGGGCCCACGAGGTGACTCACCTAGGTAAAACCGCTTAAAGTGACCCATTGAAGAGATATTTGGTGGTCCTGAGGCTAGCAATGTTAGCCCAGCAAGCTAGCAGGGTCCCGACTATGACGCGCACAGAACAGACCCAAACAGGATCCTGAACATCTGAAAATAGACTTTCTGGACATCCAACCAGGTAAAGGGTACCGGTACTTGGTAGTCACAGTTTGTACCTTCTTGGGCTGAATAGAGGCCTTCCCCAACCGTACAGAAAAAGCTCAGGAAGTGTCCTGTGCCTTGGTCAGAGAAATCATTCCCCCACTGTGGGGTCCCAGTGAGCAACTGGTTGGACAACAGCCCCGCCTTTGTTAGCAAAATTGTTTGGCAAGTGTCTAAGGCAGCGGGGCTGACTTAGACTCTGCACACCCGGAATCACCCTCAGTTCTTGGGCTGGGTTGGAGAGAGGATGAACAGAACCCTAACAACTGCAGTGGCTAAATAAACACTGCCAAGAAACAGGCCTCTCTTGGCAGGAGATTTTGCCACTTGTTTCAGTGTGTGATGCACACCCCAGGAGTGTGGATTTTTTTCCCCTTTGAGGTCCTGTTTGGGCACCCTCACCTACTCCTCCCAAGGGACTCTGGGCACCTCCTGGATTATGGACAAACCCTAAATCCACCTCAGGTAGTTCTTGAAAGACTTAGTTAACACCACAAAGGAGATTGCTGGTCACTTGAAATCAACCCCATTTCCTCAAGGTCCAGGGCCTCTTACATCGCTGGAACCCAGGAGACTGCATCTGGAATCAAGGTCCCAATATGGGGAAACTTAGACCTAAGGCAGGAAGGGCCCTATCAAATCATACTGACCACCCCTTCATCCCCCAAAGTTGCAGGTATTAAACCCTGGATACACCAAGGCTGCTGCGGACGCCAGCCAGGAGTGGACTGCGAGGACTGCCCCTGGACCAGCCTTTAAGTTTCATAATACCAAAGTGGCCCCAGAATGAGGACGACAACCCGGCTCCCACCCTGCCTCCCTCTGATCCTGTGGATGCACAGCCGAGCCAGCACTCACCCAGCCTCCCTGACCCTGTCAAGTAAACTCATCTGGAAAGCAACATTGTTCTAGGGCAATGCCCTGTGCCTGGACACATGTCAACATAGCTAACTGGTCCCTCACCCCCAACCAGCATCAGGTAGTGCTTCCAAACTGAGGAAGTGCCCACCAAAGATCCTCCTACGAACCTCATCACGCTGCGACAGAACCACCCACACTGAAAGCGCGTGCTGGAGTACTTACTACAGATCTGCCCAGAGAATTGCCCACAAATGGACGAGTTCCCAGCGGACAGGACAATGAGTGTGGAGGAACCTACTGGTCCTACACCTTAAGTACTGGTCATGTGTGGACTTCACTAGAGAAGAGGCCTGGAAGGGAGCTCTCAGAGCAGGACAGGGAATTAAGGCTAGGACGGCTCTGAGGGAGGAGCCCAAGGAGGGATAACATGGGAGCTGACTATGGAGAAGCCCCTCTCGTGGGTAAGCCACAACTTTGGAATGGGTTGGTATAGCATGGGTGTAAGAGACCTTCTACAAACCCGCGATTGGGTGTTACAGCAGCCAACATGACGGCACCAGTTAGCAGGGTTGACACTCTGGATCCTCGGGCCCTGCAAAACAAAGGGTCCCCCACTGAGTATCAATTCATCTCAGTTTGACCCTGATCTCCCCCATTATAAAGATGCTCAAGCTTGTAAATACCAGACACAAGCTATTGGACTGGATGGTTTAAGGGCAAGCCCAATGACCTACACTGGAGTAGGTGGTCTCCATTTTCAACATAGGCAATGGAACAGTAAACAGTTCCTGTCTGCTTGGGCCCCCAGTCCAAATCTTGGAGGAAGCCTCGTGTGCATGTCTGTTCTTCAAATCCACACCTCTTAAGGGGCTAACTTTGCTTGGTCAGGCAGCACACATACCTGCTGCCCTGGAGAAAATTGGAATTCCTTACCCCCAACTTGGATGCTCTCCCATGTAGAGAAGTACACCACCAGTCCGATCGCTACAGATGTAAGAGGAATTGGGTCCTGGTCCCCATTCTCCTAGTAGTGGCTCTAGCTGGCACCGTGGCCCATGGGGCAATGGTAATTGGGCAGTAACAGGTACAGCACAGCCAGTTGTCTAACAAGATCAGGGAAGACCCTAGTCTAGCCCCACAGAGCATTGTCGCTCTGCTGAATCGGATGGTGCTACTACAAAACCACAGAAGCCTGGACTTGATTATAGTAGGAAAGGGAGTGATTTGTTCCTATCTAGGGGAAGAAGGCTGTTTCTACACAAACCAATCTGGCATAGTTAGGGAAAATGCAAGACACCTACTAGACAGAATAAAGGCCAGAAGAAAGGAAAGCAAGCTGTACTAGAAAAGGGCCTGGAGCATTTGGGGCCCTTGGCTGGCCCTCTGGCAGGGCTACTGGTTATGATCCTCCTAGCCCTCTTGTTTGGGGCTTGCCTAGTGAACCTGCTCACTAGAATCATTCGACACTGGATAGAGGCTATCAAACTCCAGGTAATTTGTCAGGAGTCTCAGAGAATACCTATGGAATAGGACATAAGGGATTATGTAGGTGAAGAGGAGGGAATGTGGTCCCAGTAGAAATATGCCAAAAAGCTTGAGCGGGGCAAAGTCCCCAAGATGAGATAAGGACAAAGAACAAGGAAGCATAAATAGAAAGCATGACCCCTCCCCTTTGATTTAACCATCACATACACAGTATTGAACATTTATTTTCTTAATTTCCATGTATATATTTTTGTTACCCTTGCCTGCTCAACTTCCGCATATGAGTTGACTATAAATTCCCTTGTCATCTTGAATATAGAACTGGTACCATTAGGGAGCGACATGGGTGTCAGTTCGCCTGAGTAAATAAACCTCCTACCCTTCATCTGACTTGGCTGCTGGTCTCTTGTTTCCCTGAACTTCCCACAATATTCCTATAAGTTTCAGGTGTCATCTAGTAGCATTCTTAGCTTTTGGGTTGGTGGAAGCTAGTGGCTTTCAAAGCAACCGTTGAAAGAATCTACCTGAGAATTGAAAGTTGAAAAGATGCCAGGTCAGATGCAGGGGTTAGTCATAAATATTTGGTGAGGGGACTGTTGCTAGTCAGGTTCACCTTGCTGGCAGATATCACCAGACCAAGAGCTGGCTTGTGGGGAAAAATAGGTTTATATTGGCTTATGGATTTGAGGGGAAGCTCCATGATGGCAGGGAAAATGATGGCATGAGCAGAGGGTGGACATCACCCCCTGGCCAGCATAAGGTAGACAATAGCAACCAGAGAGTGTGCCAAACACTGGCAAGGGGAAACTGGCTATAACACCCATAAGCCTGCCCCCAACAATACACTCCCTCCAGGAGGTGTTAATTCCCAAATCTCCATCAACTAGAAACTTAGCATTCAGAACACCTAAGTTTATGGGGGACACCTGAATCAAACCACCACATTCTACCCCTGGCCTCCATAAACTGATAACCAAACATCATATAAAGTACAGTGCATTCAGCCAACTTTAAAAGTACCCATAGTTTTTAATCAATCCCAATGATGTTCAAACATTCCCATAATCCAAGGTCTTTTAACTGAGCTATAATACCAAAAAATCCCCCAAAGCCCATAATGGCACAGAACAAACATTCACACTGCAAAAGAGGGCATTGGGCATAGCAAAGTAAATTCAACGATTATAAGATTAAAAAAAAAAAAAAACAGGACAAATATCAAACTCTATAGTTCCAAGTCAAACAGTTCTAGTCAGTGACAAAGCTCCGAGCCCAATAATTCTAACCAGAAATAAGCCTCTGGAGTTCCAATTCTGCCCCTCGAGCTAGGCTACTCACAGTCCTGGAAAACTTCATCAGGGCCGGCAGCTTTCCTTAGCAGCCAACTAGCGGTCCTGGCATCTCCACTGGGTCTCTGCTGCAATTCACAGTTCATCCTCATGGCTCCATTGGGTCTCCATGCAGGCATCTAGCAAATCTGTTTCACACTGCCCATGGCCATTTCCAAAACACAAGACTGCATTGCAAACTCAATGACCCTCTCATTCCTGCATTTCTTATACTACACAATACCAGGTAGGTTTGCCAATTTGTTAATCCAGTGGGGGAATAAAGCAGACTTTGAAGAACAGGACACTCCTTGAACACTCAGGCCCCTTCGAAAGAGTTTATACATTCTTGCTGTTGCCCGAGTGTAGGCCAGCTGGCCAATCCCAAGATTGTAATCTCTCATATAACTGCAGCTGAATGGACAAAAGTTTCAGCCCAAAGATTTCATTCTGTGCTATATCCCTCTGCTCACAGCGGTCCATTTCTATGCAATGCAGCCCTGCACGACTTCTCAAGACACAGGGATAACAGCAAGCCTCTCACACAAGCTGCTTGTAGCCCATTCCAGGAAAAGCTCTTTGTTAACCTCATAAGCCAAACCACACAGTCCATAGTTCTTACTGCATTCAGGTGTTTCAACTCTGACCAGAATAGTCCATCAAGCTGTGCTTACAGCACTGCAAGGCATCTCTTAGGCCAAGGTTTCAAATCCTTTCACGTTCCTCTTGAAAATCAGCTCCAAAAGGCCAAAGCCACACAGTCAGGTGTATAGCAGCAACCCCACTCCTCTGGTACCAACAGGGACGAATGATAGACCAAGTTAATTTTTGCTCTAGATCTGAAATTATTTAACCCTCTATGAGCACAAAGTTCTCATCAGCCAATCAGTCTTCAGAATCCTCAACACAGGTGTGGCTTTTCAGGAAACTTTTGTTCACAATAAAAAGTTACTTTCCCTCCCAAATGTTAATTAGCAAGTACTAATAAATGTGATTAGTTTTGATTTTTTTCTAGTCTAATCAAATGTGACTCCTTAAGGCCTCAGGATTACTATTCCAAGTTTCTTAATCAATATAAAATCGGTGATTGGAAATGGCAAGTAATCAATATGTGAGGCTACACATTTTGCATAGAAAGGAGCAAAGTGTCATCGAAAAATGAAGTTGTACTCACGTACTTTGTAGTTTAAGCACTGTAGTAAGCATACTGTTTGGGAAAAGAACACATCAATTTTCAAAAGCAATGTTGTAGCTGGAAAAAAAAATTCAGTCTGCTCTTGAGCTGATTAGATTCTCTAGGTGGCAAAACTGAGCAGGAGTAATTCAAAATATTTATAGGTTTCTTTTATCGTTTATGAAAAAGGAGATGAAATGGAATTGGGAAGGGGAACCGCCAAACACTCCGGTCACCTACAGAGTGAGATGAGAGTCTAAAGTAAATTCTGCCAACTGGAACTTCCCCATGTTGGGTGGAAGGTACTAGGCTCTTAATCTCTTGTGTTGTCATGGTCATGGCTCCACGAATATCAGGACCTTAAAGGCTGCAGTGGATAACGGGAGGCAGCCACATTCTCTGTAGCTGCAGAATGAGGCTTTTGGGATTTTTTTTCTTTTTGTTAATTTTCTTTTTTGTTTATTCATTAATTGTTTTACTTGTGGGGAGGATAAGAGGAAGAGGATCTTCCTATTCTTATCTAGGTCTGCCACAATTTCTATCTGCAATTTGTTCTTTTCAAGATTTATTTATTTCACAGAGAAAGTGAGAAATAGAAAGAATATGGGGCACACCATGCCCACCCACTACAGCAAACAAATTCCAGAGGCATGTACCACATTGCACAGATGGCTCTATGTGGGTACTGTGGACTTGAACCCAGGCTGTAAGGCTTTGCAAGCAAGTGCTTTTAACCACTTAGTCATCACTCCAGCCTGAGATTATTTCTGTAATACAATCTGTTTATAAACTATTAGCTAGGAAATTTTATCAATTTGAAAAATATAGAAAACAATAAATTTCTTAATGATCTTAATTCCAGTTGGTAATACTAGGAAATCTATCATGTTTAATAATTCTAGATATTTAATTCTGTAACAATCACGGATTATAAATTCTATTAGTTTAATTTTTATAGTTATATAACATTTTCACAGCTTCTGATAAAATTTTATGCATCAAGTAACAGCAATATACATTTGAGAGATTTATTAAAACATAGTTCTTAATTTTCTTGTTAGTTGATATGAAATATGCACAGAAAGGACTTAGAAAGGAATGAATGTCTGCAGCAGAGATGTTTGTGAGAGAAACATCTGAATGATGTTTGGATTACATATGTGCTCAGAAGCACTGAGTCATTAAACATTGAAGATGACTTTTTCATCCCTTTGTGAGAGACTTTTGTGCTTTGGGATAGCTCTAAATCAATTCTAAATTCATTAGACATGCAGACAATACAGATAGACTTCAATATTTTATCACTGAAAATCTTTTAAATCCCAGAATTCACCTAATCTGATTTGCAGAACACAGAATACATTTGGAATTTTCTTTCCATTAAAATATAAAGACTTAAATATTTACTGGACTCTTGAAATTTTTTTAATATTTAAATCATTTTTATTTATTTGAGAGTGACAGACAGAGAGAGAAAGAGGCAGAGAGAGAAAGATTGAGAATGAATGGGCACGCCATGGCCTCCAGCCACTGCAAAAGAACTCCAGATGCATGTGCCCCCTTGTGCATCTGGCTAAAGTGGGTCCTGGGGAATGGAGCCTCGAACTGGGGTCCTTAGGCTTCACAGGCAAGCACTTAACCACTAAGCCATCTCTCCAGCCCTTAGGTTGAAATTTATAAAGACAACTCCATACCACAATATTGTTGTTCTTCAATATCTTTAATTTCTGAATTGAATATTTTCTAAAATATTAGTACAATCACTTTAATTAAAAATATTATTATTTATTTTCAAGAGGACAGAGCTAGAAGAGATAAAGACAGAGAAAATGGGAATACCAAGGCCTCCAGCCACCGCAAACTAACTCCAGATGCATGTGTCACTTTGTGTATCTGGCTTTACATGTGTACTGAGGAATCAAACCTGAGTATTAGGCTTTCCATGCAAATGCCTTAATTGCTGAGCCATCTCTCCAGCCCCCCTTTCATTTTCGGATTAGTTGCCTAGGAGTCATATTATTAATAGTTCAAGTTGATATCTACTGCACCAGACATTGCAACTGAGTCTATATCACATGTTGTATCAAGTAGTCATTGCAATAAAGCTATGATGTAACTACCATTTTGTTAGTAAAAATGCTATGGCACAAAATTGTGGCTTTGCACTAATATAACAAGGTTAAAAGATAGTACTTAAGGTAAAATTTGTCTATCCTGCAACCTAACCTTTGTCAGAACATTATTTGACTATTCTTACAAACAATTTTTTCTAGTATCCAATTAAAGATCACCTTTGACAACTCAAAATGAAAGTAGAGGAAATCAAACCCTAATGTTTGAAAAGGAATAATTAAATGCTTGAGTGTATAGAGCTAATAGTTTGATATCTAGAAATATGAAAATTTATATCATTAAGTTATGAGAATTCAATGATACTAAATAAAATAAAATAAGAGCAAGTGCTTGTCAATATTATCAATGTGGAATAGTCATTCAAAATGTTAGTTTCCACTTATCAATGCCTTCTCAACATAAAATAAGCCCATGAAGGACAGACTTTTAATTTTATCATAAAACTATAACATCATGTTTTAATATATAAAAGTTTACAGCTTAGATAAGCTTCTTTCTTACTATCCTCAATATAAAAATAAGGAAGCAATAGCTAGATCACTAAATTATACTGGATGGACTATACGTTTGTGTGATAGGTCAGATGGAATCAATAAAATCAGACATGTATGCATGAATATATTTTTCATTTTAGATCTAATGATAATATGAAAAAAGCTACTAAAACTACTAAAAAATTAAAATTACTATAGGAAAATAAACACTCAGCCTAGGCAATTAGATGAGAGAAAAAGTACAAATATTAGAATATTTAGACTATTAGATAGGATATGAGTACTTCAAATTAAATAATTACATACAAAATATGGTTTTGATGACAGTACAACATAAAAGTCTGACTTTTATTTAAATATTTCCCAAAGCTACTATTTATAAAAACAAATTATCCCAAGTTCATTTGTCATTCTCTATAAAGGGCATAAAAATTAACAGGTGTTTTAACAAAACACCCATTCTCTCAGTCTATCTGTCTCTTCCTCCCTATGTTTTTCTCCCTCACTCTCTTAAATAAATAAAATAAAATATTTTTAAAATTATTTTCAAAATATATAGAAATGACAAGGTATCCAGTTAAGAGAAAATGCCAAAGCATGTGAAATAAATTGCAGTTAATCAATTTTAAACCATCAATAAATTAAATAAAATAAATAAAAATATGTCTTGAATCTTAGAAAGAATAATATGGGAGCTTAAGAGACAGCTCAGCAGTTAAAGGTGATTGCTTGCAAAGTCTGCTGGCTCAGGTTTAATTCCCCAGTACCCACATGAGGCCAGATGTAAAAAGTGGTGTATGTCCATTGCTTTTCAGCATAGGACTTGAAGTTTTAGCTCAAGCAATAAGACAAGAGAAACAAATAAAAGGAATACAAGATGACAAGGAAGAAGTAAAAATAGCCCTATTTGCAGATGACATGATTTTATATATAAGTGACCCAAAAGACTCCACCAAAAACTTCTAAAAGGGATAAATCCTTTCATTAAAGTTGCAGTATTGAAACTCACTACACAAAAGTCTGTAACCCTCCTATACACCAAAGACAAACATATGGAGAGAGAGGTGAGCAACACTATGCTGTTTTCAGTAGCAGCGAAAACTTTAGAAACCTTGGAATATCATTAACTAAGGAAGTGAAAGACCTGTACAATGAAAACATAAAAAAACACCGAGGAAAGGCAATTCTCTGATTGAACATGAGGCCCACTCCATGAAAGAGAAGTCATACATGGGTGCTGGAAACCAAGTCAGATCCCCACAGTCAGGAAGCTCGTGCTTCACAGAAAAGCCCCCTCTGCTGTCTTGAGAACGGCCTTGCACAACAGCAACAACGTATCTCAGATAACTTTGCGCATCCGCCGTAACCCAATCTGCTTCTCGGTCTTGGTTGGAGAATCTGCTTTATTTTATAGATGGCGGAGAAAATGGAGGCGAGTAGAGATCCATCAATAAGAAAAGAAGGTAACTAACTGTCCACCACGAGACTTACCACTTGTCAGTGGAAACGGCACAACCAGTACTGCCCTCACCGATAACCTGACAACCAACCCCAGGGTGATGGTGGCAGACAGGATGATCAAGCACAACCTATCAAAGCAGAGATCCAGAGGCTACAAAGAACTCAACACTAAATCAGACTGACACCAGGCCTACCATGGCTCAGGGATCATTGCAGAAGAGGGGCCTAGAAAGGTTGCAAGAGCTCACAGGGTGGATGGGAATCCCCTGAGGCATTGCCCACCCCCCAGTATCCCATTGGGGTATACTGAGGCCTTTATGACCCCACAGTAAATCCCATAACCCCATAGAGGAGGGCCCTAGTGAAGCACTAACAGGGGAGAAGGAATAAAAGTGTATAATTTGCTAAAAAAAATAGATAACAATGATGTATGTATCTAAAGTTCATTTGCACACACACATGAGCACACACGTGCATGCACAAACACACACACACACAACACCCTAATAGTTTTCCTTCCATAGTCTAAGATATGGAAGGAGTTAAGAGATAAAGGGCTTTGATTTTTTTCTTTACTTTATATTCTTTAATGTTGATTAGATTTTTAAAAGCAATATGTTTCTGTTTGTGGGAATAAAGAGAATACCCAGGACTGGGGACATGGTTCAGTGATTAAGGCACTTGCCTGCAAAGCCTAATGACCAGAGTTACATTCCCAAATACCCACATAAAGTCAGATGCATAACAGTGGTGCATGCATCTGGAGTTCGCTTACAGTAGCTAGAGACCATGGTGCAGCGATTTTCTCTCTCTCTCTCTCTCTCTCTCTCTTCTTTCTTTCTATGCTTGCAAATGCATAAATTTTAAACGATTATGGGTTGGAGAGTTGGCTTAGCAGTTAAGGAGCTTGCCTGCAAAGCCAAAGGACCCAGGTTTGATTCCTAAGGACTCATGTAAGCCAGATGCACAAGGTAGTGCATGTGTCTGGAGTTTGTTTGCAGCAACTGAAGGCTCTGGCATGTTCATTCTCTCCCTATCTGCCTTTCTTTCTTTCTTTCTTTCTTTCTTTCTTTCTTTCTTTCTTTCTTTCTTTCTTTCTTTCTTCCTTCCTTCCTTCCTTCCTTCCTTCCTTCTTCCTTCCTTCCTTCCTTTCTTTGTTTCTTCTCTCTCTCTCTCAAATAAAAATAAATAAAATTAAAAGAAAACTGTTTTAAAGGGAATGCCCACTGTGCACATTTCTCTCACATGTAAGGGTCTTAACTCATCTCTTACCTCTGTTTTTTCTTTGTTTGTTTGTTTTTGTTTTTGTTTTTCTTAGCTCTTAGGTTTCAGAGCAGTTTCCAGTTCCAGAGAAAAATAGTGAAGGTGTAGATTTCTCATGCAGTCACTGCCTCCAAAGCCTCAGCTTTCCTCCCTTAGCAGGATGGATGTATACTAGCACCTCACTACTCAAATCCACAGTGTACCTGAGGGTCCACGGTTAGTACAGGTTTGCTCCACTGTGTAACAGCATCTATGCACCAGTGTCATATCATAGAGTGCATTTCCACTGACCTAAAATCCTCTCTGCTTCATCCGGTCACCCCTCCCTACCTCCTATCTCTGGCCACCATCGATATCATTACTGTTTCTGTAATCCTGCCTTTGCAGATGCTCACATATGTGGAATCATAAAATAGATACTCTAGATTGGCTCCTTTCACTTACGAATTTGCATTTAGATCTCCTCTGCGTCTCCCTCGCCCTGTGACTTGTGGCTCACTGCTTCCCGTATTGACGAATTTCCCACTTCATGGTTGTGTCCGCTTAGCCGCTCACTTCTCAAATGGGATTTTTGTCTCACTGTGAAATTTTATGAATAAAGCTGTACATTTTGTTTGGACTTATGTTTGCAACTCCTTTGAGAAATGCCAATTAGATGAGCAGTGTTTACATTGTTCATTCTCAAATTACACTCTCAAATATAGTTTGTAATGTATCAAAACTTTAATTAGATGAACAGAAGTTTTTGGCATTTCCTCCCACTTTCATTGGCAAGTTCTAATTAATAAATATGATTGTCTTATTTCTGAGCTAAATTTTGATTAAGCTGACAAATATTGTAGCCAAAATAACATGCAGAAATGTGACTTTTCATTTCCTGTCTCAAACCAGGAAGAAGTGCTTTTTGTCACGCCTTTTCTCTTCTGTAAACTGCTGCAGAAGATTCTAAAAGATGTCTTTTGCACTGAGAATTTTTTTTCTAAGTCACTGAATATGTGAAGTGATTAACTATTTTCTCACTTCTTCTAGGACCCACATGAATAGTACCATGCTAGCTGACTAGAAGAGAAGCTAATTCATTGCATACAACTTTAGCACTCAGTTGTCTGTAAAATTTTCTCCTCAGTTGAGGAAAAGCTAATGGATGCTAAAACCAAAGATGGAAATGATATGCCCCTTAAATCAGCACGAAGATGAGAGAAATATACAGTCAACCAGAATCTGTGTTAGATGGTAACATAAATTAAAAATAAACTTCTAGTTTGTTAAATCACTGGAAAATTCATGTTTATTTTTATGACAGCTAGCATTATCTAAAGTAATACAAACCACATATCCTTTAATCACAATACTGGAAAATGGATGCTTACAAAATCACAAGGCAGCAATGAGCACACGTCATAGTATGTCTGCTATTGTAATTGGAATTGCCACAAAAATATGAACAATACAGTTACACCCTAGATTAAGTTTCAGAGTTTTACTGCTAAAAAGAACCTATATGCTATAATGACTATTAAATGTGTATGCATTTCTCAAGAAAAACCATAATAAATATTGTTTGACTACTTACAAGCAAGCAAATGAAACTGCACTAGCAATCATAAGAAGCATTTACACATTGTAAAACGATTATAATATAAATAAGTATGCATATGTCCTAGGAAATTGAAGAGATTAGAGAGATGCTGAATATGGAGAAGCTGCCTATGTCTCATTAAGATTCAAGGTGAACTTCCTTTGGAACACAAGTTATTCCCGATAAATTTTCATGGTCATTACTGAAATACATCATGACTGTGCATGTTCAGTGACACACACAGTGTGTGTTAGGAGGATAATGAATTCACTCATTCTTTGAAAATATTTGAAAACCTTATCCCTTGTTGGATTTACTTTTAACCACATAATAATTTTGTTTCACTAAGTTGTTTAACTTGTTTATATTGAAAGACACTATAAGGTTATTATATAAAACTAATGCAGTGATGACTAGAAATAATTTTATTACTCAGCATGGACATCTCCTTCATGAACATTTGTAGAGAATTTATTTTCTCTCCCTATAGTCAGCAATCTGCCTTTCTAAATGTACTTATTTGTTTTATGGTGAGAATATGAAGATATAGTCATTCACCTGTCCCATTTTTGCTTGCTTTTCTAGAAAACCCAAAACCAAATTTGTGGCCAATTTTGAGAAGCAGTACAGATTTAAATATTTTTCGTTATTTTGATGAATATGTTTTCTTCTTCCAATGCACTTGTTCAATTTTATTACATATTACATCGTATTACATATTACATACATTTATTGCAATATTACATATCACATTATAATTTTACTATATATTGCATAATGCAATTTTTTTATTTTGGAGAGAAATATGGAATAAAAATGTGTACATATATAAAAATAGTGGCACCTACAATTCTTCCTACATTTATTTAATTTAGTTGTATTTATTTGCCTTTTCAGTAGAGCTTTACTTTAAAAAACTTTTTGAGCCTCTACTTTTGGTACTGTCTGAACTAGGGAGGATACAATGAAATACAAAATACAATCAAAATACATTCTCTCCAACATGACAGAATCTCTAATCTAGTCATCCATCACATTAATGAATGCATAAATATAAATGTACCATGATATGAAATGAATTTCAGACTTGGTGAACATTTCTGCACTCATGAGCAATCCTGTGATTGTGTGTGGTGGTACAACCTCTAATCCCAACATTTAAGAGGCTGAGGCAGGAGGATTAGGAGTTCGTGATCTCACTGGTTTACAGAGCAAAACTGAAGCCCTTTCTGACGAAAAACAAATAAAACCCTATTAAAACAATAAAACAATGAAAATTCCTCCACAATGCTAGTAACTATCATGCTTAAAGAGTGCTTTCCCATAACTTTTCCTATTTGAGACTATCCACATGCATGTCCAAAATATTCAGAATGGAGACAGGACATGGGAATAAAAGGATAAAGCTTTCCTGGAATTAAATTCTCAATGAGTGCTTGCTTCAGAAGCATATATACTAAAAATTGGAATGATACTGAGGAGATTAGCACGGCACCTATGCAAGCATGGAACGCAAAAGCATGAAGCATTCCATGTTCTTTTTAACATTTCCATTTTTTAACTAGTTATGTACACAGTGTGTACACAGCCATGCTAGTACCATCGTTAGCCTCCTCCCTGTCCTCCTCCCTCTGCAGGCGCCCTCCTCGTTGGGGAATGTGGGTTATGCATGGTGAGGTTAGCTATCAGTTATGGGGAGGCGACAATGCCTCTGTGTATAATGTCCCAACATATGTCTCTAACAATCTTTGCGCCCCCCCCTCCACAAATTTCCTTGATCCATGTTGGGTTCCTTTTAGGTCTACTTCAATGATGAAAGAAAGAAAAAAAATCTTCAGTGAATAAGGGTGTGACCCAGCAAGTGTGGAAATTAATATGAAAAGGGAGAGACGCAGGTGCACCCAGGGAGGGGGAGATATTTAGAATGGAGGAGCAGAGTGTAGGGGCCGACTGAAGATGATACATGTTCCACTAACACATGCCAAAGTTTTAAGGATAGGACATGAACATATTTCACAATTACTTGTAAGTTTACAAGTGCAAACAGGGCCTTCATTAGCTGCACATTGCCTTAAATTAGAAGTATATTTTATGAATCACTGGACTATTTACCAGTATTAATATTCTTGACCTCTATAACCAATCTTTCATAACCTTTCTCTGCCATGAACTATAAATTGCATGAATCATAAATTATCTATAATTTTCGAAAGCTAACACATACACAGGATGTCCATAAAATTTATTGTCCAAATCAAAATAAAATTACCTGACATTTCTCCAAGAAAGACAGTATTATAACGTTGCTTCAGTATGTAGGCTTGTTCTACTTGCAGTAATTCTTGAGCTTATCCAAGCCCTCTCTCTGGCTGTCTTGTTTTCTCATTGATACATTCTTTCCACAGTCACTATGTTTAAGTGGTCAAGTTGGCAGGGTTATTTTTCTGTATTGCCTTACTCAAATTCTCAATGGAGGTTGATAATAATGAATATACTCCCTTGTGAAAGTTTTCCCTCTCTTTATTTCATCATACCATCTGGTAAGATGAACTCTCAGAAATTGTGTTTTAACTGTATCCTGAATCTATTTTAGATTTGTTTCATAATTACACTTCTCATCAAGTCTTTCAAACTTTGATCTTTCTTCTGCCAAATTTATTATTATATTCCTCAGATGTCTGTTGTATATAATAGTTTAACTACATTATGTTTTCAATTGCTCAAATGTTTTCGATTGCTCCTAGTCCACAAGAACGCCTTCTGAACTAACTCGGAATGAAATAAGAAGTAGGAAATTAATTTGTGTTTATTAATTATGATAAAATTCTGACTAAAACACAATTTATGAGAGTTCATCTTACCAGATACAAATCATTAACAGTAAAATAAGATCCATTTTTACATAGCTAAAATTAATAATACTCAGACAGTTTATACAACTTGGGGTTTATTAAGTCCCCAAAGTAAGGTACTGATAGTAGTCTATTGCCTCAAATACTGCACTATGAAGACTTGATTATATCTCTAGCATGAAAGATAGTAAAGAATATGTTAAGAAACTGTTATTAAATTGTTGAGCCGGGCGTGGTGGAGCATGCCTTGAATCCCAGCACTCGGGAGGCAGAGGTAGGAGGATCGCCATGAGTTCGAGGCCACCCTGAGACTCCATAGTGAATTCCAGGTCAGCCTGGGCTAGAGTGAGACCCTACCTTGAAAAACAAACAAAAAAAAAAATTGTTGAAATTTGCCTCTCTAAGGCATTGAATGTGCATGCTTGTATACTCGTCAACAACTGTGCTGACCTCTTCAGGTGGAACTGGGATCTCGTCTGCCATATGCCATAGCCGTGTTTTCTGAGTACTTCTGCTGAATATCCACTCTTGCTTCAAGGACTTCACTATTAACTATAGCAAGTGTTTCATGTCATGAGTCCTGCAAGGACTAAGTTTTTATTAATTGATTTTAAATGAAAGAACGTGTGTTTCTTTATTATCCTTTCTTACAACCACCACATTTTGTCTTTTAATGGAAGTGTCTGTGTGATATCTGAGTTCTTACCTTCTGTGACAGGAGCAGTACGTGTTTCCTACTATAATCCTCAGTACCTGACACTGTAATAGGAGAGGTGTTTTTAAGTCTCTCTGATGAAATGAAGCCTTTTTCTGCTTGATCTCAAGCTTAAAGTGATCCCCCATTGTGAATGATCAGAAGCTCTCTTCATTCCTCTCCTATAACATGGGGAAATTTCCTTCTAGGACCTAAATTTCAGAGGAGTATGTTTAACTACTGCATGGTAAATATTGTGCTGGCTATCCTAGCACTAACTTTGAGAATGACATCTCCTATGGCAACAACTTAAGAACTTAAACATTCTTGGTTCTAAATTTATACTTGCGCTTTCAAACATAATACCTGTGCTTTTACACATAGGCAATGTAAATAAACTTTGATAAATGGTCATCATATTAAGCTCAGCAACACGTCACTGAAGAGATGCATAAATTGAATGATTTCCAATACTCTATGTTATCATCCACAAGAAAATTTCCAAGAGGAGAAGTAATGAGGTAGGTAGCAGAGTGATAACAAGCAAGGTACAGAAGTCTGCAAGGAGTATATGAAGCACAGACAGCTATTATTGCAACAACTCTATCATAAAGATATAAACAATTGCTGATAACAAAATTTATTCTAGTTATTTAGTATGTTTTCAGTAAATTTTCTAATCTATTTCCTTATAGGACTCTCACAAGTGAATCAAAAGGATAAATATATCATGATTGCTTTCTGAGAAAGCACAGAGAACACAGGAGATAAGGAATTAAATAGATCCTTGGTTATAAAGAAAGACATGAGGCAGATTGCTCTAGCTCAGTGATCCTAAAACCATACTCAACAGAGTCACTTGAAGGAATTGCTACATTTTAGATAGCTGGGTTCCATCCCCAGAGTTTATGATCTGGGATGAGGTACATAAATCTGCTGCATTAATGAATAGTCATGTCACGTTGTTGCAATTGATCTAAGGATCACATTTTGAGAATAACTAAGTCTAGTTTAACAAAAGAAGTTCGACTCAACATGAACTCATATGATCATGGCCTCAAGATCACTGGAATTGTATTCAGTGTGTAATAAAAACAGTGAATGATGTCATTTAATAAAGAACATTTGTAAAAAAAAAAAAAAGCAACAGAACTAAATATATAGCAACGTAAAGGACTGACACATGTGAGTAAATTATCATCTTTATGAATTTTAAGATATACTGCAGTTTTTAGCATATGCATGTATATGTGATGTTGGATGCATGGGATTTTTTCATCTTATGTGATGTGTGTATGTATGTTCATGTGAGGGGTTCTTGTGCATGCATGTTTACGTGTCTGGGTGTGAGTGGGCTTGCATGTTGAGGCAAGAGTTCAACACCATGTGACTACTTCTATTATTCCTCACTTAACTTATTGAGAAGTAATTTATTACTTAGCCCTGATCTTGCTGATTCTACAGCTGGTCTTGAAATTCTGCTTGTATTCGCCTTCTGAGCACAAGGATCACAAATACATGAACCCATGCCTTGAATTTACATGGGTCCTGGGCATCTGACCTCAGATTCTCATGCTCACACAAGCCCTTTATGAAGGGAAGTAACTTCTTCAGCCCTGTTAGGAGGATCTTATTTTTTGGCATGTGTGTGTGTGTGTGTGTGTGTGTGTGCATGTGTGTGTGTGAGTGTGTGCATGTGTGTGTGTGAGTGTGTGTGTGTGTGCATATGTATGTATGCATATTAGTATGTGAGTGGGCATGAATGTAAAGGCACATGCATGTAGAAGACAGAGGAAAACTTCAGACAGGAGATATTTTACACGGGTACTGGGGATTGAACTCAAATCATTTGTCTACACAGCAAGCACTTTGCCCCCTGAGCCATCAATCACTCTTCCGAGCCAGAAAGACAGAATTTTTAAAAAGAAATTAGTTAACAAAACTGTTTCTAGTAAGTGTCCACCTTAATTATTTTAAACAAACACAAAAGTGAGGCAGACAAACTGGTGACAAAAAATTTATGAGAAAAGAAGAGATATCTATAATGAAACTACTTAACTGAATTAGTATATGACACAACAAATGAACTACCAGTGAGAAATTTATTCTCATAATTACAACCAATTTTGTTAATTATCAATCATATTCTCTTCCATTCCATGACTTCCTGAGGCCTGGCAAAACAATTTGATACATATTAGTTTAACTTTTTTCCTTGAACCTCTTCTTACACTCTAAAGTGATATAGAAAAAAAAATGGTACTATAAAAATATTATTATTATGGCCAAAATATTGAAACTCTTTACTCATGTTTGAGAAATATTGAGTGACAAGAGAAGAAAGAAACAATATCACAAATAATCTAACAGCAAAGATTTAGTTAATGCCAGGTTAATGTTAAAAGAGGAAGAGAAAGATGCTGAAGTGTTCGTATCTCTGTTCTAAAAAGTGAAAGCATTAATAAACACAGAAATGAATAAATAAAATGAAAAAACAAATGAGAGTGATAACAAAAGTACAGGTATGTAAGTCATCATAAATGCAGGTATACTTTCGAAGGACAAATATTGAATTCTGGAGAAGGAAAAAATACATCAAAATAGAAGTGGTACTGGTTTGAAAGCAGAAAGGATTCAATGGAATGGGGGGTGAAGGAAGAGTTCAAAAGAAGGTACTGGGAGAGATTATGGTCAAAATATATTATGTACAACTATGAACGTTGTCATTAAAAAGTTTTTAAGAAATTGGGTTGGAGAGATGGCTTAGCTGTTAAGGCACTTGCCTGTGAAGCCTAAGGACCTGTGTCTGGCTCTCCAGGTCACACATAAGCCAGATGCAAAAAGTGACTCAAGTGAACAAGGTCACACACATGCACAAGGTGGCACAAACATATGGAGTTTGATTGCAGTGGTTGGAGACCCTCGTGTGCCAACTCTTTCTCTCTCTCTCTCTCTCTCTCTCTCTCTCTCTCTCTCTCTCAAAACAATAAAAAAATAAAATTAAAAATAAAAAAAGGCCAGTCTGTTTGGTTTAGCCCATCCAAAAAGGCTGGGCATGGTGGAGCACTCCTTTAATCTCAGCACTCAGGAGGTAGAGGTAGGAGGATCACTGTGAGTTCGAGGCCACCCTGAGACTACATAGTGAATTCCAGGTCAGCCTGGGCCAGAGTGAGACCCTACCGAAAAACAAAACAAAACAAAAAAAAAAAAATACTCATTTATTCATTGTGATCAAGTTGAGTTTTCCCCAGGGATGAACAGTGACTATATATGTGACTCAATAAATATAAAAAAGCCTGTCAACAAAATGTGACATAATTCATATGATTATTCTGGTATATTACAATAAAAACATTTAATATGTCCTAACATTCCTTCATAACAAAAATCTTGACTAAACTATGTTTCGAATTCACATATGAATTTAGTTTTCCTGGTACCATTTATCAAAAAGGTTATCCTTTCTCAAACATAATATAAACTGTGTGTAACAAACCCCATCATAATGAATGGAGGACATCTGACAGTTTTTCCTACATGATTTGGAACAGAACAATGATATTCACTTGTGGCACCTTCTTTCAACCAACTAGACAAATATGAAAACAAGTGAATAAAAATGCATAATAAACACAAATTATCTGTGTTTGGAAATGATGTGATATCAGCAAAAGACATTTTGTGAATGGCAATTCAGTAAATTTATGGAATACAAAATCAACATAAAAATCAGGTTGTTTATACATCAAAAATGAAATTACTACATCAAAAATGAAATTACTCATAAAAACAAAATAATGACTCCTATTCACAGCAACTACAAAATATGCAGGAATAAATTTGAATAAGGAAGCAAATGGCTTCAATAATGAAGAGTACAAAAGGGATAAAATAAATTACAAAGAACGTTCACAGGAGGAAATCGGGACAGACTCCTTAATTTCATGAATTAGAAGAACTAATAATCTTTAAAAAAAAAATCCAAGGCTGTTTATAGATTCAATACAATTTTGCTTCAACTAACAGTGACATTCTTCACAGAATTAGAAAACCAAATTATCTTAAAATTCATGTGAATGCAAAAAATCCCCTAAATAGTCAAAGAACAAAGCTAGGAGCGCTGTGAAAAAGTCTTCCAGACAAGGCATGGTTGAGGGCTCGTGAGCTCGCAGCAGCCGTGGTTTCCTGCCAGGACCCACACACGACTAGGCTAGCCAAGATTCAGTCAAGGGTTGGAGAAGGGGATTATGAGGCCTTACCCCTCCGGGAAGAGCTGTTGGCCGCTAGTGGTTCCTGAAGGAGGGAAAGACATTATCTTCAGTGGTGGAACCACTGCTAAATTGTCCATGCTCTGGTAATTCCATTCACAGTCACACCAGAAACCCTAGTTAAACTCACTGGGTCACCAAAACAAGTACAAAGGCACGAAAAGTACAATGGGGACTAGTGGGGAAGAAACAGGGGTTCAGCAGGAGTGAAGGTAGACAACTGGGTGACGGGGCTGAATATGATCAGAACACATTATAAGCACTTACACAAGTGTAGTGGTGGCACACAGCCATGGTGGGGAACCAGCTGCTCTCAATTTGGCTAACTGATCCCCTCACTGGTATGGGACCCATAGCTGGAGCTGGGAAACAAGTCAGAACCATATCCAAACATAAGCCCACTCTCCAATATCAAGCTACCATCAATTGTGGGCTACAAGAGGGCCTACACCTATTAAATTCTCTATTAGAAATAGTCAAATAAATACATTAACTTTAATAATCTTGCACTGCCCAAGACGTCAACTCGGTATATCAGAATGAAAGCTTGGCTCACTATTTACACAGAATTACTGCATTCCATCTTGCTTTCTGATCACTCCGTCGCCTGACTATCTCCAGTGGTGAGTCTCCTGTCCAGGAGGGTGTGGGGTTTTGAAAGGAGTTGGCAGCCAGGTTTTGATGCCAGTGAGGAAGGGAGTGGGAAGGAAATCTTTGAAGAATGGCACGATTGTGGCTGAGAATGAGAGCAGGAAAAAAAAAAAAAACAAAAAAGGAAACTGTTGTTGGGAGAAAAGGACAGGATAGAAACATTGAGGGCGATGATGAGGGCACGACACAATCAGCGGTAAGCAATTTAGACTGTAAATTGAGTGAAACTAGCAGGTTAATAACTCCGGCACAGCCTGAGTATTTAGGGTTCAGTTTCAAGGGCTACAGGGAAATGGATTTCTTTTCCTCTCAGAGTTTGAATGAAAGTCTCAGCTTCTGAGAACGAAGATACTTTCCCAAGATTAGACCCAAGCAAGTGACCAAAATCATCAACTTCTATTAGAAATGGTGACTACTGGAAAAAAACAACATATATATATATATATATATATATATATATATATATATATATATATATAGTTAACCTTTCAGAAGAAATAGACACCTTTAAAAGTGAAGATTAAAAAAAAATAACGTCATATGAGAGAAAGGCCGGATTGTAGGGTGTGGGCACCCCTATACAATATGAGAAAACGGGCTGCACTCAGCAACAAGGAAAAGCAGGGCATAATGGGAGGCATTTCTGGACAAAATTGTGAACTCCACCTCTATTAAATAGAACAAGCTAGATGACGGTATCACAGGACAAAAGCACCTCATAATAAACATCAGAGCTGAGCCTGACCCGTGCCACCTAGCAGCTCCATCACGTTATCGCTGATAACAGAATAAGGCATAATCACACACATGGAATCGTAAAAGGTAACATCGCACATAGTAGGGGGGAGATCAGAGGTAGGGTAAGGGATGTACAATGAGGAAAAGGGAGAAATTGACCAAGGGTACATGGCCCAGTCCGGAGGGTATCATGTTTTACGGTCGATAAGTGAAATTCTCTTCCTGCAGCAGCCACAGTGAGTGATAATATATATTTAAAAAACGGCTGGAAGAAAAGGTGTTTGACATTCCCAACCCAAAAATAAATGAATGATGGCATTATTAGCTAGATTAACTCTGGAATGTGTACATAAATCCAAATATTACATGGTGCACTGTATGTATACACGAGAAAATCCACTTATTTTTCCCAATAAAACTGTGATTCACATCTATTATCTAGTATTTTTGTAGAAAATGTTAGTGTTGAAATAGCACTATAGTTTGAGAATTTTTTTCCCAAAACTGTGTACTTCTAGAATGGTACTAAAATGTGTACTGTAGGTCAATTTTATCCTATTTTCATGACCTGACTGGTAATAAAACTCAGAAGAGATCCCAGGGAAAATTCTCCTTATTTGCAATTTTGTATGATCCTGACATTTATTAGTTTAAAAATGACATTTTGAAAATTATATGTATATATATATATATATATAGACTTATATATATATATATTTATATATATAATATTTATATATATATCATATATATATTATGTATATATAAATTTATATGTATATAAATATATAAGATTATATAAGTTTCAAGTAGATATTTTATATTTACATAAATATTTTTTAATTTAATCTATTGACAGAATTTGTTTCAAATTAATAATAAACCTTCAGGCTGGAGAGATGGCTTAGTAGTTAAGGTGTTTTCCTGCAAAGCTAAAGGATTCTGGCTCAATTCTCTAGGATCCACGTAAGCCAGATGCACAAGGGGGCGCATGTATCTGGAGTTCGTTTGCAATGGCTGGAGGCCCTGGTGTACCCATTTTTTTCTCTCTCTCCTCTCTGTCTCTCTCTCTCTCCCTCCCCCCTCTCTCAAATAAATAAATAAATAAAATATATTTTAAAAATTATAATAAAACTTCTTTTCCATCATAGCCATTACTGGACAAGCAATGTCCTTGGACCTCTTTCCCTCTCTTCCATACACAGAAGCTGATGAGGTCAACTATGAGCATTCAGTGTTTAGGTCTGCTCATACCAGGCAATAACGCTTTGAAATTATGCTATAAAATGTGATCAACATCAGTAAGGAATATATTTGTTAACCTGAAGCATTCTATAATAATTGGGGGAAAAAAAGCAACAATTCAGGTAATATAGAACTCAGCAAACCAGACTGAAAGGTCAGTCATGAGAAACGATTGTTGAGCAAAACAGAATTGGGCGGGGGGAGGGTACTAAGGAAGGCAGGAGAAACTAGAAAGGAAGTGAAATCCACAAGCAGTTGTGAAAAGAAAACTCCTTACTAACTGAAGCCAAAGTAGAAATGTAGGTGGGTGTGTATGTGTGTGTGTGTGTGTGTGTGTGTGTGTGTGTGTGTGTGTGAGTGCTCTGGTACGAATATGGTTCTTCCACCTTCTGCTGGATTCTTAGTGTCTACAATGTGTAAATGGGGATTTCACAGTGGATGGTGGAGACCTCAAGCACTAGAAATACGGAGCTGCATACACACGTACTACTCACCAAGAGACAGATTTGGCACTTAAAAACTTCCGGTTGTGACTCTCAGGTCTTTCATTTCTCGGCTTAATCTCAGAAGAATGGAAACACACAAGAATGTATAGCTGTTCTTTTGTGTGTGTGTGTGTGTGTGTGTGTGATGTACTCAACAACCTAATTTATTAGGAAACCAGCTTTCAAAAACCATTCTTGGCCCATGGACAATACCCACCACTTCTGAAGTGACATGGAGAATAAACCCTTCTTTCTGCACAGGACAATGTAAAGGCATAGCCCCATAGACTCGGATGTGTTATTGAGTCTGCAACTTTGGCCCCCAGCAGGCAGATTCCCACTAGGGTGTGTGTGTGTGTGTGTGTGTGTGTGTGTGTCCCTGGGGCAATCTGGGACCAGCCCAAAGGTGTGTGGAGAGCAGTTTGAGTTTGGTGGTGTTGGTGTTTGGCTTGCTGCAGTGGTGTCTCTCTGCTTGGATCTATGTAAGGGAGCCAGCTTCTTCCACCATTAATGGAACTTCTCCCGTATTTGTAAGTGAAAAGAATCCCTTTCTTCCCATAAAGTAGGTTTGGATGCTCATCTCAGCAACGTCAGTCGGCCTTGGCCATACATGTTTGTGGGGTTTCAACCACGAAGCTGTAGTCTTTTTTCCCTCACAGGTACCTGAGGACTAGAGCACGGGACATATGAATTGGCCCTTTTCTTTCACCTTAAATAAAAGACAGGAAATTATAGTGTATTGTGTAAATCTGGACACGTTCCTTACTTTCCTTTGGCTTATATATTTTTTATTAAGAATACACTTTGTGGGGCTGGAGAGATGGCTTAGTGGTTAAGCGCTTGCCTGTGAAGCCTAAGGACCCCGGTTCGAGGCTCAATTCCCCAGGACCCACGTTAGCCAGATGCACAAGGGGGCGCATGCGTCTGGAGTTTGTTTGCAGTGGCTGGAGGCCCTGGCGCACCCATTCTCTCTCTTCTCTCCCTATCTGCCTCTTTCTCCTCTGTCTGTCACTATCAAATAAATAAATAAAATTAAAAAAAAGAATATACTTTGTGGGCTGGAGAAATAGCTTAGTGGTTAAAGTATTTGCCTGTGAAGCCTAAGGACCCAGATTCAATTCCCCAGTATCTACATAAGTCAGATGCACAAGGGGACGCTTGCATCTGGAGTTCATTTGCAATGGCTGGATGCCCTGGTGTACCCATTCTGTCTCTTATTTCATCAATCTGATGGGCTATCCATTGCACCACAGAGCCTCCTCCATTCTTTCTGCCTCCCCCCACTCTCATAATGGATAAACAAAATTTTAAAGAAGAATTTACTTTGTATGGACACATCATATGTTGGTACCATCATTTCCCTCCTCCCTGTCCCCAATCTGCTGAGAACCCACATTAGTGGAGTTGCTGGTTCTCCCCATAGAGTTATGGGTTATGTGTTGTGAGAGCAACAGTCAAACATGGGGCGGGTAAATGCCTCTGGGCATGCTTTCCCAACTTGTGTTTTAAGTCTCCCTTGCCTTATTTTTTTCCCCACAAAGAAAAAGGATAACAGCAAATAAACAAACAAAAAATCTCCTTGTGCCAAGTTTGGGAAGAATAAACAAACAGTATATGCAATGTATTTGGAAATATGTCTGGTACTGTTTGATAGTAAATCCTAGACATCCTCATTATCAGCGTGTATTCTATTACTGTTCTGCTGACTTAAGTATCAGCTTCGTGGTGTTACTTCCCAGCATCCATCTCATCTCAAGAGATTGCTGTGACTGCTAACCTCATCCTACAGTTCATTCAGTGATCGAACCATGCTATACCGCTCTTCAAGCAGTCCTAACATATTGATCACTTCAGCTTTTTTCATGCAATTCCTTTCCAGGAGTGTATTGCATTAAACACTTAAGACTCCAGGTGGGATTAGAAAAAGAAAAGAGAAGAGAAGAGAAGAGAAGAGAAGAGAAGAGAAGAGAAGAGAAGAGAAGAGAAGAGAAGAGAAGAGAAGAGAAGAGGAAAGAAAAACTGTCTCCCCACTTTGCTGGAAACATGGCAAGATTTTTCTAACGCCTCTGCTACATTTGGGTTTTCCTCAAAAAGACTATATCTACAGGAGCTAATGACCTTACAAAACAATATTCTATGGAACATAACACTTTAATCATTCATAAGGGTGGCCTATAATTAACATAAAATTTTAGATGTCAATTTTTTTTAGTTCTTAATGGAATCTTCAATTTTGAATGAACACATATTTTGCTCAACTTTTTTCTGAATTTTCAAATGTATCACCTTTTGAATATCATCATAAACAGTTTTATCTTCATCTTGTAGCTACAGATGTTTATGTTTGGGAATTTAATTAATATTCCCAACAGTAGTCAGAATCTGAGTGGCAAAGGTGTACTTTAAGGTCCTCTGACTCAGCCCACATCTGTGATCATATATCCAGCCTGCTTATCCCAGACTGTTCTCAATAACATATGTGAACCAAACTGATCTGAGACAGAAGCAAATACAGATCATTTCCTATCTGTCATAACCTCATCTAGACTTCCTAATTTCCCCTCACAATAGTCTCCACCATATGATATGCTATGTTCTTTAAAAGAAAAATAAATCCAAACTGTGACAGTCCATTTTCTTTCATGGTAATACCAAGTAATTTACCTTTATGAAATTAAATGCAGTCACTTCCCTCGAAGAGTGCATGGAATGGAATCTCCAGCCTAAGATAGAATGCTGTAGTTAGAAGATCTTGCCAGAATGCAGACTCACATGCAAAATTCATCCTTCATGTCACCTCAGATACACAGCCGTGCATCATCATGTAGTTCTGTAACAAGGATCAATAAATTGTTAAATACTTCATACAGGTGAGTATGCATAAAGAGCTTAACCAATGAGCTTGGATTAATGCCCTAAACATCCAATGACTATCACCAAAGTCACTAATTATATTTATTCTTTTGTCATCAATTTTATTTATTTGTTTGAACTAAACCCTATATTTGCTAGTCGAGACTGCAGGCAGTGAAATATAACGGACTTACATTTGTTAATTATGGATTGCGGAAGTTCTGCCAAGATTAGCTCTAGTCTCACCATTGTAATAACAAAGTAGCTAAGGAAAGTTTTTGCTTTTTGTTTTTTTTTTTTTTTTTTTTTACAGCAGATATGGAGAATCTCATTAGTGTGTTTTCTAATTAGTCTTTGGCTTTCAGAGATAAACATGCTGAGGTGAGAAGACAAAATAATCAGTTTTTCTAGAGGAATATGTTTATCTTTCATGAAAGAGAAACACAAACCCTTGGGCTTCTAATGTGAAACATTATTTCTTGTGAAAAATCATTGCAAAATAAATTAACAAGACTGATACTTTTCTAAATTTCAAACCACCATAAACATATTAGGACATGACCACTGGCTTGATAATTATTACAGCTATTTCATTACCTCCTTCAAAATAATTATTAAGTATATTGAAAACTATAGTAGTACAAAATACTACTTTAGGGTTGGGGAGTTGGATCAGCTATTAAAGTTGCTTTCTTACAAAGCAACTACCTATGTAAAGGCAGGTGCACAAAGTGGTGCATGCATCTCAAGTTCAATTACAGTGGCAAGAAGCCCTAGTTAATCCATCTCTCTCTCTCTCTCTATCTCTCTCTCTCTCTCTCTCTCTCCTTGCAAGCAAATAAAAACATTTTGAAAACAATGCTATTTTAATTATACTAAGTACAAATACCAACTGTCATTAAGCCAATGTTATTTTTTCCCAAATGTTTGGAAAGTTACAAGGATAGGAGCTTTTGAATTAGATGTGGAAAAATCTAACTAATTAGCCGATTAACTAATTAACAAGAATGTATGCAGCTTGATTTTATTCACATTGTATGAATCAAATTATTTCTTTTAATAGCTTTTGTCATGTGCTGTACTGCTGTACTTCTATTTTTTTTTTCCCCCTCATTCTGTCAGTGCATTAGCCAAGGAACAAACAGAAAATGCAAATGTTTTAATGAGCAATTAGGGAGAAGGAGGTAAAGATAAGAACAATGGTAAGGGAAGGTGAGACTCCAGTAGCAGCAGTCAAAGCCATTCCCTCTGGTGGGGCTGGGGGGAAAGGGGAGGATAATGAAAAGAAAATGGTGCCCAGAATTTGGAGCCATGTCCTTTAGCATAGAGATACTTACAGAGACCATGTGAAGTTGAGAATAAACAGAGGAAGGAGCAACACTATTATTTCACTGTATTACACTCTAGTCTCGCAAGGGCTTACCTCAGGGAGACCCAACCTAAAGACAATTGGCTGGGTATATAGAAAGATGGATCCCTCAGGGCCTATCTGACAAAGCATGGATGAGAGTGAGACAGACACAGTGAAGTATATCAATATGATAATTATATCGATGGAGAAGATCAGACAATATAAATAGCACTATGTGATTGTGTTTTAAAGGTTTTAATTTATGGAAATAATATTATACAAAGAAGTAATTTAAGTCATAGGAAAGTTTAGAGAGTATTAAGTACTTCTACATAATAATATATCTTGAATAAATATAAATTATATAAATATGTTTGAATATAAAATAATATATATTTTAAATATATACCCCTGTATAACAATATAATGTAAAAGCCTTTCCATACAATTATGAACTTGATATGTCTAATAAATGGCAGTTATGCAGATGTGCAATTACTTCATTATATGATACGATATAATACACCTGTATAATATATACAAATATCTGCATGTAATAAATATATACTATCATTTAATAAGTTTTACTTTACAGACAAATAGGATGAGACCTTATAAATATAAATTTTACATACATATATATTTTTTTTTCTTTCAGACCCATTATCTATAACTTTGTACCTGAAACCTTGGATCACAAGAATAATTCCCAACCCATGTTCATGCACGCAATCTTAATTAAACACAGTCACACACACAAGAAACAAACAATAAAGAGGCATCGAAGTGGAAGAGGGACTACTTGGGAAGAACAAGGGGTTAGTTGAAGGGGGTCAGAGAGAGTAACAAAGTAAGGTAATGGAAGGGAATTATGATCAAAATACATTATAGACATGCATAAATAATCTCAGTAAGATAAAATAAAGAAACCTTGTGCGTGCAGCTTATCTGTTTCACCACAGTCTATTGTGAAATGTTTCTTGTGAAATTTGCTTTAGCATTTCTTATATTGAAATATACATTAGAGGTTATAAATATTTGATGTCATGATTAGTACTCCGCACAACAAGCAAACATGGTCAGGTATGTACTGCATTGCCTAATGAAAGTGTACTACTAGTCATCCTCACTCACTGGTGAGTGGCTCAGTCATGATCTTACCTAGATTCTCATGATAAGGTATTTATTTTCTATTGGGGTCCTGATAGAAGGACAATATTTTTCATTAAAATAGTTGTTGTTTGCTTATGAGTGCACCATCTTGAAAAATATTCTATCTTCTTCATTGTGGACACTGATAATTTCTCACTGAAAAAACACAGCATCTCAAAAACATCCAAATGTTAGCAAAAATGAAGAAGAGGGTATAAGGTGAAAGGCATAGATAATGTTATTTAGTGTTGTTCACAGAAAACTATCAGTCCACAGACTGTTTTCAGTTCATGTGGGACACATGTAGAAATTGTAAATAAGCATTTAGAAACTTTTATGATAAGATGAGAGCCTCTATCCTTTTATGTTTAATTTTCTCAAAAGTATGTCATCAACAGATTTGAAAACAAAATAAGATAAAATAACCTCATTACCCCCACAAATATTTTAAGAAACCCTAGTCAGAGTTGTTTGTAATTATATGTTCAAAGTCAAGTTGGAAAGAGAATGATGTTGATGACTTAGTAGAAGAGATAATGTAACTTTTCCAAAAGTAAAATGGACATTAAGCCACAAATTGAAAATAACTTTCCAACTTCAAGCAAAATAAATAAAATAAACACAATGCGTAAGTATACCATAGCAATACTGCTTAAAATATGGAAGAAAGAGTGTTAAGTTGAAGTAGATAAAATGCATGTGCTGTCTTTATAGAAACCAAGATCAGAATGTCAGCTGACTCACCGAGCCAAGAAGCCAATAGCAGGAAGCTTAGCTGTTAGCATAGAACTTTGGTTCTCAAGGTGATAGAACTTTTTAAAAAGATTAGTTGAGGGTTTTCCTTTAAAAAAAAAAAAAAACTAGGGCTGGAGAGATGGCTTAGTGGTTAATGCATTTGCCTACAAAGCCAAAGGACCCAGGTTCAACTCCTCAGGACTCACGTAAGCCAGATAAGGGGCTGGAGGCCCTGACATGACCATTCTCTATCTGCCTTTTTGTCTCTCCTTCTCTTTCTCTCAAATAAATAAATAAAAACAAATAAAAATATATATGTATAATATATACATATTATACATATATACATATGCATTATATATAATATATATATATACATACATATTATATATATACTATACATAGCTTATATAAACTATTATATATATATATATATATATATATATATATATATATATAATGTAAAATGGGGGTCTTTTGGTGGGGGGGGGTCAAGGTAGGGTCTCACTCTTGCCCAGGCTGACATGGAATTTACTATGTAGTCTCAGGGTGGCCTCAAACTCACAGAAATTCTCCTACCACTGTCTCCAGAATTCTGGGATTAAAGACGTGCCACCACACCCAGACTGAGTTTTTTTTCTTAGTTAATTAATTTATTTATTTGAGAGAGAAAGAGGGAGAGAGAGAGAGACAGAGACAGAGAGAGAGAAAAAATGGTCTCCAGCCACTGCAAATGAACTCCAGACACATGTGCCACCTTGTGCATCTGGCTTATGTGGGTCCTTTGGCTTTGCAAGCAAATGCCTTAACTGCTAAGCCATCCCTTCAGCCCCGAGATTTCTTTTTTAAACAGAAGACTTACATCAAAGAACTAAGAGCTATCAATAAACCCAACAAAATTTTGGGGAGATTTATACATGTGAAAGAAAAATGTAATATGAGGCTAGGTCAGATGGATGTTGGTGGCATTAATTTATAATGTGAATGTATAGTTAGGTATAAGATGTAGGGAAATTAAATAAAATTTAACATAATAGCACATGCAATTAGTGGAGGCAAGATGAATGAGAATTTAAAACATGAATTCAGATTAAAATTTGATAATTTATGAATTATGGCAAAGGCAACTTAAAATGATTTAGGGAAGAGCATTTAAGTAAAATGCACAGATAATAAAAAAGAAGATAAGATTAAAACAAGAATCTTAAAGCAGGTGAGACAAACCCGATGCAAGTAATATACAGATGGTGTAAATTTAACTATATTGCCCGAATAATTAAACGTAAATGGACTAGAAATTAATGGCGTTTGACTCTTTGAAGGCTTACATTATGTCTATGAGATACATTACACTTTCACTTGTGCATTATACTTCACATTTAAACATGTTAAAATAAACAAGTTGTTTTGAAGTTCTTCCAAATAATATGCTTCCACAAGTAGCATATTCATAAGGAACTCCATTCACTCAATGATTATCAGGGACACATTCTCTAGGAACTATAAAAATGGCTCCATTCAAAGATGCTAAAGAAATTCTACATACCACTTCTCCTCTTTAATGCAAATGAAAGTATTTAAAGCCTCATGGAAGGCTTCTCTTAAAAATATAATTTGATAATGTCCTATCTTTCCATGAATTCCTTTTAAACCACATCCTATCTCTGTTATTTTCATATAAGTCATTTTTTTTCTTAAAATAATGTACTTAAAATTCAGTTCTTGCATTCAATTGTAATAAAAGCAGAAAAGATAACAAAGCATTCTGAAGGTTATTTGTGCTTTTCACCAACATTTCAGTTCCCTTCTCTTTCTGACTCCTTCACAGGCTGGTTTGCCAAAAGGACCTCCACTGGTTATTAGTAATGTTCTGATGATTCCAGGTGGTCATGTCCATTACAGTTCAGATATCTATCAGTGGTCATCGAGGACAGTGTATGAACTGAATGCATTGTGCTGCTGCTACGATATCTCAAAATTTGAGAATGAGGAAAAACAGTAAATATAAAGATCTCTATTTCTGAAGGCAGCAGACTCACTGAAGAAAACCGAAGAAAGCCTGAGCATGATTATCCACGCTTTAAGGTTGAGTAAAATCCCTTATAAATTTTAAAAGTTTTTGTAAGTTTGCAAATATATTAAAAGTAAATATTTGGTGGGAACCTAATTGTTTAAAGTGGGAAATACTTCATGTATAGGACACCAAACTACAGAAGGTAAATATTTTAAGGTCTTTATTTTTCCAGAATAAATTTAGGCATATTGCAAAATTGAGAGCAAGGGGCTATGTAGATGGCTTGGCAGTTAGGATGCTTGCCTGCAAAGCCCAAGGACCCATATTCGACTCTCCAGATCCCACTTAAGCCAGATGCACAAAGGTGAGGCAAGTGAGAGATAACACATGCCCACTAGGTGGCACAAGTGTCTGGAATTTGATTTCATTGGCTGAGGCCCTGGTGTGTCAATTCTCATTCCCTCTTTCTCTCTCTCCCTCTCACTCTCTCTCTCTCTCTCTCTCTCTCTCTAAAAATAAAAGAAAATTGAGAGCAAGGTACAAAGATACCCACCACCACCACCACTACCATGCTACTCACATCACACGGGCACAGCCTCTCCCATTATCACCATTCACTATTCCAATGTGGAACTGACAACTGACATCGGCATATCATTTTCATACAAAATCTGAAGTTTGCATTAAGATTCATTCTTCATGTTATATATGCCATGGGTTTGGACATATGTGTGTGTGTGTGTGTGTGTGTGTGACACACACACACATATAATATTTTTAGCTAGCATACATATTTTAGGTGAATTTGGCATATATCTACATTATAGAATCACATAAAATATTTTCACTACCTAAAAGTCCATTGTGAACATAGTGGAAAGCAAACGTCTTTCTAATCCTTAATGCTTTCACTTCATTTGGATTTTTGTTTATTTTTATTTATTTGAGAGTGATAGACAGACAGAGAAAGAGGCAGAGACAGAGAGAGAGAGAGAGAGAGAGAGAGAGAGAGAATGGGCACACAAGGGCCTCCAGCCACTGTAAACGAACTCCAGATGCATGCGCCACCTTGTGTATCTGGCTTACATGGGTATTGGGGAATGAAGCCTCAAACCAGATTCCTTAGGTTTCACAGGCAAGTGCTTAACCGCTAAGCCATCTCTCCAGCCCATCGTTTGGATTTTTTAACTGTCCTACAAAAGCTCACATATTGAAAGCCTCATCATACCACAAGGATGGATTCTTCATTTAATGATATCCCGGGATCTGTTGGAAACTTTTAGAAGTAAAGAGCACATGGTGGAGTTGTCATTAGTGTGTTCAGACCCAGCATGCACTTCTCTTTCTCTTTTCTTGGATGCCAAAAAGTTACCAGTTTTCTCCACTACATGTGTTACCATGAAACCGTCTCACCAAAGACTCAGTAACTAATATCAAGTAAGCATGGACTAAAATCTCTGAAACTATAAACTGTAATAACTCTTCCGTCTTTAAATTGATATCCACAGATATTTTGTTACAGGAAAAGAAAGTTAAAACAATTTAATATTTCTCTATGACATGATTATTCACGAATTTACATAACAATGCCCTGAAACTTGACATGTTTTTTTCACTTTTATGATAACACTGATAGATACTTTTGTGCATAATAAAATATATTTCTGATTATTTCCTTGGATTGGAGTACTATACATTTAGTTACATGACTGCAAAATGCACAGCATGAAAGTGCAAAATAAATCTGTTGTAATAATATATTCTAGAGCTGATGTGCCCCTTTATATGTGGGTTAGAAGTGTTTGGTAACTTAAATCTCTAATTTTAGTGGGATTAATTTGCTCCATTTGTTTTCTTTTGATATGTGACTTCCATCACATAAATAAATGAATTGCATTGGAGAATATAATACAAGTTAGAAAGGGTTCCAGTACTTCTTAGTTAATACTACAAGAATCTCCAATCTCTTTGACAAGCCAAAGTGTTATGGAGAATGTGACAACCTACAGAGGAATGTAAGAAATAAGATACATACAATGAATAAGTTGCTCCTATGTTAGAGACTAGCTATGAGCTAATCCAACTTATTGGAAAAGAGATGTAAATAAATTAAACATCTCATAGAAGAGAAAGGACCACATTTTAAAAAACTTAATTTTATTAATAATCAGTACAATAGTTTGTTAGGTGGTAAATAATGAGAAAGAGAGAATGGTCTTATGAAGAAGCATCTTTTTTTTTTCTCTGTTTTTGCATGCTTGCTGCTGACAAGGGCAAAACTAGTGAACAATGCACAAGGCCTCAGCTGGCTAAATGATTAACTTAGCAAAAGTAGAATTTGATGATGCACTAATAAGAAAAGATTTACTTGCAAAAGATCTGTTGTTGCCTCTGCAGAAGATTGCATAACTGTATACTATATATCTTCCCTGAAATTTCTGTTAACTCTCAACATGACTGCAGGCTCTTACAGGGACAGAGAATTATGTAAGGAAAACATGTAAGACTGTATTTTTATCTTCTTCCCACCTGTTTTTCTGCAAAATATCCACTAAGATGAGATGGTGTTTGCTTCAAAAATCTTTATTAAGTGTATGAAATGTTGTGCTTAGCATTACAAATTGATTTTAACCCATGCTCATGGGTAAAACGTGGCCTAAACATATAATGTTCTGGAGAATATCTCTTATCCCCTAACTTATTCATGGGAGAGAATCTTCTTTCATTTTTATGCCCTTACAAACATTAAAATTCGAGGTACCATAATTTCATGAAGCAAGTCATAAAGTCATTGCTACCTTGCCTAGAATTTAGATGTTTATTTTACCCTCTTTTTATGATTTTAAAATTTGTATTCCAGGATTAACCACTGAGTTGAGTAAATGAAAGCTTGATCCTTGCTACTAAAAGCACCAGAATCAATGTTCATGACACTACATTTGGGAGTACTGTCACCCATTACCACGCTCCCCCCTTACTAGTTATCTTAGTGAATGTCTTAGACATATTTCACCTTTCTTTTACAGAATTTATCTAAGACCTGTAAGAAATTTTATTTGTTTCCACATAAAGGAAATGAGTGAAAGAAAGCTCTAAGAATGAAAATAATTTTTATAAGATCCTTGGGGCCCTTGAAGATGGCTCAGTGGTTGAGTGCTTGCTATACAAGCATGAGGGCCACAGAGGGAGGGCTTGAGCCTTCCCAAGTGTAATTTTAGCCACTCATGTCAAAACCGGGTGTTGGCAACCATTATTTCTGCTCTTATAGCACTTTCCAGCACTATGAGGGTTATCTGGGAGGAAACTGGATGCCTTATCAGTTCCAGCATGGTAAGTGGATGTCCTATTCTTCAGGCTGTGGTGTCTTCAGCAACAGAGACTTACCTTTTAGCTCTTTCAGGTAACCAAGTGTTTTGGAAATTCCCTGCATTATTTTGGGGACCTTGTGTCTCCCTGAAAAACACAGCTCACTGTTGGGGGAACCCAATTCTGGCTGGCCCTGGAAGTTACCAGCCAGAGCTAGAGAATAATGGGTGCCAACAGATTGAATAGGCAGGAGATCCTGCCAAATGCAAAATCAACCATCCCAGCAAGAATATACATTTATGCAATAGCAGGATGTAGCTGATGCAGGTAACCAACTACTCATGAATTGTATATGAGACTTCCTCAGTGGGGAAGGATTCATATCTACTTCAGAGAACCAAGCCAGATCCCCTAGGACAGGAACCCCGTAGGCTTCAGAGAGAACTTTTACTGCTCTTTAAGAAGAGTGGACATACACACCAATAAGTCTCTCTTATAACTAGGCTTATCCCCTTTAATTCAAAACTGCTCTCACCTTTGATTGGAGAATCTGTTCTATCATACAGATTGTGGAGAACACTGAGGAGAAGCAGGATACATCAGTACATCAAGACTAGAGAATCTACTTTCTACCACAAGATGGTTCACCCCCACCTCATCTGCTCAGGCCAGAACTCACTACAGAGGAAGCAGTGATGCAAATACTGCTGTCGTGACTAGCCTGAAAACCAGTTCTATGGAGATCGCAACAGACACTGCTCACTCAAACCTCATCTAAACAGAGATTCAGAGGCTGCAGAGAAAGGAACAGTAAATTAGATCCTTATCTTGTTCACCAAGGCTCAGGGACCATTGGGGAAGAGGGACCAGAAAGATTTTAAGAGCTCAGGGTGGGTGGGAATAGCCTTAGGCACCATATTTTCCACATATACCCACCTAATACTGACTGAGACCTCTTGATCCCTACAATGAATACCAAAACCCCTACCAACAAAGACACTCTCCATAATTGGGGCTGGAGTAAAGAGATCAAAATACACAATATTTTTATTAAATACATTATATATATGTATATTATATATATATGTATATTATATATATATATATATATATGTATGTATATATATATACTTTTTTAAAGCTGACCACATACATTTATAAACCCAGTTATGTAGGGCTCAGAGACCAGAAAATTTCTGGGGCCCTGAGTCTTGCTGACTAAAACCCAGCACCTCTGGGTGGAATTAGACACTCTTATCTCAATGTAAGCAGGCAGATGAGCAAAGGAGAAGCCATCTGCTATTTTCTTATGGCCTCCAAATGCATGCCCATAGGGCGCACACACTCTACCACACATATACTACAACAAAACGTCCTGTGTGTGTGTGTGTGTGTGTGTGTGTGTGTGTGTGTGTGGTGTTCTGTATTTGTTTTGAGAAAAAAGAAAAGAAACACTCAGTAAAATACATTTACAAAGATAACTCTAAATAAACCACTCGTTCACTTATTTTAAAATCCAGTATCATTACTTTGGTTTAAACAATATGACTGCTGGGGGTTTTTTTTTAAATGATTTTCAGTGTTAAATGAGTTTCAGAATGAAGGTTAAATGTAAATATGTTATGACTTGAAAGGTTTTAGTATTGTTTTAAAAGGTCCTCTGGTTGAAGAATCTTCAGATATAGTACAACTAAAGATTTTGAAATAGGAGTCTCAGTATATAATGGGCTAGATAAGTTATTTCAATCACATAAAGAGTTACCAATGAAATATGTTTTCATTATATCTCAGTTTGGTATAAATAAAAGAAGTCATGGTGACTAAGATACCACAGAGAGGTGAATTTTCTTTTCATCATGAATCTTGGATACATTCCCAGCCTCTGTTTAAATAAAGTCCTTTAAACTTTCAACTTTGAAAATGTTGCTTCAGATCTCTATCACCAGTCTTAATTAAAATATCTTACTTATTGTGTATTAACTAAGAATCATAATGGATTTTGTTCATTAAGATTCCATGGTGAACATCGAACTTTAATTTTTAGACAGTTTTAATTTGGGTTATATTGACCAACTACATTAGAACAACTGTTCTGAGATTTTTATCCCACCAATTATAGTATCTTATGCCATTTTCTTTAAATATAAGACACATTAAGAGTGAACCCTAAGGAAGTCTTAAATAAAATTCTTCAGGGTAGTTATACAAATATATAGTCTACAAGAGATATAAGTATCATATATTGAATTATACCAAAAAAGAAGAAAAACATATTATTGTTCTTATACATTTAAATAATAATGAGTTATTAATAAATGCAATGGGTATAGTTTTGTAATTAAATTGAATGCATTTGGTCTAATTTTCAGCCATTATAATAAGTCTTATTTATTACATGGAAAAGAAATTTTTTAATATTCTTTCATGAATCACTGTCATATAAAGACAGTTGTCCAAGTTTAAAGAAGCAGTCATGACATATTATGGATTGAACCATGTCACCAGGTACTGTCTTCAGTCCTTAGTGACCCTGCAGACTCTGTCATATTTACTGACATTGCATTTCAAGGTACTGATGCATTAGCTTGTGACCATAAAGCAACCTCCTTGAGTCTAAATTGGTCAATTATTTTTTCTTCCATAAGGGTGACTTCTTAATAGTACATTGTTTGTGAGTTAAGTTATACTGTCCCTTTGTGACTATGATGCAAGGGCATTTGATGATTACATTTTATCTTCTGTTCAATATGTTTTCTTCAGAGGACTCCATTTGTCTTCCTGTGCAGTAGAAACCATACAACTTCTTCTTTGATTACTAGTTATAATCACTTCATCTTTCTTGAAATATTTTTGGATTCTTTTCTTCAAAATTCAAATTTTCCTTTACAAACAATGGAGTCCTCCTGCTATCTCTTCACTCTGAATAAAATGAATTATGTCTTGTTTTGTTCTGGTGGTGCAGTACTGATACTGACACTCACTCTTAGTCCATCTCCCTTGCTGCAATATCGTTATTTCCCAAAGGAAGTATTGTACTGTGTAGGGGAAAAAATGAAAGTGTGGATATGATCAAGCAATATTTCACCAGCTAACTGTAATGGAGACGGGGGAGTTGGGGATCTTGGATGTTTCCTGACACCCCAAGCCCCAAGTTCATATCTGTAAATTAACCAAAGAATTGGCAATTTGAGATTCAAGAAAATAGCTTTTTAAAAAGCACATTGTGGGCTGGAGAGATGGCTTAGTGGTTAAGGCACTTGTCTGCAAAGCCTAAGGACCCAGGTTTGACTCTGAATAACCCACCTAAGCCAGCAGCACAAGGTGATGCAAGTGGACAAGGTCATGCCCACACACCTGGAGTTCAGTTGCAGTAGCTAGCATGCCAGTTTTTTTTTTTTTTTATCTCTCTCTTTCTGTCTTCCTCTCTCTCTCTCTCATAAAAATACCACATTTTATTTAGATCTTAGAAAGGAGTTGGAAAGGGAGAAAACTAGAGGGGTAAGGAAGGGAATAAGGGAGTTGTAAAACACATGAACCCAGGTACACCATGTGGATCTTAGAGAACAACAACAAAAAAAAAAAAACACAATAAAAAGGCATATTTTAAAACATGCACATCCAAAAGATTAAAGTGAAGATGGCTTAGCAGTTAATTAGCAGTGAAGGCATTTCCCTGCAAAGCCAAAGCAACCAGGCTTGATTCCCCAATACCCACGTAAGCCAGATGCACAGGGTGGTGCACACATCTAGAGGTCATTTACAGTTGCCAAAGGCCCTGACATACCCATTATCTCCCTCTCTCTCTCTTTCTCTCTTTCTCTCTCTCGCAAGCTCGCTCGCTCTTGTTCTCTCTCTCTCTCTCATAAAATAAAAAAAGTAACTAAGTAAAGACCATAAAAGCTTAAGATCTCTGTCTCCCACACGGGCAGCTTAATGTTGCCATAATAAAATAACACAGATCAGGTAGATCAGAGATAAAAATCAAATTTTGCACAGTTCTGTAAGCAGGAGGTGCAAGATCAATGTGCTGGCAGGGCTGGTTTCTCCTGACTCCTCTTTCTTTGATTGACTGGGGAAGATTTTGTCCTCATGCACTTTTAGATGTGTTTGGGTGCTCCGGAGTGGTTCTTCTTATACAGATGCCGTTATAATGGATTAGGGACCCACCTATATGTGTCCATTTCATTTTAATCAACTTCTTAAGTCCCCATGTCCAAATTTAACCATTGTTAAGGTTAATGATTCAATATATAAATTCTAGAGTTTCAGGCCATGACAGTAGAATTTATCTTATTTAATTTTATGAAACTGGAAAATGAACTAAAGTCTACCAAGTATTAAAAAAAATGTAGCAGCTTTGATGATACCTCATGTCAAAACATGTTTCACTTGTGTTGCAGTCAGTTCTCATTGCTGGCAGAAACCACCCAAGCAAGAGCAGCTTGGGGGGAGAAAAGGGTTAATTTTGACTTACAAACAGGAGCAGAAGCTCCATGATGGCAGGGGAAAATGATGGCATGAACAAAGAGTGGACATCACCTCATGGCCAACATCAGCTGGACAATAGAAACAGAAGAGTGTGCCAAACACTGGCAAGAGGAAACTGCCTATAATACCCATAACCCCACCCTCAACAATACACTGACTCCAGGAAGTGTTAACTCCCAAATCTCTATCAGCTGGAAACCTAGAATTCAAAACACCTAAGTTTATAGGGAACTCATGAATCAAGCCACCACATTATGCCCCTGGCCCACATAAACTGATAACCATCCATGATATAAAATGCAGTTCATTCAGTCCATCTTTAAAAGTCCCCATAGTTTTATGAATCCTAATGATGTTCAAACATTCCCATAGTCTAAGATCTTTTAACTGAGCCATGATACCAAAACTCCCCCCAAGACCCATAATGGAACAGAATAAACATTCACACTGCAAAAGAGGGAATTGGGCATAGCAAAGAAATATTCAACAAATACAAGGTTTGAGAGAGGGCAGACTTAAACTCTGTAGCTCTAAGTCTAACAATTCTTGTCAGTGACAAGTCTCCAAGTCCAACAATTGTAACCACTGACAAGTCTCTGACGTTCCAATTCCACAAATCCAGTTAAGCTACTCACAGTCCTGGAAAACTTCATCAAGGGCCAGCAGTGCTCATGCCATCTCGTGGTTCCAACATCTCCACTGGGTCTCCACTGCAACCCACTCTCCAACCTCACAGCTCCATTGGGTCTCCATGTAGGCATCCAGCAAACCTGTTTCATACTGCCCATGGTCAATTCCCAAGCACAAGACCGTGTTGCAAATTCAATGACCCTCTCTTTCCTGCATTTCTTATATTCCATAATAGCAAGAGGGGTGCCAATTTGTTAATCCAGGGGGGAATAAAGCAGACTTTAAAGAACAAAACATTCCTTCAGCACTCAGGCCCCTTCAAGAATCTACAGTTTTTCTGTGATTCCAGTGCATGTCAGCTGGCCAAATCTCAATGGTTGTAATCTCTCAATTACAGCTAAACAGGCAACAGTTTCACTCAAAGATTTTATTTTTTCTCTGCCATATCCCTCTGCTCACACTAGTCCATTTCTACACAGTGCAACCCTCCACAACTTCTCAGGACATGGTCATAACAGCAAGCCTCTCATACAAATTGCTTCTAGCCCAGTCCAAGCAAAGCTCTTTCTCACCTTCATAAACTAAGCCTCACAGTCCATGGTTCTTATTGCATTCAAGTCTTTCCACTCTGACCAGAATAGTCTACCAACCTGTACTTACAACACTGCAAGGTGTCTTTTATGCCAAAGTTTCAAATTTTTCCACATTCCTCTTGAAAATCAGCCCCAAAGGCCAAAGCCACACAGTCAGGTATCAAGCAGCAATGACACCAGTCCTCGGTTACATTACTGTTGCAGTCAGGTGCACGTTGCTGGCAGAAATAACCCAACCAAAAGCAGCTTTGGGAAAAAAATGAAGGTTTATTTTGGCTTACAGACAAAAGGGGAAGCTCCACGAGGGCAGGGGAAAACGATGGCATGAGCAGAGGGTGGACATCACCTCCTGGCCAACATCAGGTGGACAACAGGAACAGGAGAGTGTGCCAAACACTGGCAAGGGGACACTGGCTATAACACCCATAAGCCCGCCCCCAACAATACACTCCCTCCAGGAGGTCTTAATTCCCAAATCTCCATCAGCTGGGAACCTAGCATTCAGAACAACTAAGTTTATGAGGGACAGCTGAATCAAACCACCACAATTTGAATCAGAACCTTTTGGTTCAATGCCTTCCAAGGATATTTTAAGTTATTTGCAAAACCAAACAGAAAAATCAGCCTCTGTACAATGATTGTGTCACCTGAGGCAATATTATGGAGTGATAGGATTAATGAAAAAATGTAAATTTTACTTTAGTGATTGACCCATAATAGTTTCTGATTGTGGTGACGAATAAATTATTTGGGGTATATAAATGAGTTTACTCCTTTTCATATAAACTTATTCTCCTAATCATACATTATCTAGTCCTGCCAAATGTTTCCTTCTGCAGAGCCAAATGTTTTCAGGTGTAAGTATTTGACTTACCAACATAACTAAATTGTTCATTTTGGGCACAAAAAAATAAATTAAGCATTAGTATGAGAAAAGTATAAACAATGTATAACAGGTTAACAGGTGAAAATCCAGATCCCTTTATTTATACCTCTAGGAAAAAATGAAGTGAAGCTGATGATGGCGATGAGTAGGAAAAAGGTGGAGCTTTGTGAGTGCCTTTTAATATTAATGCCATTTCCCCTTTGAGACTGGGGATGATCTTTATGTTGAATCAATGGCATAAAACAAAGCAAAAATATTCACTTTTGGAAAGACAAAATAGAAATAAAATATCTTCAGAGCATCATAGAAGTTAATAGGATTCACATTGCACTTAGTCTGATATGGACATTTTCCTTCTAAGTAAAGGAGATTAGAACAAAAGCAGTGGTGAAAGAAGAAATGTGAAGTCTCAAAGAGATGGCAAGCTTCATGCAATTGAAGAGGAGAGGTTTCAAATAAAGTAACCCTGCACGTCCTTTGGCTGTGGACTTACAGCCGCCAGAATCAACAGAAAATGTACTTCAGACACTTAAGTCACTATCCATGACATTTGGTTCTGGGATTTCAAGTACTTGGTTTTCTGTCGCTATAAAAAAATACTTAAGGGCTGGAGGGATGGCTTAGTGGTTAAGGCATTTGCCTGCAAAGCCAGAGGACCCAGGTTCAACTCCCCAGGACCCATGTAAGCCAGATACACAAGGGGGGCACATGCGTCTGAAGTTCGTTTGCAGTGGCTGGAGGCCCTGATGTGCCCATTCTCTATCTGCCTCTTTCTCTCTCCTCTCTCCCAAATAAATAAATGAAAAAAATATTTAAAAATACTTAAAACAATTAACTTATAAAAATATGATGTTCTAGTTCATGGTTTTGAGGGTCCAGTCTATGATCACATGAATGTGATTATCTATAAAGGCAGCACTTCATGGCAGAGAATGTTGCAAAGCAAACTGCAGATTTACCAGCTGAAAGAAAAAGGAGAAAGAGGAGGAGACCAACACTCAGAATCCTATGCAAACACTTTTGCTCCATGAACTTCCACAAGGTTCACCATCCTAAAGCTTCCACCATCTTTCAATAGCATTACACTAGGGACCATGTCCATAATTCAGAGACCTTTAGGACATATTCAACATCCATGATGACCACAATCCCTAAGGATATAATGTTCAGTTTTACTAAAAATTGATAATGTTTTTATTCCAAAAGAAAATCTGTACATTTGAAAATGTAATGAATGTTTACTGAGATGAATTATATATTGTTCACTTTATGAAATGAAACTAACTTGGCATTGTCCTCATTTTGAGTGCCTAAGTATTTTTTCCCAGGTATTACTGTTTGTTAACAGTATTTCATCAATAGAAATTTGATTGTTATACTATTCTACTATCAGAACAGATAATGGTTACTCTCCTATTCACTACAGATTAGTTTATTTTATGTTCCACTGTGTTGGCTTTTGGATTCCTGCTTTAGATTTTATTCAATATGCCAAATTTTCTTTATCTTGCACTTTCAATTTTAAAAATATAATTAATACCAAATTCAACACAAGGAAAGAAAATAGAGTTGGGAATGAATCCTAAATCAATCAATCAATAGTTTTGTCACATAAATCCACTTACTCTCTATTATATATTCATCTGATGAATGAAGTCCCACCATTATGAAAGCTCTTCTGAAATTTGACCTGAAGTCACTGCAGTGTTTATTCTGTGATTTGATTTGAACACATTAGCCAGGTATCAAATTCCCTTTAATATCAACTATATGCTTCTATTCTAATTCCTTCTAGTTTTATAATCTTCCAAATAAGTAAAAGTTTAAGTTTATTGAAAACATAATAATGTTAAATCTTTATAATTAAAACTCATTTGTATAATAATTCAGCAAAGCAAATCAGTCTTTAGCTCCTTAATTTCAGTTTATTTAGAATTGCTTTCTCATTATTTTGCTAAACAGAAAATCAATGATGAAATTATTAAGAACAAGAGTTGTTACTAACTTGAGGTGACAGGCAATGTTAGCAAAAGTAAAAATTATTAAGAAAAAAATCTATCCTTCATTATTGTTTTAGTTATTGATTCATTCACTCCGTAAGTGCTTAATGGATGACTAATGTGCTCCCAGTGCTGAGATGGTGCAGAGGTTACAAAGATGAAGCAAAGGCACAGGTTAAGAAAGTAATCAATATGATGAATACAGCATAAAATGGAAAATTTGTATTACAATCATACAATTGTGTGTGTGTGTGTGTGTGTTTACTTGTATAAGTGTGAATACTCACATGCCACAGTGGAAGTCAGAGACCAGCTTTCAGGTGTCAGTTCTCACCTTTCATTGTACTTGGAATTGCTCTGGTATTGTGACTTCTTGCTCACTGCTAAGTTTGCTAGTCTCATTGGTTTGCAAGCCTCTGAAAAATTCTCCTATCTCTACCTGCATTCTCCCCTGAGGCATGCTGGGATCACAAAAGCATGCTAAAGCTTCTAGCTTTTATGAGGGTTCTGGGGATCTGAACTCAGCTGTTCGTGTAAGAGCAACAAGCACCTTATTCCACCGAGCTATTTCCCCACCTCCAGAAGAGATTATTTTTAACTGACTCAATTATTTTAGACAACATAGAAGCCGCATGAACTGAGTTCTGAACGATGGACATCTAGCCTTTAAGGGAATAGCTGTGCAGTAGTAACAATGTATGTTTTTCATAGAGGAGAGGAAGTACTGATCATAGACATTGCTCAGCCACAATTCTGAGCAAGAAAGTTTTCCTAACCAAAAAAAAAAAAAAAAAAATGCTGAAAACAAAGATGGAAATAATGAAGATAGCTATTACCAAATTAAGAAGTTTTGATTTTATTGAAAAGAAACTGAGATTTATTATGGACCTTTTAGTAGGGGGCATTACTCAGCAGAGTTGTGTGGCGTTTCTTTAAGTAAGTCTCTTTCTTTAGTCTGCCCAGCAAGGAAGAAGATTAGCTTTACATTTGCATCACAGATCAATATTTCTCTCATAAATTCAGATCCTTTAAAGTTCCTTTGCACCAGAATCTTCAATCTTTCAGCAATAGGACAGTCTTTAGGAATTCCATGAATTATGTATAACCTAAAACAATATACCACAAACACATATGCCAGGACACATACTTACTCAGTAGGCTTCTACTATTCATTTTTCTTTCACTTTTTAAATGTTGAAATGCATTATTTTTTCTATTGGTAAAAGTACAACAATCTTGTTACAATATTACATTAAGTATACATAAATTTACGTAGGTAATTTCATCAATATTATTGTCTTACATGAGTGTAATTTTATCTGTTTTGCATAATTATACAGTACAAATTAGTATAAATGTTATACCTTATACCACCCATTTATTTTTATTATTTTTTAATTTATTTGACAGAGAGAGAAAACACATGGGCATGCCAGGACCTTTTGCCATGGCAAACAACCTCCAAAAGCATACGCCCACCACTTTTTATATGTAGCTTTATGTGGATACTGAGGGGTTGTACCTGGGCCAGCAGGCTTTGCAAACACGTGCTTTTAACAACTGAGCAATCTCCTCAGTCCCCACATTCCATTTAGAATAGTTTCTTTTAGGTATGAATCAATCCAGAACATTCCTTTTGGCTAGTTTATATACTAGTAATCACTTAAGTTAGAAACTGTGAAAGGGCAAACTTATGATTGAAAAATTATTGTTTATTTTAATTTCATTGAAAATAATGATAGTTTTCTCTCTTTATCCACCATTGGAAATTTTAAGACACTAAGGTTGACCACATTCCTCAAGTGTGACTAATCTGAGAAAAAAAAACTTCAGACAACATGTTATTTTCCTTGAAAGTGTGGATGGATTTCAAAACACTGGAAATTAAATATACTCTAGATCAAACTTTCCCCTTAAGGAATCCAAACATTTGAGTTTCACAGAAGTGTACACATTGATGCCATGTGGCTTGAAGGGTAAAGCAGTGTGAAGCTTATTGCTCAAAATTTAAAGGAGTATCCATGTCTGTGACCAGTATCCCAGCCCCAGCAGGAACATATATACAACCTAATACATTAGAGAAGGTTCTCAGAACCTTCAGAAGAGCAGAACCAGCAAAGAGCAACATGCACCAATGCAAAACTGAGATCTCTGTGCTGACAAAACATATACTTGCCCCTTTCAGGCCCTTTTTATTTGTTATTTGACAATTGCATTCATTTATATATGAATACATATTCCCCCTACATATATATTTAGCAATTTGATCATAAAGACTCCCTGTTACCGTATACTCCTGTTGAACCCCTTCTTCTTCTCCCCACATACATAATACAGGATATACCATTAAAGAGAATGACTTCCCCTTCCCACAACCATCAACTACCAATAGCTCCTCAGTAAAGACTAGGGATGGAATGGTGACTGGCCCTATCTTGTCTATGAGCCCTCAAACATAGACTTAAGCTCATAAAAGAACTAAGACATCAAAGGTAATTCCTGTATGAAGGATTACTGTAAGAATTCTTAAAGCCTCTTATATTTCTGCTGCTGATAAAATTTTTAACAGAAAAGAACTTCTGCATCCTCTGCTCAAAAATATAGCATGTGCAATGTGTGGTAACACTGCTTTTGCTGTTCTGTGCAGAAGAAGAAAAAATATACCAGTGAGTCATGATTCACTGAAGTTGTGAGATCTCAGTCAATGATTCTGGAGGAAGGCTTGAATTTTTGAGGTAGTCATTTCAAGGATCACTCCCTGATGGAAATAGGAAATCTGAAGGTGGAAGAGATGATTGCCAACTTGTGGCAGAAAAATATTTCACCTCTTCACATACAAAGGCTGGCGTATGTGGAGGAACTTTGGGCAGACATGAGATATTTTTCACATAAAGAGGACAGTCTATATCAAAATGATTTGATAGGAATCTGTTCCATGCTAAAAGCTACATGTGAGAGAGCATAGTTTGTCTTTCTGAGCCTGTGTAACCTGACTTATTATGATTTTTTTCAAAGTCCATCCATTTCCTGCAAATTTTGTTACTTTTTTTCTTTACCACCCAGTATGATTACATTGCATATATGTGACATATCTTCATGATCTATTGATCAGTTGATGGGGATTTGGGCTGATTCCATTTCCTAGCTCTTGTGACTAGAGCAGCAGAAACCAGGCTGAGCAAGTGTCTGTATAGTAAAAAATAGAGTCTGTAGGGTGTATTACCATGAGTAGCTGGATTAAATGGTATATGTATTTTTATATTTTCAAAAAAAACTCCATACTCATTTCCATAGTGGCTGTACAAGCTTTCATTCCTGCCAACAGTAGATCAAGGTCCACTTTATTCACATCCTCACCAGCATTTGTTGTTGTTTGATGGTTTTTAATCATTGTTGTTGTGAATGGAGTAAGATGGAATCTCAAAGTAGTTTTAAATTGTATTTCCCTGATGGCTAAAGATGCTGAACATCTTTTAGATGTTCATTGGCTATTTGAATTTCTTCCTTGGAGAACTCTTTGTTCTAGTCCTTACCTCATTTTTTTTCATGAGTTGAATGATTGATTTTTTTTATTGCTTCATGTTTCAAATTGTTTGTGCAGTCTAGATATTAAAACTCTGTAGGATGTATACTAGAGAAGGTTTTCCTCCCATTGTGCAAATAGACACTTGACTATGTTGGTGGTTTGTTTATCTGGAAAATAGCATTTTTAATTTCATGAGATTACAATGAACAAGTGTTTGTCTAATTCCATGTGTTACTGAATCTGTATATCTGTTTGGATAGTGTGGACATTTTAACAATATTAATTCCTCCATAAATTTGGATATTTCTTTTTTGTTTATGTGCCCTCTTTAATTAATTTCATTGTTTTATTGTAGAGATTATTTTTACTTTCTTGGTTGAATTTTTTATAAGTATTTTATTTTTATGCCTATTGTGAATATAGTTTGGTAGTACAGAGATGCTACTGACATTTGTATGCTGATTTTATAGTCTATAAATTTGCTGATTTGTTTGAGTCACTTCTAGCAGTTTTTGGAAAAGTCATACATTTAGGCTGTTTTCCTGGGGTATGTCTAATGCATCATGTTTCATTCCATGGAAATTTAACATTCTCACCTAACCTAGACACACACCACCCACAAGCAATTTAGTAATAAATTTATCATGGTAGACATTCTTCAGACCTCAATATTGCTCTGCCATTTTTATCCAATGGCCATGTATTAGTTACTTTCTCATTGCTATGAACAAATATCTCAACAAAAAAGCTTAAGGAAGGAAAATGTTTATGTTAGCTTAGCTTCAAAGGCTAAGCTATCATGGGAAAGAAGGCATCGTCACAGGAGGTAAAAGCACAATATGATAATCAGGAGTAAAGGGTTAATAGTAAACAAAACTGGGCTATAATAATTTAAGGTCTTTCACCAGTGATACATTTCTTCCAACAATTATTTAACTCCTCAAGGTTCCACAGCTTTCCCAAACAGTGCCACCAGCTGAAGACATGAGCCTGTAGAAAAGATTTGCATTTAAACCAAAAGAGGTTTTCTGGTTTATGTTAATATTGCCAATCCTAACCTGTTCTCGCTTCCCAGAAGTTGGCTGGAATTAACAAGCAGATTATTTTACCAATACAAATGATTGCTAATGAAATAGAGAACAATTCAGAGCTTAAAATGCTAATACATTATGTAAGAAAGGAAAAACACAACCAATAAGCAGTTTATAATAGAGTAATAGTCATAAATTTGATGGGTCTAGTTATTGAAACATGATAGGTGGCTGTAAATAGTAGTGAAAGCTTCACTTATGTTGATAATAACATTAAGGCTTCATTAGAAGAAATAGCATTCCCTTAAATGGTTTCAACAGTGTAACTCACAGATTAGTTAGAAAAAAATTAAAACTATTTCCAAAGAAGCAATGAATGATTGATCCAAAATTGTCCACAAAGACAAGTAAACCTTAATATCACATTGAGTCAATTATAGATTGAGTCTGCAAGGAAGAAATATTTAACCCCTATTTAATTTTTTCCTATTGATTATAGGCTTATTTAAAATCTTCTGCCACAACTTATATGAAGACTTAAGAACTTAAGAAGATAATAGTTTCCAAAATTATAATGGAAGCCGTATCCTAATTTATTTAAAAGAGAAATGACCTCTATTAGAAAAGCTACAATGGAGAGGAAAATTCCACTATCAGAAACATCATTTTAGTGAGTTCTTTTTTAAACAAGATTCTTTTGAAACCTAGGAAATCAAGAATACTGATAAGTTGTTGATGGAGATATGCTATAGAATATTAATAAGATGATAATATGATAGTATCGGTGTAATTGACACACCCTTGTGGAAGCAAAATATGCTAATTAGCAAAACATTTGATTAACAGAGGCCCTTAGGAATACCTTGTGCTGTACAATCTGCACTTTTAATTAAGGTATTGTTTGCAAAAATAACAGGAGACATGATTCTTTTAAAAATTCTAACATTGGGACGTTCCAAGCACAGGCAACATGATATAAAGCAAATTGTATAAGAAGCAACTGGGATAATAAGAAGATTATTATGCTTCAATAACTTTCTTACAAACGATATATTTGTAAAAATCAGTTAATGAATAAAAGTATGTCTTACCATTTAATACTGGTGTCAATGCATTGTTAATATAGGTAAAGCCATTCAAAAGACAACCTATTCATTACTCCCTTCTAAATAATAGATTAATCATAGCCAATATCTGAAAATCTAAACTTTGACTGAGTCAGACATCAGATTGTTATTCTGCCACAGATGAATTACATAAGAACATGTGACCTTCTAACAGATTTTTATTCCTTCATATGTCCTGTTTCTCTGTAATTTTGGCTGCCAAAGTAACTGTATTTAGGATCCAGCTCTCTCTACTTGCTTTGTAGTTAAGTAATATACAAATGAGGTTTAATATGATTGAAGAAAACCCAAGTACATTATTCTAAGAGCTGTTGATTGATTCTATCATGTTAAGTTCATTCTTTTGTGTGTTTACCTTACAGAATTGTTTGCAACTGGACAAATAGAAATTGATGAAGGACAGATAAGAATTTATTTTTCTGCTTAATAACAGCTTAAATGAAAGAGTAAGTAGAGTAAATGCAATATGCTTTGAATGATAATTATAGCACTTTAAAAACCAACAAATCGGTTTAAAATCCAATGAAATATTCAATAGACAGCAGAAGCTGACTCCAGCTTTGTGGAGTTAAATAACTTAAGTTTTAATTCTCCTGTTTGTCATATAAAGACATCAATCTCAAACAACAGGTAAAAATTAATAATACATAAATCTATGTAAGATTCCAAGTAGCACTAGTAAACAATAATTGTTAGGCATTTCTACTCTTGGTTAAAGTATAGTCTAATGATGATGTAAAATTTGTATGATATAAAGAATAAAGGGAATACTTTCTCCTTTGTATCGTTAAGAAGTAAGCATTTTCCCCTCTTACTTACTGAATTAAAGCAACTTATTCATAACTTCTTTTAGTCATCCAATGAAAGTTACAACTAACTCTGGCTATAGGACAGCATCTAAAATGCAGAGACACAGATCTTGATATAGAAGAGGCCCTCATACCGTAAAAATATGATATCTATAAAATCTCTTTCATGAGGTTCTTGTTTCCCAAGACGTTTTATGAATAATACTAACTGGAAATAAAATCTCCTATATATTTCTAGAAGAGACAAAAATTTTTTTAAAAATGAAATAATATGAAGAACTACAGACGTATAGACATTTGCCACTGAAAGATGAAAATATGTGAACAAGGTTCCTTTTGGCAAAACCAACAGTTTGAGGTAAGTTATGCAAATCAGACTGTTGGGCTTACAAAAACTAAGGCAGGGCTGGAGAGATTGCTCAATGGTTAAGGTGCTTGCTTGCAGTTCCTGGCAGCCCAGGTTCTATTCTCAACAACCCACATAAAGCCAGATGCCCAAAGAGGTCCATGCATCTGAAGTTCATTTGCAGTGTGACTTGAGTCCCCAGCAAGGCCATTCCCTCACTCTCTTTCTCTCTCCCACCTTCGCTCACTGTCCTTGGAAATAGATAAATAATATAGAAATAGAAATAAGTTTAATAAAAGTCCAAGTCAACTAATGAAAACCATCCTTCTAAAAAAGGAAGATTATTCAGCTCCACGTATGAGAAATCAAGTTCAGTGTTGCCATATGTCAGACTTTTAAGATTAATAGAATCCCCACATATGTATAAACTCTGTCTTTATTTTATTTTATTTTATTTATTTTATTTTATTTTGAGGCAAGCCTAACAGACAGGCAGTTTTTTTTTATGTGAGAGAGTGAGAATTGGCATGCCAGGCTCTCATCCACTGCAATCAAATACCAGATGCTTGCATCCCTTTGTGCACATGTGCGACCTTGTGCACTTGTGTCACTGAGCATCTGGCTTACATGGTACCTGGAGAGTCGAACATGACTCCTTAGGCTTCACAGGCAAGTACCTTAACCACTAAGCAATCTCTCCAGCCTTGTCTTTGTTAACTTTTAAGTTGCTCTGACAAAATGCATGACACAAACAACTTAAGAAAGGAATGATTTGGGGTCATGGTTTTCCATGGATTTCAGTCCATTTTGGTATACAAGGAAAGGTGGTAGGAGTGTGTCATAGTTGCTAATCACATGATGATGAAGAAATAAGCAGAGGACATCAGAAACTATGGGCTAGTTTATAATCTTCAAAGACAACCTCTGTGATCTATTTCTGCCAGGGTAGGCCCCCACTTTCTCATGGCTCCACAGCCCTCCAGTAGTGTCACCAGCTTGAGAGGAAGCATTCAAAACACAATTCAAACTATAACATTCTTCTAGGTGTCAATGTATGTCATTTTAAGAATAAATCAATACCTAGAAACATTCCATAGGGAGGAAGTCTGTGAGTTCTATACTAATCAGTGAGTCAATTCTCCCCAAATAATCAACAATCATGAATGAGGTCACTGCACAGTAGGTTCCTATATGCATATATAGAGAAAATGTATCTATAGCAATAAGTTAAACATTTTGAGAATAAAATACTTCATTTTTAAATTTTTTATCATTTTATTTATTTATTTATTAGATACAGAGGGAGAGAAAGAGAGAGAGAATTTTTGTGTATTAAACACTAACCTGAGTGCAGTGAAAACAAAGAGAAACATACAAATGCAAACCAAAGAAAGGAGGCGTATGGAATATACTGAAGGCTTGCTTCTATGCCCAATAGGAAGCACATCCTCACTACAGCAGAGGGCAAGAAAATGATTTCCTTGAGGTTTTTAATAAGTGCTCTTCTATTGCTCTAATGTCTCTCTTAAAAATGAAATGAAATAATGAGATAAATCCTGTGGATTGTCGACAATCGTTTCTCTTCAGCTATGACAGCAAGTATGAAAAAAATAAATTGTAATGAGCTTAGAAGACTCATTATTTATTTCCACACTTTACTGTTGAAATCCCAATATTCCTTAAGTTCACTGAGATAGAAGCAACAATTTATACACTAGATTCTGAGTTTTGATTGCATAATGTGGACATAAAGTAAAAGTGACAGGATATATGGGTGACTTTCTCCTCCCGTTACAAAATGCCTGACTAGAAGCTGCTCAGGGGAGGAATTTATTTCCGCTTCTATTTGCATAGGGTGGAGTCCATTCATGGCCGGGGAAAACATCCGAGGAGCAGGACACTGGTGTCACATCCTCACATCAGCATCACAGAAGTAGAGAGAAAGAAGCAAGCAAAGTGAAAGCCCACCATCAGTGACGCACTGCCTCTAATACAGCTCCGCTCCTGAAGGCTCTACCACCTCCTCAAACAGTCCTGCCGACTGGGAACTAAGTATTCTCACGCATGCGTCTACGGGGGACATTTTACATTCGAACTACCACATTGTGCCCCTGAACTCCACAGACTCATGGTCCTCTCATGATGTAAAATAAACTCAGTCCAAATTTAAAAGTCCCTGTGGTTTTTCCCAGTACCAGCGCTTCAAAAGCCTAAAGTCTCACAACATTCTCTAAACTGTGCATCCCATGCATTTAAAATACAAGTTATGTATTTCTAATATATAATGGGACAGAGTAACCATTCCCATTCCGAAAGGAAGAAATGGGGGCATAGCATGCAAAAATTGGAACAAAATAAGACAGAAACCCAGTAGGACAAATGCCATATCCTGCAGGTCCCTGTCTGGTATCTGACACTCCTGATGAAATCCACAGAGGTTGAAAAAGCTTGGGTAGCTCTTCCCAACCAACTGTGTTGTCCTGAACTAGCATCTTACCTTGTTGAATATCCCATGATCCTGGCATCTCAGCCTCCTAGAATGTCTGTACCAATTTATGGTTCACTTTCACAACTTCACACAGGGGCCTCACAAGGCCTCATTGTAGGGATTCTGACCCTCACATTGCTTAGCCTCACCAGGTCTCTGGGAATATGGGTCAACAATCTATATCCTCCTCAGTCTTTCATTATTTCAAACTTGGTACTATGTGGGTCATGATGCCAAGTTCAGCTACCATCTGGGGATCAAGGCTGGCACTCATGAAGCCCAGCTGTAGCAACCACTGTCATCCTCTGGCTTCAGAGTAGGTAGAAACATGCTCCAAGCTGTCTCCTTGCTTGGAGTCATCAGTTCTTTGCCAATTGTTGGCAGGATACTTCAGTTTCTCACAGCAGAAGTTTTCTGTGGTGCTTCCTGTACCATAGCAACTTCCTTCCTCCAAATTAGAGGTCCTCATGCAAGAAACATGGTAGATACCTGCGGTCAGTCTGGGCATTTCAATGTTGCTGAAGGAAAGAAATGACCACCACGGAATAATAGCATTTCAGAGATCGCTTTGTTGCATGTTCATTTGGACAGAGTGGCATGAAGAGAAGGCCTCAGAGCAGGATGGCTTCCGAGACATGCAGCTAGCTACCCAGAAGGGAAAGAGAACAAGCATTCTTTAGGAGAAAGGGATCAGAAAAGGCTTAAATCTCCAGGATGTGTCATGCAGCAGCAAAGTGGGTGTCTGGATCATTGAGTACTGATGAGCAGCTGCAGCTGGAGAACTTTTACAGCTTTTACATCTGAAAGACTTTCCTTATCTGGGTTAGCAGATGCTGAGTGCAGTTTAGTGGGGCGTGCAAAGCAGGCAGGCTCTAACTTGCTAAACAGATGCTTAGTTAGGCTACACGTAAAGCAACGGAGTGTGCAAGGATCTGAGTTTGGCCCCTGCAAATTCAGAATTGATGGTTCCACCCTGCTGGGAAGAACTTAAATAACACCAGAGTCAAAGAGCAGGGGCCACATTGGGTCCATTTACATGTTAGCAGCTGAGATGTAAGTCATGATCTTTTATAAAGCAATCTCCAGATTGACAGAGCATCACTTCTGCAATAAGGAGAACGTCATGATTAATTCTAGTACAGTGCAACAGGCAGCAAAACAAGAATGCCCGAGGTTGAGAAATTCAGGAGGAACAGATCACTGGACACCATCCTGAAGGCTGGTTTCCTTGGATTTAAGGCAACACAGTCTAGGAATATAGTATGAGCCACAGGTCAGCTCCCACTGTCCTTGCTAGTCGTGCTAGAGCCTTGCCAAGACACAAGTCGGGCTGCTTGCATATTACCTTCTTGGTACTTTCCTTTCTAGTCTTCTCAATAGGTTTTTATCTCCACCTTGGCAAAATTTCCTGATTTAACCTTGTTAAAAATGTATTTAAGGTACCTCCTGGCTCCTGTGTTCTTTAGCCTATTTTTGAATTTTAGCTATAAAACCTGGACTTATTACACATACCATCAACTTCTCTCGTTGTCTATAACCATCCCTGATGGATTATCACAAGAATACGACACACAGTGAAACCCTTGAGGATAAAGCCACTGCAAATTACCTCCAGCAAGTTCATATGAATACAATTGATACCACCATATTATCATATATATTAAGAACTTAGGCAATAGTCTTTTCTCAAAGACTATGCTTCAGGGGCCTCTCTTTTCTTCTAAATTTTCTAGAATGAATGAGCAGATGTCTGGTTAAAAAAAAAAAATCTCTCTAATTTCTTCTTGGCAAATCAGTCTTGATTGTAGACAAAGCACGTTACTGCCTTGATAGGTGGATCTGATAACCCTGATTTATTCATAATAGAAACAGACATTCTGGTGATTCTGTGGAAAGGAAGGGAAAATGTGTTACCTTCAACTCTTAGGATTTAAACTGTTCTAGAAAAGTTAGGATAGCCTTAGATATCGAGCAATGAACAGTTTTCAGTGTGAATTCTATGGAGAGCAAGGTCATAAGTTTCTCTCTTATAAAAATCTCATTGTTCTTCTGTGAATGCCTAACTTTTTTGACAAAATGAACATGACCTTCTTATGCATGCTAAATAAGTGGCTTAGTTATGAAGATAAATTTATTTGAGGGCATACATGAAGCCCTTAGTGAATCTAGAAATAAAAATATTTATTTTTTTAAATAAAATAAAGACATCTGAATCAGGAATTTGCTCCTTGGTATTTTTCTGTATATAGCACAAATCTGTAAAAGTTTAAACAGGTCATACCCAGATATGCTTTAATTATTACTAAAGATCTATTAACTAAGAAACAAGAGGAAAAATGTTAAGGGAAAATTTTTTGCTGTTCTTTAAGATATCTGTAATAATGAAAACCACGCACTACTTCCACTGACATGTGTGTGTCATCTGACTGTCTCTGTGTGTGAACTTGAAAAAGAATAAGTTCTCATGTCATGGTGCCTATCATGATGGTGCATAACTTAACCACACTAAGTCCTTTAGCCAGTGAACTGTCTTGAGATGCTCATATTGCTGGAGACATGAAATACCAAGTACTTTCTCTCCCAAGGTCCACCCTTGAATAACAGACTAGGGATAAGGAAAGAGTTCCTCTCTTGGACTTAGGGAAGGTTGAAATTTGATTTGGTGTCTGGGTGATTTTTACCTCTGCCTTCCGTAGTTTGAAGCTTCTGATATATATTTCCTAAAACCTCCATATCATCGGCCTGCAAGTTTCAGTGAGGGAAGACTTAAATCGTTCCTACCTGCCTGCACTCTTCTGACTGTGAGCAGTCAGGCAGAACCATCCCTGTCTAGACAGAGCTGAAGCTTCCTACTATTATTCAGGAAGGACTTTTCAGTTGTAACTTCTGGGAGGGGAAAGAGATCCACAAATATTTTGATTAGATAAGAGAAAATACTTTACAACTTCCTGAGGGTCATACTTCACAATGTTGTTTTTGATTTAAATGTTTCTGCCTCATAAAATTTGCATAATTTTTCAATACTTATTAATTGATTATATATACGAAATCAGACCCTTAAAATGTAGAATAAGATGAATAAATATTCTTCCATCTATCAGGTAGATAACTAAAGGGAAAACTAAAGGCAAGTGAACATTTATTTTTTTTCTTTACCCTGGTAAGGAAAGCTTTCTCTTAAGATCCAACTTTTGAGGTATTATTTAAAGAGTGAAAGGAATTTAAATTAAAAGGGGGAATGTGGGGCTCGAAAGATATATTAGTGGTTAAGGCACTTTCCTGCAAAGCCTAGGGACCCAGGTTTGATTCCCTAGTACCCACAAAAGCCAGATGCACATGGTGGCACATGTGTCTGGATTTCATTTTTAGTGGCAAGAGGCCCTGGCATGCCCATTTTCTCTCTTGCTCTCTCTCACTCTCTGTGTCTTTCACTCTATCAAATAAATATATAGAAATAAAATATCAAAAAGAGGAGATGTTGAGGAAGATATGGATAAAGGAGACTTACAATAAAGGGATAATATCACAGTCATAAAAATAACAGGAAAATAGAGGATTGAATGAAGCCGAGAGAGAGAGAAGAGAAATAGTGAAACTGGAGATGTGAGCATGAACAATATATGTATGAATATGGTGACTATATAACTTATTGTCTAAGCTATTAAACTCCTAAACTGAAAAAAAAAAAGAAGTATAGTTTTACCAGGATACCGGCATAAATCAAGACTAACCACAACAAAAAATGGTTTGTGAAATTTCTACATGTTAAAGAGATTTCCTCTTAATCACAAGTGCAAGGAAAAACAATTGAAAAGTAAAAAGCATGGGCAGTGGACAGCAGTGTGTGTTCTTTAGAGAAATCTCTGATCAAACCTGTAAGAGTGCTATAGAATTTGTCTAAATAAGATACGATGATAACTCAGACAAAGATTATTATACAGTACACTAGTGTAGTCCCATAACAACTTCAAGAATCAGTTACTATTATCCCATTTACCAGCTAAAATGAAATAAAGAGGGTCTGAAAACATCTACTCTTTTTACTAAACTTGTAAGGGATAGAACTGTTTCCAGAAGTATGTTCTTTAGCACAATTTTAGTTTGTTATATGTAGGATATTAGTCATAAAAAGACTACTTTGAAGACCAAAATAAGCCTGAATTCTGCCTCTTATATTACAAATCATCTGAGCTTGAATGAGTTCACTTAATATCCAGGAATCTTATCTACTTTTCCCTGCAACATGTTAGCATATAATTCAAATGGTTGCACACATTACAACACCAAGGACACAGGAAGGTGTCTAGCACTGTGCCTGGTAACTCATAACCACATTGTGAATGGTTAGGAGGTGTTGTAGTCAGGTTCACATTGCTTGTAGAAGTCACCCAACCAAGAGCAGCTTGTGGGAAAAAGAGGATTATTTTGGCTTATAGGCTCAAGGGGGAGCTCCACAATGGCAGGGGAAAACGATGGCATGAGCAGAGGGTGGACATCACCCCCTGGCCAACATATTTGTATAACAGAAACAGGACAGTGCGCCAAACAGTGGCATGGGGAAATTGGCTTTAACACCCATAAGCCCGCCCCCAACAATACACTCCCTCCATGAAGTGTTAATTCCCAAATCCCCATCAGTTGGGAACCTAGCATTCAGAACACCTATGTTTATGGGGGACACCTGACTGAAACCACCACACTAGGTTAGATAAGAAGATCTTAGAAGGACTTGATGGAGGAATTTTCCTAAAACCAAACCTCACCAGATCTAAGTGGAATGCGCAAATCCAAAGGAAAATGCATCAAAAAAGAGTGCTACTGTCAGTGCCTAATAAAGCTGTTAGAGGAAAAAAATGTCCAAGGGTCTAAGAAGAGTGAGAGTAAAGAAGCATAAGACAGTGTTAAAAAAATTATTAAAAGTTAGTAAAACTAACATTTAACTTATCTTCCAAAATGTCTCTGTGAAAAGAAAGATAAGAAGGTACAAATACTTATATGATCACACGTTCTTCAAGTCTCCAGATAGTTGGAAGAGTAAGGTGATCTTTTCACAATATTACAAACTGACAAATTGGGCTGTAGGGATGGCTTAGCAATTAAGGCTTTTGCCTGCAAAGCCAAAGGACCCAGGTTCGATTCCCTAGGACTCATGTTAGCCAGATGCACAAGGGGACACAAGCATCTGGAGTTCGTTTGTAGTGGCTGGAGGCCCTGGCATGCCCATTTACTCCCTCTCTCTCTCCCCACCCCCATCTTTCCCTGTTAAATAAATAAATAAATAAAATGACTTTAAAAAAACTGACAAATCATAACATTCACATAACAGTTATGATGATAATCTTTACTTTTTCTTTTGTGACACATACATGTTAAAAAGTAATTATACTCACCCATTTACATAGGGTTCATGGTGACTTGTGTCTTACAGGATCAATGTCTGCACAAGCACTTGATAAAATAACATGTTAGGAGAAAAATCTGTGAGGAGGTTAAGGTTTGTTAGGTATAATTTTCTGTGCAATTATCTTATTAGATATGATTTTCTCTGTGGAGATGCTGTATGTTACAGAAGTAGCTTTCAGCAATGTCTTCAGCTAATGGACACAGAAATAGGCATCTTTCAAGATCAAGGACAGTTGTCTCCCACTGGCTGTCAGGGCCATCCTCACAAGTGGCATCAGTTGAAATGCTAGAAAGGAGCTTCCAGAACTTATCATTTTTATGTCTTATCAAGTCTACTAAGTGCTCAAAAAAAAAAAAAAATCTTATACCTTGAAGCTTTCCCATGGGACTAAAGGGCTCAGAATGCTCTTTGAAATTTACTATCTTTGGACAACATTGTGATCAATTATGATGACAGTTTCTATTTTATATGTTTTGTGACTAACGTAGTATGAATATTATAAGTTTTGAAGCATCATTTCATAATTTGATTTTTCTGGTGAGATTCAGTATGGTTTTGCAATGTGGTATAGGGAAAGGGCAACATAGAGTAAATGGCACAGCCACAGTTTGGTTCTGCTTTACAGACGTGAGAGGGAAGGTTGTATTAGAAAGGGGATCCACTTGAACTTAATCATCCTTAGTTTCCACATAATGCAACACATGTACTTACCTTGTTGTGCTGCTGAAGTACCTATGAGAGGGGATCACAAACCATCGTCACTCTTAAAATTTGATTCATAAGTATAAGTTATTTTATTGAATTTTGAATTAGAATCTAATACACCATTAAGAATTCAATTTTAAAAGCCATCTATAGGCCAAAGCAGACTCTATCGTCCCTCCTTTCTAATGATTTCCTTGATCTACTGGTGGAATTCCTAGGCTCAGAAGAATAGCATTCTCAGGTAATAGATAATTTTAAGGAAACACTCCAAACTTCAAATGTATCTTTGCAAAGTATGTGCCATTTCATTTTGATTTGTTTTGCATTTTATTTTGGAGTAAATAAAGGGTATTTAATGCTGGATGGGGTGTCTGTAATCCCATCCCTCCGGAACATACACCCACACGCTAGATAACTGACCACCAATATAATTAAATAAACAAATATATAACAAACAGGCAAATGAATTGTGATCCAATACTGTGTTGGTTAAGTTTGTGTCAACTTGATCTGTTAAGGAATCCACAGACATTCCTCATTAAGTGGGTCTCTGAGGTTGCTTCTAGGAAGGATTAACTAAAGGAGGAATCCTTCCCCATGGTAAACTCTTAACCCAGAGTGGGTGGCCCCTCTCGGAGGGGGGGGCTTTATCAAAAGAAACTCTGGGAAGAAAGGTATTCTCCTCCCCTCCCACCTGGCTGCTGTGCTGCTTGCTGCTTTCCAGTGTGGACCGAAGAGCAGTGTGGACTGAAGAGCAGTGTGGACTGAAGACCAGTGTGGACTGAAGACCAGTGTGGACTAAAGACCAGTGTGGACTGAAAAGCAGCGTGGATTGAGGAGCAGCGTGGACTGAAGACCAGTGTGGACTGAAGAGCAGTGTGAACTGAAGAGCAGTGTGGACTGAAGAGCAGCGTGGATTAAGGAGCAGCGTCTCTCCAGGACACCTCAGGACTTTGGTGCCGGATTAGGACTGCTGAGGCATCCAGCCTCATGGACTGAGCAGCTACCAGGTTCCTTGACTCCCAGGCCTGTAATCTGCTATTGTTGGACTGCTATAAAGTAATCCAATAAATTCCTTTTTAATACAATTCATTCTGTTGGTTCCGTCTCTCTAGAGAACCCTGACTAAGACAAATACCAAAGTGCCTACATCGTGTCCTCACTGCTGATGGTAAATGAAAATCCTTCACAAGTATAGGGGAATCTCCCTATTATGCTCATTTCTGTTTATTTTTTTTTAAAAAAAGAATGCAGTTATTCTTTTCAACTTGCATTGGTCAACAAAGCACACAAATAGACGATGTTCTCTGGCGGCTGTGTAAAAAGCAAGTTTCCACTGCGTGAACTCCATAATTAGACAAAGTCCCTTTTCTGGTGATACACCAGGAAGCAGAACTTACCTGCTGTAGTGACACTTTACAGGAAAAAAAGGTTCTCTCCATGTTGTCACAAACAGCAGAGAGCTCTTTGTCAAACAGCCAAAAGGTTAATATACCACAGACTCTCAATGCTAATGCTTTGAAGCCTTTTACTTGCAAAAGCCTTTTCCAAGACCATAAGAGAGCTCTTACGCATGTATTTAAAGGAACATGAACTTGGTCACGAGCTTTATTAGCATGAAAGAGATTTCGACAACAGAAACAGTGCCCTTTTCTATTTTGATGCCACTTCTTTTCACTGACTATATATTTAATTTGCCCAGTGGTAAAGCAGAATTCACCTGACTATACTCTCTCCAGAGGTTCTCCAAGTATTGAATTATCCCTTACTTGATTAAACTGTTCAACTTAAGAAAGGTTTTTCATTTACCAGTTTGTTCAATCATCAGGTGAAATTTTAAGAATTGGTTCTTAACAGTGCCTAGTCAGCATGAAAATTCTTTAGGATCAGGAATATGTTTGATAAAGCAATATATAAAATTATAAACATACTGTACCTTTTTATCCTTTTTGATGAGAATTATTCTAAATAGAATTTATAATTAATAAACTTTGAGCAAGGCTATGCACTTTGATCATGACTATGAAAGTCACTTGTGGCCATCACCAGTAGGGACTCTAGAGCTAATCATATTCCAGATCACCAGGTATCTAGTAGGATAGGGTGACTGGGGTTCAGGGAGCTTCTCCCCAAACACTGGTACAATATTGGCCCCCACTTGCTGGGATTAGGGATCAGCCATTCCATGCAATGAATTCTTTCTGCCGTGGCCCCCCTGAGTCTCTGCTGCTACCACCAGTAGGGACAGTAGGGAAGTTATCCCGTCCAAAGCCCAGGGTACCCAGAATACAGGAAGTGGAAATGTCCTCGAGGAGGACTGTGGTAAGAAAGGAAGGGAGGGGGATACACAAAACTAATGATGGCATGAATCAGAACCATAGAAACTTTCTTCTTGGTTATCTAATTAAATGATATAACATTTAATAAGAGAAGAGGAGATAGTTTGGACAGAAGTACCCTGTACAGAGGGGAGAAGGCTGTACCCTAAAACCATAGGCTCTGATGAGTAAATCACAGTGAGAGAACTGTCATCCCCCCACTACCCACAGTGAGCTGTTGGTCAGGGAGAACCAAGAAGCCCCCAAAACAAGGCAGGCCATTGCCAAAACACTTGGTTACCCACCAAATATGAGTGGGAAGACCCTATTGCTGAATGCACCATGGGTTGCAGTCACAGGACATCGAGAGATCACACTGGAACTGACACCAAAGCCCAAGCCCTGCTGTGCTGGTTACCGCTCACAGTGCCAGAAAGTACCGTGCCAACTGCTGGGAGATAATGGTCACCAATAGCACGAGCAAGCACATAGGCTATGGGAGGGATCAAGTGCTCTCTGATTGGGTGTGAGGCCCTTTCAGCTGAGCGTGAATTGCAACTGATAATGATAATCAAGTTATAAACTTATAGATAGGAAGTTTATAGACTCTACAGGGACGCTCCTGCTGCTGTTTGGCTAAGATGAGGGGAATCTGCCAGTCAAAAAGTATTTTAAATGACTATTCTTATCTCCTTTGATCCATTCTGCTCTCATTCTTGGATAGATAATCTGCTTCTTACATATGGCTGCTAATACAAGGGATATCCAAATACCATCAGTATGACAAGAATCCCTGCTGCCTAGTATGAGATGGGTCATCTTTATCACATCTGCTAGGGCCCAGGAGACATGACAGAAGAAGTGGCAATTTAAACACAAGTGTTGCTCTTCTGCTCCCAGGTAGAATCTCCTCAAGGGAGATGGCATGAGTGATTGGGGTTCAGGGAGCTTCTCCCCAAACATGGGTACAATACTGGTCCCCACTGGCTGCGATTGGGGAATCAGCCACCGTATACATTAAACTCTTTCTCTGAGGAGACACAAAACTCATCAAAGAAGAAAATCAGAGATGCAGGGAGCTCAGCACACAAGGAGACACATATGTACCAGCCAAGGTTCTGTGAACATTGCACAAGATGGGACAGAAAGAATTTAACAGCCATAGATTGGAAAAAGGAATCCTGAGGCATTGCTACCTCCATATACAGATACTAGTGTATCATGACCCCACATTTAATACTAATAACCCAACTAATGAAGGCCTTCAGTGGAATGAGAGTGGAGGAGAGGGAACATAAGAGTATAATCTGATTGGAATGTGATCAATATGCAGTCTGTTTATACAGTAAAGTCACAATCAATAAAAAAGTCACTTGTTTTAGCCATTTGTTCATATAGAGTCATAGTTAAATAATTTAACACATACTGTCTGTTGTAGGTACCTTCTAGTTGCTGTGACAAAATGCCTGGCCCAGGGTAACTGATTAGGAGAAAGGGTTTATTCAGTTGACAGTCTCAAGGGAAAGCTTCATGCTGGCCAGAAGCCATGGAAAAGCCTAAGTAATGGACTTGGAGCTGGACTAACACCCTCAAAGTCCATCGCTAAGTGGGACAGCTCATCCAACAAGGCCACCCCGCCCCAACTTCGCCAGCTGGGGATTTGTTAGGAGGCTGAATCAAGAATGAGGCTGTCGGGGACATTTTACGTTCAAACTACCACCCTGCCTTTGTACCTTGTGCTTGATACAGATGTCACTGTTGAGCCTAAAGAGGTCTGGACTCGAGGCCCAGTGGAACTTCCTGAGCCTGCCTAGAGTTGGGCGACCTGTCTTTGGCCTATGACTTCCGCATAGGAGTGACTCAGCAAGGCCTGACCTAAAACTGCCTCGGCCCAGCTACTACTAACGTGGTGAAATATTGTTGGCCCTTAATCCTCACCCCGTCCTAAGACTCCCACCCCCTACCTTGATGCTATGTAAGTGCCTGCTTGATACAATAAAGCGAGATCCTGCTTCGACAAGTCTCCCGACTCAGTGTGTTTCTTCTCGGTGACTAGGAGAGGGTCTGGGTCGACGACATTCTCCATCCTGCTCAGCCCCAAGGAGAGACTGGCGGGACCGGCTCTCCTACAGCCCTACCTGCTGGAGAGCCCGGCATGTCACTGCATAAAAACATTTACTTAGGGAAAGTTATAACCTCCGAGAAGGTTCTTACATTGCAGCAAAGGACTAAAGTCCTGTGTATGCACACGGAAGCCCAGGAATCTGGCCATCGATGATCTACACGTGGAGGAAAGGCTGTCTGCATGATGCGATCATGGAGGTTACCTGCCTTGAGTGGTAAAAAATTGGGTTTTGTAATCCCCTAGCTAGCAAAACAGAACCTCTTCCTGTTGCATTTCAATTGAACAAGAGGACGCAGCCTGCGTTCTGTTCAGAGGAAAATGCCCAGGTCAACAACCAGAGACCTACACCTTGGTCAGCCTGTGGTTCTAGACACAGCACGGTTCAGAGCTGAGGCAATCAGGAGACCAGGACGCAGAGCTCAACCTCTCCGCACATTCTCCTGCTTCTGGGTGTGGCACTGCGTCACTCACTCTACGAGCCCCGTTTTCATCCTGTGTAATTTGGCATCACTTTAGAAGCCTCAAAGAACTCAGCCCCACAGTGGGCTCTGCTGTTCTCCCCTCCTGTTACACACATTCTGCACCAGACTACATTCTCACTTTCTCTCTGCCTGAGATTTACTCCATCCACTGCACATGCTACCTCATTGAGACGTGTCTGCTGATACCGTGTTTATTTATTTATTTATTTTTGTTTATTTTTATTTTTTTTTTCAAGGTAGGGTCTCTCTCTACCCCAGGCTGACCTGGAATTCACTATGTAGTCTCAGAGTGGCCTCGAACTCTTGGTGATCCTCCTACCTCTGCCTCCCGAGTGCTGGGATTAAAGGCGTGCTGATACCATATTTAATGGGGCAGACCCCATCACTCGCTGCAACCTTCATCCCGTGTATTACTTTTCATGATATTTATAACTTGACATTTTTCTCACATGTGTAGATTATATATATTTTTTTCTCTCTCCCTGCTGAAATTCATGAGTAGGAAATTTGTTTACCATGCAGCCCACTGTGTCTCAATTACCTAAAATTCAACCTGGCAGAAGGAGGTGTTTCAAATAATTTAATAAATCAATGTTTCTGTGATGTAGATATTGTTCCCTTGGTCAAAGAACATGTGTGCAATCCCCTTGCAATCATTTGCAATACTCTCCTAGAAGTTGATTCAAGGTGCTCCTGAGGCAAGGTGAAAGTATCTTTCAGCTTCTTCCATTGCAGGAGAAGGTAATAGATACTGACTTTGCCAGGCTCCTCAAAATTGATCTCAGATAGAGTTGTTCATTTTATGAGTTTGCTTAAGGAAAACAGGACACTAAAATATGCATATTTATTTCTAAACAATATAACAGCAATATGGAAATCATGAATATTTGTTTGGCAACATTAGGGTAGTTATTAAAAGAATAACATATGAGCTGGGCGTGGTGGTGCACGCCTTTAATCCCAGCGCTTGGGAGGCAGAGGTAGGAGGATCGCCCTGAGTTCGAGGTCACCCTGAGTATGCATAGTGAATTCCAGGTCAGCCTGGGCTAAAGCAAGACCCTACCTCAAAAAACCCAAAATAAGTAAAATAAAATAAAATAAAATAATAACCTATATTTTACTGTAGAGTATCATGATTAAATTCTCAAACAATAAAGTATTTATGAAAATAAACTAGAAAAGTATGAACTTCTGACGGCTATGGAAATTTTCTGAGTACTACAATGGAAATGCAACACACAAATTCATTTTCCCTGTGATTTATATGGCGTCTCCAATCTTTTGGCAACTAAAATTGGATAGTGGGATAGAAGTGATCATAAGAGATAGGAATGTTTATCATTCTTGCTGTTTCTATATCTATACTAAAAACTACTACTTTAACAACTCCCAGCTGAACAACACCTTCAGCAGAGGCAAGGGATCAGTGTTGAACCTGATAGCACCTGCCTTCTCTGATACATTGTAGTAACACTTCAGCACCCCTCATCACAAATGCTGTATGATAACAGAATAAGGCAGCTAAATCAATATTCCTGAAAAAAAGAGGAATTGTTATTCAGATGAATGAGAAGCTGAGTATGTATTCTGTGCTTGCCCATCAAGGTACTAAACCTAAAAAAAATCAAGCTAGAGTCTCATTATTTGCACTGTTAGTAACTTTTCAGACCATCTTGATGCACTTTCTTGTTTTAAAATTTTTATTTTTATTTTATTTTTATTTTTTTAAATTTTTTTGTTATTTTTATTTCTTTATTTGAGAGCAACAGACAGAGAGAGAAAGAGGCAGATAGAGAGAGGGAGAGAGAATGGGCGCGCCAGGGCCTCCAGCCACTGCAAACGAACTCCAGACGCGTGCGCCCCCTTGTGCATCTGGCTATTATTTTTTTTTATTTACTTGACAGGTTGTGTTGGAGAGAGAAGCAGATAGAGAAAGAATGGGCATGCCAGGGCCTCTAGCCACTGCAAACAAACTCCAGAGGCATGCAACATCTTGTGCATCTGGCTTCACTTGGGTACTGAAGAATCGGAAACCAGGTCTTTAGGCTTTGCAGGAAAGTGCCTTCAGCATTGGACAATCTCTCCAGCCCTTGATTCACTTTCTTTTGATAAGCATGGAGATGAACTTTAACCACAGATGGATTCATTCAGCAGATATGCTTAATAACCTATGGCACACAAGACATTGCAGTAGACAATGTGGAAGAGATAGAGTCTGAAGAGTTCCTATATCTCAATCATCAAGTCTTACAGCGATTTGGAGGACAGAGATGAAGTAAAGTTATATAGCATGACTCAAGTGACTTATACATTGTCTTAGTGATTAAGAATATGGATATCTTGCTGAAATCTGGTGTGCCATTCTCTTTTTTTTTCCTCTCTCTCTCTGTCTCAAATAAATAAATTAAATGAAAATAAATTAAAAATATATATTACAGGTATTTATAAAATTATTGCAGTCGTTTTGGTGAAATATCACAGGATGTTAAAACTCAAAACAGTGGAAATATATAAAAGTATGCAAAATATAAGAAAATCTAAAGAAAGGTTCATAAGAAATGGCTTAGAGACTGGTTAGAAAGATGTCAAGAATGAATGGTAGGAGAACCAATCAGTCTATATGAACATGCCATCCATAATGGAGCCTGTTAATCTCAAAGCTAATTTTAAAAAAAGCAAATAAGAAAAAAAATAAATTAAAAAATAAGAGAATAAGAATAAAAATAAAAATAAGGGCTGCAGAGATGGCTCAGTGGTAAGGCACTTGCCTGCAAAGCCTAACAACTCAGGTTCAATTCCCTAGTATCATGTAAAGCCAGATGCACAAAGTGGCACATGCACTCAAATAATGGGGCATGGAATTGAACAGAGAATTCTCAAAGGAGAAATACAAATGACCACTAAAGATCCAAGGAGATCTCTGCTCATCTCAACTCATCAGGGAAATGCAAATTAAAACAACTATAGAGTCCATCTCACTCCAGTCAGAATGACAACCATCAAAAAATCAAATGGCAGCACATGCTATTGGGGGTGTGGGGAAAGAGGAACCCTCATCCACTGCTGCTGGGAGTATAGACTTGTACAGCCACTATGGAAATCAATATGGATACTCTTCAAAAAGTCAAAAATAGAACTACCATTAGATCTAGCTATTCCTCTTTTGGGCATATCCTCTATAGATTCTACCATATACCACAGAGACACTTATTCAACCTTTTTTATTGCTACTCTGTTCACAATAGCCAGGAACTGGAAGCAGCCCAGATGCCCATCAACAAAGTGAATGGCTAATAAAAATGCGGTACATTTACACAGTGGAATTCCACTTGCCAGTAAGGAAAAATAGAGAAATCAAATTTGCAGGAAAATGGAGGGACTCCTAAAAAAAAAAAAAAAAAAAATGCTGAGTGAAGAAGTCATTCAGGCTCAGAAAGACAAATACCATATAACCTCTCTTATATGAAATCCCTAGCCTTGTCCAGTGTGAGTTAATTTTAAGTCTTAATAAATATCTATAATATGGACAGAGCATTAGAATAAAGACAGGAAAAGGGAGAAATAGAGAAGGGAGGAAGGGTGACTCAACAACAAGTCAATAATAGGCAAAAACAAAGAAAGGTACAGAAAGGGTTAGAGGTGGAAGGAAGAGCATGCGGGGGTGGGGGGAGGGGATATAGAAAACAAATGGCAAACAGGAATCAATCCCATAGAAACCTTCTTCAGGGTACCTCTCTGCATGCCATTGCCCTCAATAAGGGCATGGGGGACCCAAACAGAAGCACTCTATTAAAGGTGGAGAAAGCATTACCCTAAAACCATGGGGGCTGGCTGGTAATTCTCAGGGCCAGAAGTGGGTTACCTCCCCCGCCCACAGTGAGCTGTTGGTCAGGGATACATAAAGTCCCCAAAATCATACAGACTGCTGCCAAATCACGTGGTTATCTGCAAGAGCTAAAAGGTTAAGTCCCTATTGCTGAAAACACGGCAGCCTACAGCCACAGGACCTCAAGAGATCAAGCTGGAAATGATAGGGAATCCAGCTCCCTCCCAGCTAGTCCTCATAGTGGGGGAAAGTGCTATAACAGCAGCTGAAAAATAAGAGTTGCCAACCGATTGAGTAAAGAGAAGATCCTTCCAGCTACAAAATCAACTACCAGAGCAAGAAGTACAGCCGTGTGCCATAGTGGCACACAGCCGAGGCAGGTAACCAACCGCTCACAGATTGGACCTGAGACCCACTCAGTGAGCGTGAACTCATATCTGGTTCTGGGATCCAAGCCAGATTTCCTAGAATAGGAAAACAATAGGCTCCAGACAGAACCCCCACTGCTCTCTAAGGAGCGTGGACATGCACGTCAGTATATCTTTCTAATAACTAGGCTTATCCTCTTATTCAAACTCGTCTCACTTTTGGTTAGAGAATCTATTCTATTTTACAGATGGAGGAGAATATGGGGTAGAACAAGGATAGTATCAATTCATGAAGAAGAGATCCAGAGTCCACAGAGAAAGCAACACTAAATCAGATTGCTGTTTTGTCCACCATGGCTCAGGAAACATTGCAGAAGAGGAGGCAGTAAGTAAGATTGTAACTGCCTCAAGGTGGGTGAGAACAGCCTGAACTGTATTTCCCCCATGCCTGCAGACTAACGGAGGCCTTTTGGTGCCCACAATGAATACCAATAACCCACCAAAGCCCCTCAGCAGAATTGGAACAGGGAAGAGACCTATGTGTGCAACCTTTTTCATTTAAAAAATATCAATCAATTAAAACTAATAAGAGAAAAAGGAAAGGAAGGAAGGAAGGGAAGGAGGGAGGGAGGGAGGGAGGGAGGGAGGGAGGGAGGGAGGGAGGGAGGGAGGAAGGAGGGAAAGAAAAGAAGGAAGGAAGGAAAAAAGAAAGAGAAAAAAAGGAGGAAAGGAAGGAAAGAAGGAAGCAAGGAAGTTAAAGAAGTGTTATATATTTTTGTTTTGTTTCTTCTTATTATCTGTTTTTCAAGTCTATAGTTAACAAATTGATGGTAATAGCTATATTTTACAGTTTTTTTCATTTTTCCTTGGTTTTCTCCCCTTTAAATATTACACCGTTAATTAAAGTAATGGAGGGAATATAGTTGATGGATTAGATAAGAAACTCTCATGTTTGGTGATATTTGATGAAAGCTAATGGATAGTGACTCCCTCATTGCTCTCACCCTGGTAGCCAAGCCATCCTCTCTCATATACGGATAGCCATACCCTACCATCTGCTGCAACTAAAATAAAAACAGCATGGTGTACTAACGAATATGCCCTAAAGACATCTCAGCAGACTAATTTCCTGTTTAAATGGGGCCACTATCAACTCCTTTTCCTTTTGATTATCATTCAGAGTTTGCAGTAGGGATCATGCTGAAGAGGAAACAGCATTGGGAAAGCGATCAAAACACATCAAAAATGTTGTGGGACTTTTGGAAAATAATTGGACAATAGATTGAAAGATAAAAGATACACTAAACTTGGTAACTGGAAATGAGTGGAAGGCAAGATTTGATATTTATAAATGCTGATTTAAAATTGGTGACTTATTTTTAATCAACTTAAGGAAGAAAACAATCTTTTCAAATTTGTATCTCTGGAAACTGCTGTAATTCCATGTGTAGGAGGGACTTCTTCTTCTTTTTTTTTTTTTTTTTTTTTTTTTTTTTTTTTGCTTCACTTACTGAAAAGTTTTTTTCTATATTTAGTAAACACAGTCATCATTTATGCTACTATAGAAATAGGTGATAAAGTGTGAGAAAATCACACCACACAATGACTTCTATTTTTTATAGAGATAATAATTTTGTTTTGATTTTTTGTTATTTTTATTTATTTATTTGAGAGTAACAGACAGAGAGAGAAAGAGGCAGATAGAGAGAGAGTGGGCACACCAGGGCCTCCAGCCACTGCAAATGAACTCCAGACGCGTGCGCTCCCTTGTGCATCTGGCTAACGTGGGTCCTGGGGTGTTGAGCCTTGAACCGGGGTCCTTAGGCTTCACAGGTAGGTGCTTAACTGCTAAGTCATCTCTCCAGCCCAAGATCATAATTCTTAACTCAGCTGGAAACTATAAGTGTCATTAAGTATCTTCTGTCATTATATGTGGTTTTCACATATAATGTTCACATGTTAGGAATATGTGTGTGTGTGTATATATATAATTTCACATGGTAGGACTATATGTTATGTCTGGGCATGAGACTGGTTCTAGCCAAAGAGCAACAAATGAAAGCAGTACACGGCCAGGCTAAGTCTGTAGTTGGTGGTGTCAAAGATCTTTGAGCTCATAGGGTAGAAATCCTGAAACGTTTGTGACGATGCCTACTTCAGCATGAACCTCCCCACAACAATAGTACAAGGAACCCATCACTAATGCATCATGGAAATTACGAAAATATACAAATGAGAGCTGTTTTTTCTAATCGCATGAGACTGGAGGTATTACTTATTACAGCAGTATTACCCAACCGATCTGGTCCAATACACAGTCAGTGCATGGACATGCAGAACCTCTCGAAATAATATGTAATTTGTGCATAAAATTTGTGCTCATTAACTTTGAAAACATGGAACATAAGCACACTGTATTTGTATCATGGCTACAAAACTTACTATCTCCAAGACCTCAGATAACTTACCCACGTGGCCTGTGCCTTCACTTGTTTACCTATGACAAGACACAGCACCTTATGTGGTATCATTACTGCTATTCACATTGCGTTCTCCTGCACCACTGAAGAATCATCATTCACTTTAAACTAGGAGGATTAATGTGACATTTTCTTTGGCCAAATAATATGTAAGTAGAATTATTAACACGTGATTTTTAAGAGCCTGTACACTATGTTTCACTATTTTTTCCCTGTATTCATCAGTTGAGTAATTTTAGATAAATGTAAGCTCTCTCACTAAGATCTTGGGCTTAAAAATGAAGCAATGAGGGGCTGGAGGAATTGATTAGTGGTTAAGGGACTTGCCTGCAAAGCCTAATGACCTAAGTTCAGTTCCCCAATACCCATGTTAAGCCAGATGCACAAAGTGGCACATGTATCTGGGGTTCATTTGCAGTGGATGGAGGCCCTGGCATACCTATTCTCTCTGTCTCTCTTTGCTTGCAAATAAATAAATACTAAGTAATATTTTTTAAAAATGAAGCAATGAAAAACTCCAACTGACTTTGAATATATATGTAGCAATGCTTATACCTGAGATCATGTGTTACTTTGGTACACCTGATCACTAGGGTTGATTTCCTCCATGTATCTGATGACAAAGCTCTCCCATGTTTTGGTCCTAGCTCCTGGTGGTGGATGGAAACCCTTGCCAGCTCTTGGAGGATCACTCTCAAACCCTAATCTCTTTCCATTTTCACATTCTCTTCTTCCCCATGCATTTCTCATATCCTCTTTTCTTCTTGCAAGAGCAACATTGAATTTAGACTCCACCCTAAGTCCTGATTGCATGACTATTATGTTCCTACCATTTTTATTACATCTCTAATAATCGTATTTCAAATGAACTCATATTTTCAATTATTAAGGATTAGAACTTAAACATCTTTGGGGACAACAATTCAACCCACAGTATCTCCTATAACTTTAAGATTGTTTTCAATTAAGATTACATAAATGAAAACATAAAAATGAATATTCATATTTTCAATCATCTCAGAAAAGATGATTATACTTACTCTATAACAATAATTATAAAGCATATTGCTACACCTAGAACCTCACACAAGAACATCTAAATTCTAATTGCATCATGGATATATTATGTGAGTTTGACTAAACTCATGCAAAAGTAGAAATTAGAGATAATTCATACATCTGATATTATGCAATAATTCATGTAAACTGAAAGTAGAAAAGAAAATTTGTGATTAAACCTAAATGCAAAGAAACATGTTCTGGGGATTGTGTCTAGAACACACTTTGGCCCAGCAATATTTGTTTAATCTTAGCCCCACCTGTAAGCTGTGATAAATTGGGTGAGTTGAACACACAGAAGCTCTTTGCCTCTACCTATGTTAACTTTTAAATTAGCTGTTAATAGATAATTGCTAATATTCTTTTTGATTTAAAAACTAAGATATAAAATATGTTGAAATAAATGCCAAATTTGTTGGGGTATAGTGTTTTCATTATCAATCAAATTACCTGATTTAACAAAAATCTAATATGGTCTAAATTTTTCGGTCTTCTTTTTTTTTTTTAATCTAACCCAATGACGGAAAGTGACCATTGTGCCAAAAGACAATCTCTTAGGTCATGGGTTTTATACCTAGCCCTCAACATCCATTATGGAACTGGCTCAAGACAACAGAGATTTGCATTCCAGTAATTTGCATGTAATTCATGCTCTGAAACATTAAGAAGAATTTGGTGAGGCATAATTGTTTTTATTGCATTTTTCTTATTATGGCCATACTTAGTATGGATACATCACGTGTTAGTACCATCCTTTCCCTCCTCCCTAGCCCCATTCTGCTGAGGACCCTCAGTGGGGTTGCAGGTATTCCCTATGGGACTGTGGGTTATGCATTGTGGGAGCAGCAGTCACGTATTGGGCATGTCCCATGTTGTGACTCTATCAATCTTCCTGCGCCCTCTTCCACAAAATTCCCTGAGCTGTGGTGGGTGTGTTTTGGGTCTACTTCAGTGATGAGCTCCTGGGAGCCTCTGGATCTCTGCTTTGTTGAGTATTCTCAGAGTCTGTCTCCTTCACCCTGGTGGAGATTGTCAGGCTCACCATGGAAGTAGCATTCTTGCTGGTCACCCCAAATCCTTTGTGATTTAAGCTGGGGTTTGGCTGAAGTGCAAGGCAAAAAAATTTTACTAGTTGAAACTCTCTCGTGTTAATCACTAATCAATAAAAGAAAATTTTGAGCAGCTGCCTGTTTCTCTTTTATTTCAACCTATTTTAATTTCAGCAGTGTGTTTACTAGAAGTTACTATACTACCTTTTCCCCCTCAGGAAAGGAAAATAATCAGCATTTTTGTGCCAATTCTGACCCATTACTCTGTCATCAGATGTTAGAAGTGCATGCTCTAATCAGATTAGAATTGGGCAAGGCATCCATTAACTGTTTTGTTAGGCTAATGTCTTCTTAATTTGAATTTGGCCTTTTCTCACAGGGCTTGCCGCTGATAAATCTTCCTCGTGTAATAATTCAGGTAAACTCATAATCTTCTTCAGGCAGCATGCCTTATGATTCTGTGAAATGTGCCAGCTTCTTAATTGGAAAGATGCCATTTATAGGTCATAGCTAATCCCTTCAGGCTCTCTGCCTTCATTCATCCTCCTGAACTGCCTCTTCTCCATGTAGGCTGCACTCATTCATTCATTTTGGTATCTTCATCATGATCCCTGGCATGGAAGCTTTGCCTGACTTGTGATGGTTACAGCAGGTGGTCCTCCCGTACAATTGCACATTTTCACAGCATCACACACAGACACAAACAGTCATCGTCTCACCTGCAAAGTCCCCCTCTCAGCAATATCTTTCTGAAATACCACTATCCATCCAAGCATGCTATCCACTGTCTCAGCCCCACTGGTATGTAATCTGCCTCTGCTGATGAAAACAAAGCTTCAAGAGAAACACTGCTTTGTTCTTTTTTTTTTTTCTTTCTTTTGCTTGTTTGTTTCTTCTTTCTGACTTTTCTGCCACAGAGCCTAGGAAGATATTTAGTATACAGTGGATAATCAATACAAAGTGAATGAATTGGATGGAGGATTTGATTTGAATATATGTTTGCACCTGAATGGGATGGCAAGTGTGTAGGAAACTACCGTTTCCAGTTTTGTATTCTCAGTACTTACCATAGGGCTTAGCACCTAATAAGGATGCAATAGATCAGTTCTATTTAAATGACACTGTAAGTGGAATAAATAAATAAATAAACATAAAAGTCTTTCCTTGATGCAAAAAAATTAAAAAAGGAGTTCTGACCTTATTTTATTATGGTAAAGTACATTTATTTTACTATTACTTTCACAAGACTGCAGAATTTTTGGACAATTTCCATATATATATATATATATATATATATATATATATATGTTTGATAATCATATTTTTGTTAGAAAAATGACAGTGGCTGATTTATAACAATAATGAGACTGTAACAAGAACTAAAAGAGCCTACATATGTTGAGCCCTAATTATTCATCAGATTGTGTGAAAACATGAATATGGTGTTGAATTCTTCTCAAAAGCATTTTAACATATGCCCACACAACTCTCAGTATCTTCCAATCAAGCTCAAGATGCAAGAAGTCCAGGTAACTAATTCAAGATTGGTATTTTATTAAGTAAAGAATGGCGCTAAAGCACCCATTTTCCAAAATTTTGTTGTCTAAAGAACCCTAAAAGCTGGCCAAACTCAGCAACTTTGAATCAACTCTTAGCTACTTCATTTAATTCAAGAAGGCTCCAAATACTGAGCTTTTCTAGATTTCATGGCCCATAATTAAGGGCTATCATTTTTACTAAGATCCATCCTACAGAATTTTGTCAATTGCTATAAGAAATCTGAAATATCTCAGTTTTCATTTGGAGAAGACACAGACATTACTTGCAGGCATGTCCTGACCATCACACATGCCCGGGATGTTAATCATGAGTTTTATTAATTGATCAAAAATACTTGAAATCTCTCTCATTTCCCTCCTGTTTGCTTGTTAGGCCTATCATTTTCTTACTTTTTAAATATTTATTTATTTTATATATATATATATATATATATATATATATATATATATATAGAGAGAGAGAGAGAGAGAGAGAGAGAGAGAGAGAGAAATGGGAGCCACAGGGCCCCCAGCCACTGCAAACAAACTCCAGACACATGAGGCACCTAGTGTATCTGGTTTATGTGGGTCCTGGGGAATTGAACCTGGGTCCTTTGGCTTTGCAGGCAAGTACCTTAGCCACTAAGCCATCTCTCTAGCCCCCATATTCTGATTTTTCTCTTGTTCTCTGCTCTTTATCACTATCAGTAAACAATTTGGCTTTTCCCATAGCTGTCCTTTCTTTTGACAAAAAACAATTAGTGATTTAGTTCAACAATGAGGTCAAGCTGATTGGATTCAAGTTGGCATGTACTGCTAGGGATAGTTTCCTTTTCTAGACTGTGAAACAGGCCCTAAATGGGTGGAGTATTTGTTTTATAGTTCAGGAACCATACCGGATCCTTCAAGTCATAGGCAACTGTTCTTTTTTTTTGAACGCAAATACACATTACATGGAAACACTGTTCTGTATTAATCAATTTCATAACCTATCAATTGATATCTATGGAAGCTGAGGAGTGCCAAGAGAGTATGCAGGGGAAAGAGAAGTGATACATTCTCACTCTCTGACTCTCTCTTACTCCTTCTTATCTCTTTCACACATGAACCTGCACACACAGACATACATTCACATACTACAGACATGTACATGACTAGTAACTAAATTCTACCTATCCTCCTCTCTGGTGATAAACATAACATACTACAGCTGATTTTAAGGATTTGGGTGGGGGCTCATAAATAAAAAGAAGAATTTTCCTAGGGTTATAAATTGTGTGGTAAGGAGATGCTCACATTACAGGTATGGTACCAAAAAAACCAAAATCTCAAAAGGAAAGAATCATTAGTGGATTATACAAAGCAGAGACAGAGTAAGCATGTCCTGAGGGTAGCCTTGGAAAATTCTACAATATACATTGAAATAAATCATTGCACATTATGTTTCACACAGAAAATTTGATTTGTCCATTTTAGTTCATCAAATGCTCTACAATTTTATTCAATGTTAAATATTTTGCATTCTGTAAGTGAGATGTATAAACTTCATGACCTAATTTTTTAAAAAAAATTTTATTTTATTTATTTATTTATTTGACAGAGAAAGAAGGAGAGAGAGAGTGTGTAAGAGAATGGGCACTCCAGGGCCTCCAGCCACTGCAAATGACCACCAGACACGTGCACCCCCTTGTGCATTTGGCTAACGTGGGTCCTGGGGAATCGAACCTGGGTCCTTTGGCTTTGCAGGCAAATGCCTTAACTGCTAAGCCATCCCTCCAGCCCTCATGACTTAATTTTGACTGAACATCTTCCAAACCACATCATTGGGAAGAAACAAAAGTGATAAAGTTGAGTCCCTTTGCAGGTTAAATCTGAAAGCCTTGCAAGTCCCATTTCTCCTCCCTGACATCTCCTCTGAGTAGTTTTAAGCAGCACTGCTTCCGAATCACTGAAACACAGATTTGGACAGCATCATTTCAATCCTTGCCTTTCAACATATACCATCCTCTATCCCTTCTTATCTTGATTTTAAAGTCTACTATTAATTTTTAAAATATTTATTTATTTATTTATTTATTTGAGAGAAAGAGAGATGAGAGAGAGAGAGAGAGAAATATGGGTGCACTAGGGCCTCCAGCCACTGCAAAAGAAGTCCAGCCACATGTGCCACCTTGTACATCTGGCTTATGTGGGTACTGGAGAATCAAACCTGGGTCCTTAGGCTTCACTGGCAAGTGCCTTAACCATTAAGCCATCTCTCCAGCCCTGAAATCTACTATTAACTTTAAAGAAATATATGTGTGTATTGCTTTAATTATCTTTTCCATCTTCCATCTTATACTCTAGCTTTCCTTATATGATTGTAGAAATAGACCAGTAATGGATGATGACTCTAAATGTCTGCCATCAAAATCTTTAGGGCACAAGTAAATATTACACTCAAAAAAATAAAAAGAATAACAGAAACTATGGCCTGGAGCGGAGCAACTTTTCTAGATGTAACAACTTTATCTGATAACCATAAATCACTCTGTCTCTTTCTTGTAGATCCCAGGCATTTAGAAACTTAATACCCACTCTTTTAGCCACGTGGAAGTGACACAGCAAGTCACCATATGGCAATTCTCATTTTTTCTGAGGCGTGAGTTGAAGTCATCAAAGCAGTGAAGTCAATGAGAAGACAAGTGACAGTTAATATATTTATGAGACAAACCAGGAGGAACAAGATACCCCTTCCTTATCCCATGCCCCCCAACCTCCCAACTCTCCCCCCACCCCCATCTAACCACGCACACTGTTAAAGCCAGGCAAACCCACCAGGATATTAGAAAGCTGTCTACTACATTGGCTTGAAAAACTTAGAGAGGGTCTTGTCAGGCAGCGAATTATGAGATTGATGTTAGGATAAAAGTAGGTAGGACTATGCAGTCTCTCTTTGGGAGAAATACAGACTAAAGGCTCAATCTCAGTACATGGAAAGCCCTATTTGGGATTGTAAGAATTCCAGCCAGCAGTAGTTAGGTCAAGGTTTGGTCTCTATGGACTGTCTCCCTCTAGGGCAACAGGGTGACATGAATGTCTCTTCCAGAACAGTGGATAAAACACACTCACCCAGAAAGATCCAACCATGCAGCCAAGCCCGTGGGACTCACTGCGTATGGAGAGGCTCAGGCCTACATGACAAGATAGAGTATATGTATTTAATTTAAACTTGGCCAAGGAAGAGGTAAGATAAAGAGTGAGGCAGACACAGAGAGAAGGAATGGGTGTGCCAGGCCTTCAGCCACCGCAAACAAACTCCAGAAGCATATGCCACCTTGTGCGTCTGGCTTATGTGAGTCCTGGGGAATTGAACCTGGGGTCCTTTGGCTTTGCAAGTTAATACTGAACCACTAAGCCATCCCTCCAGCTCTAGAAGTTTATTTTTATGTGAACTTTATGTTTCATTTAATTAAATTTATTTGGGTCATGTTAAATGTAATGACTAAGAGGAAGTAAGACACATTACATCTTCCTATGTGTGCAACTTTATTAAAAACTTGTTTTACACATTTTAGTGCATTGAAGGTTTTGTTCAAAAAGATATTACATGTTTTTATTAAGTTTATTCCTTGAAGCTTTATTATTCTGTTGTTCCTATTGTAGTATTTTCCATTATATTTTTAAATAAATGATTAACAATAAAAATAATTTTTATAATTATGTATTTAAAATATATTTTATTATAACTTATGCTAATATTATGATTGAAAAGTAATGAAAAGTGAGCTTGGAATTATAAATAAAGGCCAAATATGTCCATTTAGAAGAGTGAATTTTATTCTGCATGCAGTGGGTAATCCTGAAAGTTTACAAACAAATTATTTATGTATATAAAGTAATCCCTTCCCATTGGCTACTCTTGACTCCCTTCCCTGTTCCCCTTCTGCTGGCCATCTTTATCCCAACTAGTCCCTTTTCTACTTTAAGTCACTTCTTTTTTTTCTTCTGTGTAGGTGTGAAACTCTAAATTTATTAGGGTTGCCTGCACCGGCAAACGTGGAGCCTCATTTGTCAGAGCACATAGGTCCTCCTGGTGGGCTATACCACTACACAAAATGGTCCCTGTTCTATCACCCATCATTAATTGCTTTCAATTCCTCCTGGATGGATGGGGGCTAATGCTCTCCTCCATCATTCATGGTAGTGTGTTGATGGGCCCAGTCATGCATGGGTCTTGTGCAAGTTATGATGGCCTCTGTGATCTTACTTACCCTCCATGGCTCAGGGCGCAATGTGGAACAAGGGGCCTGAAGGAATATAAGAACTAGAGGATGAGGAGAAGCACCAGCAAACACCGTAGTCCAAGCGTGACACGGTGATTACACTCATGAGCTCACACTCAAATTATTTCTCATAGTGGACTTGCAAGGTAAAATTTGTATTGGAGAAGAATGTACTTTCCTGTCAATGTGAAGAATGGCTTACCGGGATAAGACCAAACCTGGGCAGGCATGAGAGATCATTGTCATATGTGAGGAACGAGGAAGTACCAGAGTAAGCTAGTGAGACTAGGGGCTGAGAAAGAGGGCAAACGTTATTGCTTTTTAGAGAATTACTTTAACAAGACCTTATCACTGACTGGACGTTTGATGACGAGGAAGAGAGCAGTGTCTGTCAATGAAGGAGGTAACCATTGGAATTGAATGGAGACTCTATAAGTCCCAGGAAGGATGAGATCAGCAGTGTCCTAACATACAACAAAATACTAGGAAAAAAACCCTAGAATCCTACTAGACTATCAATGAGGCATTAAGGTGCCTCAAATTCCAGACTTTGGACAGGAATATATATGCTAGAAGATTGCAGCCATCTGACAAACACATGCATGGAGGCCAAGGAAAAATCAGACAACAATGTCGAGTCATGGTGTGCGGCAAGTGGCTTCTCATTTCTGAGGCTAAACACCAAACCAAGAACAGGTTGTGTGAGGAAACGGGTTTATTGTGGGCTTAGTGTTTCAAGGGGAGAGTGACCATGGCAAGAGCAGACTGCTGGATATTGTGTCTTCATAGCAACAGTAGTAAGGAAACAGAGAGTAAACTGGCTAGCTCTGGCAAGTGTGGGGGGATGGACTCTAAAATCTCCAGGCCCGCTTCCAATAAATCACCTCTTACAGCAGAGCTCCTCCTTCCAAAGTCTCCCATTCAAACCATCACATAGTGACACCACGGTGTTTAATCAGAGCCAAAAACAAAGAACAAAATGACATCAGAGGTATTATCAAAGACTGAGGACAGAGAAGCTTTTGGATTGGTTTTGTTGTGTGGAACATGGAGCTCAGAAACATGTTTGATCAAAAGCAGAGGAGCAAGTGGATGAAGCGAGACCCTGCATTTTCTAGGGACAAAGCGAACCAAATCTTGTTGGAATTACAAAGAGTGTATGACAAGTGGGTTAAAGGTTTTGATGTTATTGTTATACTTAAAACATTATAAATTATGATTATAATGCCAATATTAGATATTTCATGATGTTCTAATTCAGTTGAGTTTATGACTTCATATAAAGCTACATTATTCTCTTTAACACATTGAGTATGTATTTCTATAAGCCACTTTGTAGATACTTTGATGTGATAATACTTTGAAGTGATAGTTTGAAATTATATCATGGTAGATATTCAACTTTTACTTCAATAATACAATATTTGGGTTCTGGGGAGATAGCTCAGTGTTTAAAGGCTCTTGCTTATAAAGCCTGCAAGCCTGTGTTCAATTCCTTACTACTCACATAACACCAGACACAAGACATGGCACATATGTTTGCTACTATTCACATACCAATGACCAATGCAAATCATTTCACCTGCCCTCAAGTCAATCAAGCAGGAAAGCTTACATGACTCATAGTTAATGTGCTACAAAGTTTCATGACAAAGATGTACATTGTCAACAGAGAGAGAAAGAGAGAGAGAGAGAGAGATCCAATCAATGCTAGTCTAATTAAATTCAAACTTTTATTAAAGTTGCCATGGCTTATGTGTCCTTGTTGAACAGTAAACTTTCAACACGCAAGATCAAAACATTCAACAATCATTTCCAGTTTTCATCAAGCACCACAGGAAGAAAAAAGTATTAAATCCATTTTGTTGAATGCAGTTGGGAAATAAATTTAAAATAAAAATAGATAGTTTGGTGAAGTCTTAAAAAAACAAACTAAGATTTGAACATTAGATTCCAAACTTCCATGTTCATTTCTTAGCCTAAATTATCACCCACAGTGGACTCCAGAACATATTTATAAATCGAATGTTTTCTGTAGCCTTTTCTTTGCCTCCAGGATGCTTTCCTTTAACTTCTTTTTTTTAAAAAAATATTTTATCCATTTATTTATTTATCTGAGATAGGAGAAAGAAAGAGAGAGAGAGAATGGCCATGCCAGGGCCTTTGGCCACCAAAAACAAACTCCAGGTTCATGTGCCACCTTGTGTATCTGGCTTTATGTGGGTACTGGAGAATTGATTGCTGGTCTTTAGGCTGTGCAGGCAAGTGCCTTAGCATCTGAGCCATCTCTCCAATCCTGATAACTTGTTTTTTGTTTTTTTTAAATCATTTTGAGCGTTACCACACTTACATAAAACAGACAAATGCTACCAGGTTAAATCTTGTGGAGACATGAGTAACAACAAACAAGGCCATATAGGGAAAACAATAGTGTGGTTCATCTTACATAATTCATTCTCAAAACACAGAAATAGCTACCCCCCTTCAAAAGTATATATTTTGTTTGCAATTGACAGTTTTTTTTTTCAAGAAATATTAGATACTTCATGGACTGCTGGTATAGATTTTTGTTGTATTACTTTCCTAAGGACACATGAAAAAAATGTTGTTCTACCCCTGATAGGACACAAACAAACCAAAGAATTGATTCTATCTAAGTCCAGCATGATAAAACTGTGTGTTTATCAGGGTTAATTACAGACTCCAGGTGAGAGGTTCCTTACAGGAGCATGGGTGGCTCAAAGAGAAACGGGCTTTTAAAAGCTGACCCCTCTGTTCGACCCACAAGGGAATAACAGCAGGATAAAGTTCTCACACCTCTCTTTACTGTTGTCTGTCTTTCTCCTTCACTTTGGTGGAAGGCACAGAGGTGTCATTGTCCTGAATATTTCCTTTCAAGTCACCTTGGATTTCCAGAAGAATATCTTGCAAGACAGACCACCTCCCAAACTAGGAAATGACTCAGGACTCCAAAGCTGTGACCTGAAGGAGAAATGATCTTGTAGGAACCTGACGGATCCACTCCAGTGATCACAGTGATGAGTGGTGTTCAGACTGTGCGGTGGTGGGAACAGAACGACAACACAGACTGCTTCATTCTGTAGCTGTGACAGCCTGAAGAGCTTTGCCAGAGATCTCCACAGATAAAGACAATGTTATTGGTGTTTCATAGATAATAATTTCAGGATGAGCCGTGGTGAGGTAGAGATGGAGTTTATTAAGAAGAAATCTTAGCACAGACTTAACCCCTAGAAAAAAAGAGGAGAGGTATTTTTGGGAAAAGATGGTACTTACCCAAATGTAGGTGTGGGCTTCGCAAGAGAAAGGCACACTTGGGAATCTTAGAAGTAGCCATATATATTATTTGGGTGGCTTTTGAAATTACACTGATTGAAGAGTTTCCAAGGAAACATTTTTACTTACTTATCATTATCACTGTTATTATTCTTTTGTAAATGATATTGTAGGATGATTCCTAAAGTGCCTTGGATAGTATTACAATCTGATAAAAGTAAAACAATGAGCTCTAACATTGCACAAAAGTTTTAAGACATGGCTGTTACTGCAAATAGAGTTCCTTGGAATATTCACAGAAAAATGCCTGTTTATATGTGGGAAATGCACACAACATTATTCATTCCTATTTTTACATCCTTATTTGAAATATATCTATTTTTAAAATACTCTATTCTAAGCAACCTTCATAACAAACTTTGTGCTATAATTTTTGACTCTCAGCTGATGAGAGGTTTCAGCCACATTATAGGATGAGGGACTGTTCTGCTCTTATGCCCCCTTAATTTTATCTGTCCGTCTATCCTTCCCCAAGACTACCTTGATGAACTACAACTGAGACAATGACCAGCCAGGAAACAACGTGACCAGGACTGCTTACTTTTGTAAGGCACTTGCCTGCAAAACCTAACAAGCTTGCTCTTTGTCACAACCGAAAGCTCAGGTCAGAACTCCAAAATGGCCTTGCAACCATTGAACCCATTTATCTACCCTCTTCCTAATAATGGTCATATTCAATAAATTTCTTCCTTCCAGTTTGAATTATTCCTTTAGTTATACATCAGGAGGGGTAGTAACACCTGGCTTTTTGTATGGCCAGAGTTTAGGCTTTTTCTCTTATACCTCTGGTTATAGAAACCAGCATCACTGAAATATGCATGGGTGAAAACCTGCGATTTCTATCTCACTAAAGTCTCTTCCCTCAGTCAATCTTCTACTTATTATATACTCTAGCAGCCTATAGCTGAAAAGCAGGAAGGAGTGGTGTCTGAGATCTCAGGTGAGGAACTGCTGATTCTCCCCACCTCCTTCTAGAAGGGAATAGAAGCACTCCCATTCCCATTACCATACCCATTACTATAGACTTATCCATCTGTTTGGTTTTGCTTATCTCATTGCCATGATTATGCTCCAAGGTACTGAGCTTCACGAAAGCCAAAGGTCATGTCATCTTCAGAGGAAATAGCTTTACTATAATACCTTTCTGCTTTAAATTTGAAGAGAACTTAGAAAATTCAGCCACATCATTGGACAGACCAAGGCATTCGTGATGCTTAATTTTAGAACAGTGAAAGTTTAGAGGTGACAGGGCCCCAAAACTAAAAGCAAGAAATATCCTTGAAACCTATAAAGGGGAATCTTGAATTCGTTCCTTATCTTTTTTCCCAAAAAACCTCACTTAAGGATGTGAATAGGTGCCTCTGGTATTATGTCTTATTTACCCTAAGAGAGAAAATTAAGAGATGAGATCACTTTCTTTTCTGAAAACCTGGTAGCACTTACACATTTAGTCTCAGGGCTGGAATATCCAGTTCAGCCTCCATTCAGTATATTACCATAAAATACCCCAATCTGGACTGTTAGGTGAGCTTTCCCATTTCTGGAAACCCCTACTATATCATCTACTGTTCCTTTTCTCTAGAGAACCCCTAAAGGGCAGGAGCTCTGTCCTCTTCACTCAGCTTACGTTCTGTGATGTCTGGAATGAAATCATTCTAAAGGTTATCCTCTGGTACAGGGATTTCATTTGTTGACATTCCTAAGACAAGAACCCAAAGCCACTGACATTGGAAGCTTTGTGTGAACATAAGTGTCCTGCGCTATAGCTCCAAAGTTACTGCTGAACTAAGAGTGAGAAAGTCTCCATGGCTCTCCAGGCTTCCATGTGAAGCTAAGGGATACACAGGTGGTAAGTATTAATTCTGTGTGTTCCATGAAGGTGTGTCTCAAGGAGATTTGCACTTGAGTCTGTGAACCAAATAAGAAAACTCTGCCTTCACTGGGTATGGACAGAATGGAAAGTTAAGGAGGTGAAAATTCTTTCTTCTTTGAAATGATGGGGTACTCCTTATCTTCTTTTCTTAGACATCAGAACTCTTGACTCCAGAACTAATATCAGTAGCTCTCCTAAACCCTTACTAACTTATACTGCTGGCTCTCTTGCATCTGTAGATTCCAGACAGCAGATCAGGAGACTTCTCAGCCTCCATAATCTCATAAGACAATCTCTGAAATAAATCTCCTCACATCTGTCCTCATATATAATCAAATATTTGTCTATTTCTCTAGATGATGCTGATTAATATAGCATCCATGCTAGAGAAACATAGGATAGAGTGTGGAGAGATTGCTCAGTGGTTAAGGCACTTGCCTGCAAAACCTAACAACCTGAGTTCAATTCAATTCGCCAGTACCCAATTAAACCAGATGCACAAAAAGGCACATGTGTCTGAAGTTGATTTGCTGTGGCTGGAGCCCCTGGAGTGCCAATTATCTCTGTCTGTCTTTCTTCCCTCCTCTCTCTCTCTCTCTCTCTGCTTGCAAACAAATATTAAAAAAATTAAAATAAAAACATAGTATTCAACATTTTAAGGGACATAAGCATTAGTAGTACACCAAGAATTTAAGAATTCTGGCCTGGAGTGATGGTTCAGCAACTATACCATGCAAACATGAATAACTAAGTTCACCTTCCCAGAATCCCCATAAAGCATTGTAGCTCAGGAGTCTGTAATCCCACCGTGTCTACAATAAGAAGGGAGGAAGAGACAGGAGAATCCCCCATGTGGTGGTTTGAATTAGCGGTTCCCCATAAACTCATGTGCTTTCACTTCCTGGTCCCCAGCTGGTATAAGTTTGGGAGAAAGAACCTTGCTAGGGGAGGTGTGTGGCTGGGGTTGGGATCTGAGGTGTTATAGCCCAGCTTCCCCCTTGCCAGAGCCCAGCTCACTTTCTTGCTGTTTATCTCCCCTCTCCAGTGGCAAGTTTGTGATATCTAGCCTCTGATCTACCATCTTTTCCTGCCATTATGTAGCTTCCCTTAAGACTGTAAGACAAAGTAAACCCTCAAGACTGTAAGACAAAGTAAAACCTTTCCTTCCATTAGCTGTTTTTGTTCAGGTGATCTATCCCAGCAATGAGAAGAAAGAAACTACAACACACCAAATGCTTGCAGGCCAACTAATCTAGAGAGTGCAGTGATGAATGCCAAGATACTGCCTCAAACAAGGGGAAAAGTGAGGACCGACTTCCGCACTTTCAGTTTCTGTTCTAAAAATATTTATATTTATTTACAAGTGAAGACAGTAAGGGAGAGAGAGAGGGATAGAGAGACAGAGACAGAATATGGTCATTCCAGGGCCCCTTGCCACTACAAAACAAACTCCAGCTGAATGAGCCACTTTGTGAATCTGGCTTTTTGTGGGTACTGGGGAATGGTAGCACTGACCACCTCTCCAAATGTACCACACACAGTGGACTGCATGCTTTTGGATCCATCTCTTTTAGAGGTCAGTGGGTAAATCTGAGAATTTTCTTACTGAGGTCCAGAGGTGCTAATGGCCATTTCTCTTAGTCCACAAAGGCTACTGAAATACAATGATAGATAGAAGATGATAGACAGATGACTGATACACACACACACACACACACACACACACACACACACACATCAAAGGACACTATCTGGTGCCTTCACTGATGCAAACCCTCAGGCCACAGCACATTCAGTAGAGATTTAGCATGGTTGTATCTAGTTTCTAGGGTTTTGTGTAATCACTGTGAGAAAAGGTAAACTTGAAAACTTTGGTGTTGGCAGCAATGCAAGGAATTAGAATTTCTAATTAAAGAAACAAATTGTACTAAATAGATCTCTGTACTACCTAGTACATCTGTCTGGAATATATTCTTGTAGCTATTTCTCTTAGGTATTACTTCAGGGTGAACATTCATTTGCCTCCAAGGGATCTAAGATAACAAAATCTTTCCCTATGACAATATTTTAAAATTACAGGTAGTTTCCTATTCCCTTGATGGTCATTAAATTCCCTGCTTTACATACTCCCAACCATGACACTTGTTTTCTTGCCTGAGAATAACTATTTAGATATGGAATACTGCATATTAGACAGAGATTTAGCTTAAAGAAATCTCAGGGAAAATCTATTTGAATGGGTAATGAAAATCGATATTTCAATGCTTCAAATTCAAACATCTTTAGAATATTACATGCAATTTTTTTGCAGTAACCAGTGCCCCAGGGAAGAGTCCATAGCAGAATGTTACTTCTATAATGAATTTCTGTAATTGTTACCTTTGGTTGAGTATCAGTTACAATAATCTTCAATTATATTTTTCACTTAACAGAAACACTCAAATAGGCCCACACATTAGACTCCCTGAACTGAAGGCATATTCCAAGAGCATTAGCTTAATTATCTCCCAGTTTGGGGCAATGATTGTAAACAAGCGGTTCACATAGAAAAGTTAAGAAGTCAGGCTGGGCGTGGTGGCGCATGCCTTTAATCCCAACACTGGAGAGGCAGAGGTAAGAGGATCACCGTGAGTTCAAGGCCACCCTGAGACTACATAGTGAATTCCAGTTCTGCCTGGGCTAGAGTGAGACCCTACCTCGAAAAAAAAAAAAAGAAAAAAGAAAAACAAAGTAAAGTCTGAACTTTGTGGTACATTTTCTTTTTAGTGAGTCATATTACTTGTGTGACTTAAGAAACAGCATCAGCTCGTTCCTTTCTCCATATGCTACAAATAATGCTTAGTAAGGTCTCTGGTTGAGCTGGTCAGTTTTGTTTTTTTATAAACGGGACATTTATCAGTTAAAGCTTGGTTTCAGTATTAACATTCTACTTAAGATGGTATCTTACATCCACCACCACTGGAAAGTTACCTCGTGAGAAATGACAATGTAAATCCCTATTATGCCACCATGAGCAATATATCCCCAGGCAATGGGATTCTCCAAGAGGTGGCCCTTGTCAGCATGTGGCCTGCATGACTTTGGCAACAAACAAGGCATGTATAAAGAAACAGGTTCTGAAATTGTGAGTGTAATCTGTGAATTTTTTATGTTTTATTTTTTTACTTGAAGTAGATTGTCTGAAACAGGCATCCTCATCTGTTTATCCAGAACCTCGCTCGCTGTAGTGTGCAACCACAAGTCTCGATTTGGGAACTTCCCTGTATGGAAGACCGATGTTCTCTCCCAAACACTGGTTACCGCAGCAGCATTTTATAATGTGCAAAAGAAGAACAAGAGGCCCCGTAGGCCACAGACTTTAAAAAACTGTTGTACAAGTCTTCATGTAAAATGTAACTAAGCTTTTCTGTAATACTGTTTCCTCCTCAAAATGTGATGGTACTGGATGGTGTTGAATGAAGGGTGGTATCACAGGGGAGCTTTTTAAATTGTAGAAGTAAAATGTTATCTTTATAATTTTGATGGGTTTAAGTTTATTTTTATAGGAAGGGTTTTTTTTCTTCCCTAAAATTGTTTCTGGAATGGCAAAATTGTTTCCACTTAAAGTTGTTAAAAAAAAAAAAAAGAAAAGAAACAGGTTAGTCAGAACACAGAGCATGAGTGGTTCATATCTGCATGGGTGTGTGAACATGAGTGTCAGTCTAGAAAGTTTTATTTCACTACCAAAAAAAAAAAAAAAAAAGAAAAACAAAGGATGAGGAAATATTCATATTTTTCCAAAAGTGACTTTGTTTGTTTTGTTGTTGTAATTTTGTGTGTGTGTGCCTAAGTGATTTCCCTCACAGGGAGGACAGAGTGGAAAGGGCTCCTGAGGTGAGTGCTTGCTTGTTTCTGACACACACACACACACACACACACACACACACACACTATGTTCTCCATCAGGCAACTATTAAATATGATACACCTGGTAATGTACTACATGTATTAAAGGACATTTTAATTTTTTATTATTTATTGATTTTTTTATAAGTACTCTTAGACCCCCTTACCCAATTCTGCTGAGGGTCATGTTCAGTGGGGTTATTGATATTCACTGTGGGGATCAAGAGGTCTCAGTCTCTGGGGGAGGGGAATACAGTGCCTGAAGCTATTCCCACCCATCCTGAGGCTCTTCAATCTTCCTCCTCTTCCATATTGTTCCCTAAGCCTAGGGATCTGGTTTAGTGTTGCTTTCTCTGTAGCATCTAAATCTCTGTTTTGATGAGGTTTGAGTGACCACAGTATCTGTGTCCATCTACCTGGAAGTGGTTTTCAGGCTAGACCTGAGATCATTATTCATGTCACTGCTTTGAACATCTCTCCATTTTCTGTCGTTGCCATGGAAGAGGAAAACTTTCCTACTTCAGTCTCAATCTCTTCTAGAAGCTTCCTCATCTTTCTGACCTGAAGCCACTTAACTCCAACTACACCTTCATGAACTTCTGACCTAGAACAAACCACACCTGACTTTGCAGAAAAAAAAGATCTTATCAAAATTGAATAACACTCAAATAATGATTTTCATATATTGCCTTAGTTAATTAGACAGACCCTTCACACATAAACTTGATGCCAAAATTTAGCTCATTTAATAGAGAGTGACAAACAAAAATACCAGGAATCTATGACTCCAAACTGATTCTATGTGAAAATAGCAAAATATTCTCAATACATTTTTCACTGATTTAAAAAGCTATTTAGAAGGGCAATTCAAAAAGTTAATGTACAAATTACATCTAACAGTTTCTCTTCTAACAGAAGAGATAACTCTTGGCTCATTCTCTGGGGTGCTGTTGGGTGTCAGTCACAGTAAGTAGACCAGGTACCCGTGGAGGTTTTTCATCCATCTGTTGACGTGTTGCTCCTTCCCACCCATGCCCAGCTTCCCGTGCTATTCTGACTGTTAGGAAATGCTTTCCTCGTTTCTTATGTGAGTTGCCACTTTGACACCCATGCTCAAGCACGAAGCAGTCTGCTGCTGTGTCGTCTCAGCGACAAGGTGGTGTTCTAAACTGGGCAAGTGAGCTCGCTCCCCTGGGGAACATAGCAGCTGTGACATTGAAGGATGGTGTGAACTGACTGGACCGTTACCCTGAAGCTTTGGAAATGACATTAAACAACAGGGACAATGGGAGGTGAACTCTCCTTGTAGGGATTTTTCTGAGACTGGTTCAGGTTTGTCCTCTGCCTCATTTGCCAGACACACATCTTTCCGTGCCTCCGGGATTGTTATGAAGGCACATTGCCATTTCTAGGATACTTGGCCTGTGCTTAAATACCTGAGCTGAATGCGTGTTCAGTGAGAAGAACCACGGCTTCCAATGCCCTGGGGGAACGTCCATCCTTTAAAGTTCTGCCAGGTTTCATTTGAGAATATCAGAAACAATTTTCCTTATGCAACTCTGCTTGAAAATGAGCAAGATAATAGATGGTAAGATTTAGACCTAGATTTATCCTTGAACTTCCCATGTCTGCCTCAGAAAAGTGTTGCTGTATTTCTACTCAATAGCAAAGAAGATGCTATTTGATTTCTCTTTCACCAGGATAGGGGCAAAAAGGTACTTAATTTCTTCTACACACAGAAAGTGAAGAGTAAAAAAAAAGTCTGTATTTGTGTGGATTAAATATTCTAGTTCAATTCTTGGAAGAGTGTTCCATGTCCAAGTTATAATTTACATCAAGCCTAATAAAATATGAAAATGAATCAAGCATAAATCAACTTTTATAATTTAATTTATCTAACCAATGTAGGCCAATATTCCAAAAGCACAACACAATACAATTTTGAAAGTAAATAGATGATGAGTTTGATATTTGCTCAAATGCAAATTAAATCAAACTTCTTTAATGAATTTATGAATCTCTTTATTTTTATTTTATTTCATTTCTGAATAGATTCTAATAATGAACAATTGTATTCCTAGAGTCATCATATGATTAGCCAACTTTTCCTCCCAATCAAAATCAAACCTTTCTAAAGAAATGTTTGTTAAAGAGATTAGCATATGGCTATGTTACTATCTTTTGCTAATATTAACATTGCATACTCTATTTAATTTTGCTCAATAATTACAGCCAAAATTAAAGATGGTGTTTTCTCTGTTGAGAGCACATGATCATTTGACGCTGTCACAATATGCTAATCTCACTCAAAGTTGACGAAGAACTACGATGTGAGACACTTTAGAATTAAAGGGTCGGCAAAGCACTCTTCAGAACTGCGGTAATGGAGACAAAGGTCACAAGATGCAGTGAGAAACAGTCATGAAGACTGAGTGATCATTTGAGTCTGTCTGTGATCTCTAAGTCCTGCTGCCCAGTGAGAAGCTGGGCATTCTTAGCTAAAGTGTTACCCAGTCTGTGTTACCATTGTCCTTGTAACAAGATTGGGAATGGTTCCAAGGCTGCCTGGCACAGCCAAGATAGAAGGAATGCTTTTCCAGGAAAGTGTGAAACCCAAGAAATGACTTGTATGTCATTTAAAAATACTTATTTGCGATAAAGAGAATAGCACGATCGACAGAAAATGAGTTCTTGTTTCAAAACTGCATTTGCTGTCCACTGAAAGTTTTGAGCTATGTCTGTAAAATATAGTAATGCAGAAGGTAAACAGCTTAAAATATAATTCTATACAATTTATTAAATTAGTACATGGAATGTATTTCATTTAAACTAGAATTATTTCACTGTCCACCCATGCATCTTCATGAGATATAACTCTCTCTCTCTCTGTCTCTTTCTCTCTCTCTCTCTGGTATATATAGATAGATGATATAGATATGGAGATATATACTTGTAAATAAGTATTGCCTCTTAGAGTATATAGTTGGTCAGAAACAAAACAAAATAGTTTGGGTCAGGGAACATGGTCTAGAAGATTCCAGGTTATCCATGAGCAATTCATTACACTAGTCAAATAAACATTTAACATTGGAATGAAATACTGGACTTTTAGTACAAATTAACACTGTGCTTATCAAGCAAAGGCAATGATAATTGTTCAAAATTATTGTTCAATGCAAACATTTAGAAAAGTAATATAAATTATGCTATCTGAACTAAGTCACAAATAATCACTGCCTTGTGAATTTATTTCCAGCCAAAAATATAGTAACACTGGCCAATATACTTATTGCTCTTCATTTTTTAATATTTTATTTATTTATTTATTATTAATTTATTTAAGAGAGGGAGACAATACGACATGCCAGGACCTCCTGCCACTACAAATGAACTTCAGATTCATGGGCCACTTTGTGCATATGGCTTTACGTGGGTACCAGGGAATTGAACCCAGATCCTTAGGCTTTGCAGATAAGTACCCTAAACACTGAGCCATCCCTCCAGCCTTGATCTTCATGTTTATTGATACTAAAACAGTTCATCAAAATGCTCCACAACACCCATGCTTCTTCCCAGTGTCAACATGCTAGGAAGTAAAAATAAGGAATGGATGGACCAAATAAGGAATGGAATGGACCAAACACTCATCAGCACTTATTTTCAGTACCTTGGCCTTTTACAAGTGCTCAGCCCTACAAGAAATTATATATATACACCATCTCCTACAGGGCTCAGGAAACATCACAGAAAAGGGCAGGGAGATAAGGTAAGAGCTAGAGGATGGAAAGGAATGCTGTGGAAGTCTATCTTCTGGACATGACATGGTCATTGCACTCAAAATTCACAGCTGCTGTCAATGCCTACACAAGACCTGCACACAATGGGGCTAGTCAACACCCTGTTATAGATGGGGGGGTGCATGGGGCAACTTAGGAGGCTGCTTGTCTCCCTAATGAGCTAATGACAGCTGATGATTGCCTGGGAGAGGGCATCATCCTCTTCAGTGGCATAGTCACTGGTAAGTGCTGGGTAGAGGAAGGGGTACATTAGAACTGAGGAGAGATAAGAGAATGTTAATATGGGGTACATATAATCAAAATACAATATATGTGTGAAAATGTCAAAAAACAATTAAAAGTAAATGAATGAATTCTACTGTCCAAAAAGAGAAAGAAAGTAAAGTCAAAAACCTAAACAAACTATCACCTACAGAAGATGTCATATTGGCGTGTTGACTCTTGAGCTAATAAGCAAGCATGCTTATTGTCACCAAGCCTTGTATTATTACTTGTGTTCACAAGTAGTATACATGTGAATATATGGCAATAGTTTATCAGTATATATTTTTACAGTACTAATAACTCCTTTTCATGGAAATAAACCAGCAACTTCAATAAAGATACACTTTAACATTCCTTGATACTACAGATTTCTTCCCAAAGAAAACATTTGTTTCAACCCAGTTTTAGCATGCCATTAAAAAAATTAAATAAATGTGTTGCAGTCAGGTTCGCATTGCTGGCAGAAATCACCCAACCAAGAGCAGCTTTTAGGTGCGGGGAAGGTTTATTTTGGCTTACAGACTCAAGGGGAATCTCCAGGATGTCAGGGGAAAGCAATGACATGAGCAAAGTGTAGACATCACCCCTGGCCAACATAAGGTACAAAATAATTACAGGAGAGTGTGCCAAACACTGGCAAGGGGAAATTGGCTGTAGTACCCATAAGCCTGCCCTCAACACTACACTGCCTCCAGGAGGCATTAATTCCCAAATCTCCATCAGCAGAGAACCTAGCATTCAGAACACCTAAGTTTATGGGTGACACCTGAATCAAACCACCACAAATGACTTCTTATTTTCTCAAAAGTTGCCATGACATTAAAGCATAGAGCTCCCTAAGAAGGCATATGTTTTGCTTATGGATATGCTAAGTATACATGAGATACTATATTTTCATGAACATAGTTTATTATACTATTATTCATAGTATATAAAATAATTACTCCCTTGTATTCCACACATACACTGAAACACTAACACTATAGCATTAGGAATACTCCACAGTATTCAAAGTCCATCTCAGGAAACTAGTCAACCATATAACAATGTTCCTTGTGACTTATTATCCAGGTTCAATGCTTCCTTCAATCACAAAGTTTATAGCTTATCACATGTAATCACAGACATATAGTCAATGTTTATCTGAAGGCTGTATAATATTAATTGACCTTTCAGTGCCACTTTTTTATTAGGATTTGCTGAGCCTTTCAAAATGAATGCCACTATGGTGGCAATCTGTCTAAGTTTACACCTAAGGTCTAACTTGTTCACGTGTCTCCTGACTTGTTGATGCCTCCTCATTAACAGTAGTCAAGTTTATCAATTGTTGTTCTCTATGTCTCAGTGATTTTTTTTTTGAAGTGATCATCGGAACAAACAGGAAGAGAAGTCAGTGTGCACATAAACCCATAATTTACTGAATTAATGGGTTTAATTTGTATACTTGATACATCATTTCTTTGTCCCTCTCCCTTGATGCTCAAATGGGTATCCTTAGTCATACTGTGTTTGCCAAAACCAAACAAATGTTTGTACATTCTATGAGTCAGGGAAAGTTAAGCCACAAGGCCAGCCCCTGCAGGACAACTGGCAGTCACACCCTGGTGTGTTCTATCACATCCTGCTTAGCATGACAGCCACTTCAAGTCACAACCTGGCAAAACCCTCCTAGAGAAATGCATCATTTTTAACAACATTGAATTGGGTTGAGTTTTGATTGCAGTTGCTTCCAAAAAGGTTTGGCCACTTTTTATCACTCAGATTATTTATGCCATAAAATGATGAATGAATTGATTTGGATCAAAAAATTTAGTTCACAAAACAATATTCGGGTAGTCTCTGACTTTGATTGAGGAGTGTCACCTAGAATTTCCTTAGAGGAGAATTTTTTTTTCAATTTTATTTATTCTTAAATTAGGTATAGTTTCTTAGTTTTTACTGTAATAAAGGTATTGATAACTCCCAATAAAATATAATAGCAACCAACCAGCAATATCAACAAACCAATGGATTTAACAAACCCAACCGCATGCTTAAAACCAGATGGATTTTATAGCTTTCTCAAAATTTTTCAAAATATTTTATTAATCTTAATTCAAAGGCAGCAGAACACTGTTCAGTCATGCTCTTCTAAGAAGAAAACATGAAAAAAAATCCTGAATATGACTCACCCCAAGTCAGATCTTAGAGCTCTGATCCTGGTCATTCCCTCTTCAATCCTTCAGATCCATCCAGAGGTATGACCGGCCGGTGCTGCAATAACCTAATGACATACACGAAAGGACAACAGAGCCCTGTGAGGAAGGCGGGTGCTTTTGAATTGGCTCTAAGGAAACCACTGCGAATTTAAGGTAGATGTCAGCAAACGTTTAATGATTAAATGAGAATGTGCCTACCCACTTGTCCCTTACATAGAATCACCAGTGCACAGAGAAAAGCAGTATAAAATGGATGTCTCATTTTGGCTTTTGTTGCCATAAAGTTGTTCTTAAAATGATGTCTCCACTGGTTTTGAAGCAGGTTAAAATAAATTTTATAGAAATGCCAAGACAGATGGGTCTCTGCTTTTCCAGAAATCCAATTTAGGGTTGACTTAATTCCTTTGATTAGGATTTTATAAGCTTAGGTAATAATCTTGGTAACTTCAGAGTTGACAATTGAGATCTGCAGGCAGTTACTTTATCCTGGAGGCTAAGAGTGAATGTAGTAAATAAATTCACATGTAAAAAGCTTTCCCCAAATAAAGTAGCTTTATTCTGTCAGTTTACACATTCCTTGAGCATGCTTGCAGTATCACCTCTCAACAGGGATGAGCAGTCAGTGTTTGTTTTTACTGCCAGGAAGGAAACATGAATAAAGCCCTTCTCCTTTACCCCACAAAAGCACATATGGAGTGTCGCAGGAACCTTCCAGTGTTTGGGACAAAACACCTGATCAGAAGAAGTTTATGGGAGGAAAGGATTTATTCCACTCTACAGTGGAAGCTTCGTCCTGTTAGGGAAAGCACGGCAGAGCAGGCAGCCAGGGCGTCCCATCTTATCTCAGCAGGAGGGTCAGCCAGCTCTGAACACCCAGTGATCTGGACTAATAAACCTCAATGCCTGCCCTGCAATGATACACTTCCTCCAGCAAGTCTCCACCCCCCAAAGGCTCCACTAGCAGGGCACTAAGCGTGCTAAGTATGAGATTTAACAACAAACACTAGAGGCTGTTGGGAGACATTATACGTTCAGACCATCACAAGCAGAAATGTCCTTTTAAGGCCCTTTTTCTTCTGTCAACACTGACCAATTTAATATGAATGCACAGATCACAAGTCTAGTTAAATCATGAGATACAACCTAATTAGCTATATGTTATAAACCAAAGGAATTCATAAATAAGTGAGGAATATTATTTAAAATTAAAATTAGTAGTGTTTATTGGTCCTGGAAGTCTACCAAGTTTACAGATTTTTGAAAACATACTATTTATTTACTTATGAGGTAAAGAGAGGGTGGGGGAGAGAGAAAGAGAATGAGAATGGGCACACCAGGGCCTCTAGCCACTAAAAACAAACTCCAGACACATGTGCCACCTTGTGCATCTGGCTTACAATGGTCTTAAGGAATAGTACCTGAGTCCTTAGGCTTAGTAGACAAGTGCCTTAACCACTAAGCCATCTCTCCTGTGCAGCTTTTGTCTTATTTTTATTATTATTTTCTACATGATACCCTTCTCTTGAACCCAAGAATTATATATGCACACACACACCAAATATTGTGGCACATGTTGCCCAGGTCTCCTCAAAAGATATCCACTCTGACACCCACCAGCTATTAATATGGTTAACAGGTAACAGATGATTCCCCAACTTCTATGTGAATATCCTTCAATATGTGAATTGTCAGGGCATGTTAATGTTGAAAATTATTAAACAGCAAGGCATCTGTGCTATCTCATGAGTGAACTACTTTGCAACATTTTCTGTAATGCTTCCCATCCTCAGGTATTGGAGCTAAAAGGAACTTGGAAAATTTGTGTACCTTTCCTTCTATTAAAGAACTAAAATGTAATAAGACTTAATATATCATTTCAGAAATAAACAGGATAACCTCTCTATAAACATAGTGTAAGATAGAATAAGAACTTTATCTGCATGAACTACCTGTCAATTATGGCATGCTAATGTTACTTGTCTGTGGGATTGACTCAAGTCCCCTGACATAGCTATTTTCTTGGGTGATGTGAATAAACATCTATTCACCACAGACGGGACACTGATAACAGACTAAAGAGATAATCCCAGGCTGGAGAGATTGCTCTTTGGTTAAGGTATTTGCCTGCCAAGCCTAATGACCCAAGTTTGATTCCCCAGTACCCACATAAAGCCAGATGTGCAAAGTGGAACATGTGTCTGGAATTGGTTTATAGTGGCAGGAAGCCCTGGTGCACCCATTGTCTGTATCTGTCTCTCTTCTCTCTATCTCTTTCTACTTGCAAATAAATAAATAATAAATTTATATTTTTAAAAGAAAAAGAACTAATAATTAACTAATAATTAATGTAGCTTGTAATTTTTCTTCCAATACAAAGAAATAATTTAAGCATAAAATGCAAAACTGGATTATGAGGCCTTCATCCTAATGTAATTTAATACATACCTCTGAATTCTAACAACAAAAAAAATCTATGTGTCAAAAAAAGAGGGACTGGACAGTTGGCTCAGAAGCTAAAGCACTTGCCTGCAAAGCCTAAGGACCCAGGTTTGATTTCCCAGGATCTTAAGCCAGATACACAAGGTGGCACATGCTTCTGCAGTTATTTGCAATGGCTTGGAGGCCCTGGCACACCCATTCTCTATCTACTTCTCTTTCTCAAATAAATAATTAATAAATAAAATAATTTTTCAAAAAAAGAGACAAACAATCCCATCCAAGTTTATCTTAGAGAACCAGTTGGTTTATTAAAGTTACCTGCAGGAGCACATTTGAACCAAAGGTCATCAAAGGCAATACAGTTGCCTTTAGGTCAACTGTGCCATGAGAAGACACAGCCCAGCACAGGTGACAAGTGACAAATGCTGGATACCTGCTGATCCCTGTAGTCCTCACAGAAAGTTCCACTAGAGGTACTCTTCTTCTTAGCTTTTTAAATCATGTTGTCTTGCCTTTACAACCTTGGGGAGGGGATTTTATGAGCATTGCAACTCTCTAAGCTACCTAAACTTCATGAGCTTCCTGGTGCTTATGAACTTCCTCTTTGCTCAGTGAGGGAATGTTTCCATTGAGAGAAAATAACCACACAGTGGTAGCATACAGAGTGCTTCAAATAGTATCTCTGAGTCTCTGTTTACTTAATTCCACTCAAACCTGTTCTCCATCTTGTCTCACTACTAGGTAACAAACTCTCTCCCCCAAAATATCCATGGGCAAAACTGTACAATCTGAAGTCAGCAGACTCTTCTTTCTTTTACACTGTTAGAGTCAGATCCTTTATTTCAAATGCTAATTCTGGGTATTTCTACATTTAACTTTTTTTTTTTTTTTCTAATGTTCTACAATCCTGAAAGCAGATGTTTTTGCTTGCTATTCTGCTTCCAAGGAAGTCTGGGAGAAATCACTATTCCATCATGAATACAGCTGACTTAGGATAATCTGCTTTATTTTGTTGCTCTCATTTTACCAGAGGATTTTCAAAGTAAGGCCCACACGTGCTTATCTATGAACCAGCATGTTTCCTGGCCCATGTGCCTTCATTAAATGCCTGGAGAGCCAATAGCTTAGTCCAATCAGGAGAAAGATCCAAGTGTTTATGATCTAAATCTGGAAGCCTCCTTCCGCTTGCCATACTGATGGTTAATCCTAAAATCCCATGTCCTGGTTGCTGGGTGTCCTACCGAATGCCAGCCAATTCTGTTGGAGGCCAACTGAGTCTCAATTTGTATTTCCACTTAATTCAAATGGCAAGAATCCAAACCTTCACTTACTTCAGTTGGAAAGTTTGGTTTGAATTAAAACTTGCTTTAGTCATTCATTCATCTAACACATACTTCAGGGCCTACTAAGGTTCACTGGAGGCAGGAGCAGCTGTCTTGGTGACACTATTGTTTCTGTTCCGTTTCTTCGCTCCACGTCCATACATAGACTTTATAGAAATCCTAAACGGTCGTTTCAGATAGCCCAGCTTAGCTTTTCATAAGCTTTGGTATACATTTCTGCCGGTAGCCTAGTCCAGTGATGTTCTGAATATAATCTGCATTCTTTCCTATGGCTGGCTTTTACTCAACTCTCATTTCATTATTTGGATCGATCACCTAGAAATTTAGAGTAAGCAATATCCATATTTCAGTGTGTTATCTAAGCAAAACATATCTTAAAACCTTACCACAAATAAGAATTAATAAATTAATAAATAATTCAAATTTTAAATGAAAATTACTAATCAGTCCCCTACATGACTGCAGTACAATCACCTGACTTTCTACTTGCCATGCAGTGTTAAATGACCAGAAATATGACAGATTTTTATTACATTAGAACCCAATATAGAGAAAGACAATAACCCCCTTCATTCCAGGAAACAGAAAATATTTGAAGGCAATAGTGGGGTAAACCAGACAGGATTTGTAGTGTGAAAAAATTAATAGCCAGTGCCAATCTTCACGAAGAAACAAAAATTTGAAAAGAATTCAGAGGGCATATGGTTTAGAGGACATGTGTCATGTCACTTTTGACTAGAAAAATAGAAGAATTATGTTAGCTGCTAGCTCCAAGGGCTCTTTGTTCCTTTAATTTCCATGAAATATTCACACGTGGCAATGGAAGGTTGAAATTATTTATCTTCTTCACTTATGCCAAAAGTAGTCTCATATGACAAATTTCGGTCAAACTTTCTTCATACTTGATGCAAAAGCAATGGGTAGTATGTTACAGTGAACCTAGCAAATGATGGTACCATTTGGACTTTGTTGTGCGGGAGTAGGCTATCCGCCAACTGACACAGTGAAGCTCTCCTTCAAGGGACACCCATAGTTCTCCCTTCTGTCTGGAATTATCTACAGATAATATATTTATCAGGTATAAAGCGGACATTTTACTATTTGCGGGGAAGCCAACCATCTTCGCTAAGGTAGTGGTAACCCTCACCAAATAGGAGTCGAAACTCATAACTCGCTGGTTAAAGTAGTGATTTGACGACAGTTAAGGTACTGTTGAAGGCGAGATAAGATTCCGTCTTATTGCTCCCACAAAACTCATGGCTCCTTTGCTTTCCCCAGAATGCCTTTATGACAACCACCACTTGCACTTGAAACCACAAGTGAAATTCCCCCGACCCCCCCGGGCAGTGAAGCCATGATGTTCCAGACAGATGGTTCTCAGTCTAAACACTTGGAGACTTATTTTCTCTTGATTGCTCCCCACCCCCCTGCTGAGTATCACTCTTAAAAATATCTCTATTTATTCAATTCTATGAGCACCTACATTTTTCAGATCGATAAAAGTTTTATCAAAGAGTAATAACCCCCCCCCACACACACACATAATTGGTTTTAGGTGATTTTCATTCCTCCTTTTGCCAGTGTCCCTCTGTCCCTATCTCCCTCTCCTCCTTAGTATCTTCCTCCCTTTCTATTTATATGTCACATGTGTCATTTTGGTCCTTCCCTCTCCCCTCTGCCTACTCGTCGCTTTATGCTCGTTCCTGGCTACCACTTTACCTTTACAGGTTACCCACATATGCATGCCAGTGTATACACATTTACGGATGATTATAAATTAGAATCCACATATCAGAGAGAACTCATAGTTTGGGCTTTCTGAGTTTCACTTAATATAATGTCTTCTAGGCCCACCCTTGTTTCTGTAAATTACATAAGTTCGTTTTTGCACAACTGAATGGACTGCCGTTGTGTATGTATGTACTACATTTTCATTATCTGTTCGTCTGTTGAGTACATAACTACAGTACCAGCTATTGTAAATAGAGCAGCAATAAACACAGACGCGCCAGTACCACAGTAGCACAGTGTGGACCCCTTGGGATGTGTGCTCAGCTAGGTTATGTGGGAGTTCTATTTCTAATCTTCAGGATACCACTATGCTGATTTCCACTGTGGCCATGCTAGTTTGCACTCCCAGCAACAGAGAGGAAGAATTCCTTTTCCCCCACTCCCTCACCAGCATGTGCTGTCAGTGTTCTTAGCGAGATGACAGCTTACAGTGGTTTGAATTTGTGTTTCCTACGGACTAAGCCCCTTGAATACTATTTAAAATATTTTTTGACCATTTTTTCTTTCTCCTTTTGTGAACTGTGTGTTCTATTCAATACCACATTTGGTGTTTGGCAGGTTTTGGTTTTTTGTTTTTTTGTTTTTTTCCTCTGTTGTTAATTTTTCAGTTCTTTGTAAATTCTGGTCATTAGCACCCTCTCTGAGATGTAGCAGACAAAGAGTTTCTCGGAGAGAGCCTCGACTAGGTTGTTCTTTGAGGGAAAGACAATGCTTGCTCATGACTGCAAACTGGCTGCCTAAACACACGGAGGTATTCCAGGTCAAAACTAATCTTCATGACACCAACATGATGTCATTTTACATTCTGCTGAAGGCAACACCTACATGATGTTCGGTGACGATAGTGTCGCTGATGTTAGTTAATGGTTCTGTGTGTATTAAAAAAGAATTTATGCCATTTTTAGGCTATATATTCACCTTGCTGATGGTTTATTTTGCTGTTCAGAAAAGTTTTAACCTCATGTAATTTCATCTGATTTTTGGGGGGGGACAATTTTATGAATGTGACTTTTTTTTGAGATTAGCCATGTGAGTCTTGTCTTTCTATGCCTGGTTTATTGCACAATAGTCTTCTTATAAAGGCAAAATAGTGTTAGATTGTATGTTTGTATCACATTTCATTTGTCTCTGCACACACTGATAAACAAAATATGATTCGATCTCTTCACTATTACGAATGATGCTGAAATAAGGAAGAGAGTTTAGGTTTTTCTTTACTTTTGTGTGCAGTCTTTTCAGATCTTCTGTTTGCTAACAATATTCAAAGTCCTGTATTCTTTATATCTTTAGCACTCTGGACAGTCTCGTACATATGATAAGATGATTTCTCAACACAAATACTTAATAATTCCACTGTGAAGCAATACTGCATGATGGTGTGTAGCAGGAAAACTTGCTGTTCTGGAATCATATTGCTTTGCTAAGGAAACTTGGCCCCACTATTTGCTTTCTGTGTGATTTCAACAAATTATGTCATGCACACAAGTTCCCTCATAGATAAAATAGTAATAATAATAATAACAGTAGATACCTTTCAGTTTTGTGAGTCAATGACAATAGTGGGTAGCACAAAGGGAATGTTCCATTAGAAATTACTACGCTCTCTGGCATTATTCTATCCCATGAGTCTCTTCTGGGGAGCAGTTGTCCATTGTATCCATCTGGCTTTTCTCACAATGAAGTGCTATAGAAAATCCACTACCCATGGGCATGAGCCTCCTGGGACCCAGAACTATTTTTTTTTTTTGTATCAACTTAAGGTGGCTCATGATGAAAATGGGCATCAGTTTTCTGTCATTAAGAACAGTTTAGGGGCGAGGGCCAAAGATGAGCAACACAGTATCATGGAGTCAATGGCAGTGAACTATGAGGCAATACAGTTAAAGAAACTGCTGGAAACTGAAAATGTTGGCGCAACCAGTGGTTTACCTCGGAGGCTTTGCAATAGCACTGCCTGTGCTCTTGAGATTGATGTGTGGTTCGGGACTTGTGAATATCAATGGACAACACTTGGGAGCTGTAGAGGACAACACATTCTGGAGAAGAAGAAGCAGGAGGAGGAGGAAGAAGAAGAAGGAAAGTTCTTAAATATATCTGGGAAGCAATAAGACCCTAGAAGTAGCACTAAGTTTCCACAGAGAAAAGTAGAACTCCCTGCTGATGAAGATGATGATTATAATTTTTGTTACGGTTACACCAGAATTTTTGAAGTTTAGATGTTTAGCATAGATGAGGTCTATGCTTTATGAGTAAATGGAATGTGGTCTAGGCTTCGTTGGCCACTACAGCCCCAGACAGGCAGTTTGTCTATTAAATGCAGTTTGACTTAAGATCTTGTCTTATTGCTGTGACTTTTTAACAGCCCATGTTTCCTCTTCCACAACAAAACACTGGTCATTCGGGGTAACATGGATATGCGTCCTCAGGCCAGTTACTCAGAACCAACTACCTCTCATACTCTTAGAGGGAAGAGCTGTTTTTTACATCCACATAGACTCTTTAGCATGATTTTGTTGTTGTTGATTTTTTAATACTTTTATTAGAAATTTTAATATATAATTATCTTACAGACTGGTGATATTCTCATCAGGTTATCCTCCTATGCCCCTTCTCCTCAATCCTGATTCCACAGAGGGCCTTCCTCAGTCAGGTTACAGTAGGATCATGAATGCACCAGTCAGTCTCTTGGTGTGGTGGTTGGGGGGGCAATGACTCAGGGCATACCTTCCCAACCAGTGGCTTTTACATCCTTTCTACCCCCTCTTCCACAATATTCCATGAGCCTAGAGGTCATGGGTTATGTCTCCTGTAGCATTGAGCTCTTGGCATCCTTTAATTTTCTGCTTTGATGAGTTTTGAGTCGTCTCAGCATCTACTGTCATCTCCCTGGAGAAGGCTTGTGTTTTGTTCCTTGAAGGTTTTCATAGAGCCCAGGATAATCTTAAACTGTTGATTCCATAGCCTCAGGCTTAGCTAAAAGAAACTTTGTTATAATTTGTTTGTGGGTGGGCTGGTAAGATGGTTCAGTAATTAAACGTGCTTGCTGATGGCTGGGGTTTGATTCTCCAGTACCCACATAAAGTGAGATATACAAAGTGGTACATGTCTCTGCAGGCTTTATTTTTTTATTTTTATTTTTATTTTTTGCAATGGAAAAAGGTCCTGGTGCACCCATGCTCACTGGCTAACTCTCTCTTTCTTTCTCTCTCTACTTACAAATAGATAAATAATAAAAATACTTTTAAAAATTCTTTTTTCAATTTCCTCTTGCCTTTTCTTCCTCTGCCTTTCATTATTTTTTCTGCCATATTTTTCTTTTCTAAATTTTTTTATCCCAGGTATTAGTCCTGCTTCCTTTTGCCATCATCATAGTCATGCCATTGACCCCAGATTGTCCTAGAACTCAACTTCCTACATCACAGGTCAGGCAGGCTTTAAAGTTGTGGCAACCTAATTCTCCCGTGGTTTGAACCTCAGAATATGCAGCCTGGGTGGGACCTAGGTGTCCAGGCCTGTGTGGCCAAGTCTTCTTGTAGAGATTCCACACTGACCTACAGCTTGGCACCATGGCTGCAGACTAGATCACCAAATCTGCAATGCTTATACTTAGCTGGTGGCTCCTATACCAAGGAAGGTGGCGAAGGCGGCTCCCAACACCCGGCACACAGATACACAGGGCACCCAGCACACTGCTGCTGATTTTGATGATGATGAAAATGAAAAAAAAAATAAAATAAACTCCAGTAAAGAAATTGAAAGAAGAAATCCCAGGCAAGTTCCACAAAAGTCAAATAAGAATGGAAAAAAAAGATACAAAACCACTAATACCAAAATCAAATGGTCAAGAATTCTTTAAAAATGAATACATAAAAATGAAAAACTTCTAAAAAACCAAAACCTAAAAACCTGCCTACTTTTATAGAATACAGTAAAGCAAAAAACTGCAGTGAGGATAGAAAAGGCACACTGAATAGTCCTGGGCACTACAGACAAATGAAGCCCGAGATAGGGAGTGAGGAGAAGGAGAAAGAGATAGCATAGTCGATGCTGTCGTCAACAATCCACACTGAAGTCATCTATTTTAATCTCCACCCTCTTTCTTGATTTGCCACTCACTCACTCCCCCTTCTAGTCTAGAGACAACCTCTCTTGATTTCCCTCCAGCATTTTGCTTTGGCTCTGTGAGTCACTGGGACCTGCAGCTTTCTGCTCACGTTGTGTGTACTGATCATCTTTTGTACCGGGTTTTAATTACTTTTGTATTCTCCGTAGTTGCTCAATAAATGTTGAGTGAACAACAACAAAAAGCAACAGAGAAACTACTAACAAATCACCTCTCCACCAGAAGCTCTCACATCTGCTAAACACTGACCAAGTCCTATACAACCGCTGTTTTCTACAGTTCCCAGAAAAAAATACGTAATAAGCTTGAGCTACATGACAAGATTTTAATGACAAGGAAGTTGATGGTCAGAGAATAGAAAGAATAAGGGAGTCAGTTGCAGACCCAGGATGAGAATCCAGATATATTTGACCATAAACTCCATAAACTAAAAACTGGTTTCCTATAATGCACCATAGTTATGGGAAGATTTTCTTTTTCTTAATTTCAAGTTTTATACAGCCTTTGATTTCTAAAATCTTGTATTAACAAGAACTAATTGTCCCTGCTAATGGAATTCCATATGATGATAGTTTATTAACAGTTTAATTTAACTAAATGATTTATTTGAGAGAGAGAGAGAAAATGGCAAATAGAGAAAGAGAGAGAGAATGGGTGTGCCAGGGCCTCTAGCCACTGCAAACAAACTCCAGACACATGCACCATCTTGTACATCTGGCTCATGTGGGTACTGAGGAATTGAAACCTATGTCCTTGGGCTTCACAGGTAAGCACCTTAACCATTAAGCATTCTCTCCAGCCCTGCTATTTTAACACATGCATGCAGTACACACAGATCCAGTGATGCTGATACACCCCTCACTTGCATTTCGATTTGTAAACTTCAAGTTAGTCTGTGCTATAACTTCAAAAAATCCACAGCCTTCTACATAAAGCATTTCGACTAGGCTTCATAGTAACCACTGCATAGTCAGAGATCTTATCACTGTTGGTTAACTGATAAATAAACTTATGGGAAAACCACTGTGTCTAAGATAGAAAGTTAAATTCTGTATTTCAAAGACAAGATAATGAACCAAATATCTCAACCCACTACCCAGTAGGCTTTCTTCCATATCACAGGAGGTTAGAAGAGGTTCCTACCTCTTGTTCATGTTATCCATGAATATAGATAGTGCTTACCTGTTACTTACATAAACATTTTGCATTTTCCTTAAAAATATGGGCATATTTTACTTGAATTGTGCAATGCTCCAGAAAGAAAGTGGTTTGTTTTTCTCTCAGTTCATCTAAGAAGGCAAACCGTCACCACGGTGCTCTGTTTGGCACATCTTAGAATCTTTACATCACTGCCCCAGCCCCATCTATCACACTTCTACAGCCCTGTCACTTGTGAGTCTTAGAAAAACTGAAACTTTTGTGCAAGAATGATCATCTATTTCTTTTACCTGTACACATTGCTGGTTTTACTGTCAGCCTACTTTATCAGAAGATGTATTTGATTACAGACATTTAATTACAGACTGCACCAAGCATGCCTGCTCCCTGTTTGTAGAGTTATTAGATCTGTAAATGTGTGTGCACAAAATAAAATATATATATATTAACAAAGTAACTATAAATTACAAGCATGAGGCATTGTGAAGAAATTTTGGATATTTTAAAATCAAAAAGGAATATATATCTCAGCTGGGTGTGATGGCACACACCTTTAATCCCAGCACTAGGGAGGCAGAGGTGGGAGGACCACTGAGAGTTGAGGCCACCCTGAGACGACATAGTGAATTCCAGTTCAGCCCAGACTAGAGTGAGACTCTACCTTGAAAAACCAAAAAAAAAAAAAAAAAGAAAGAAAAAAAGAAAAGAAAGAAATACTACAATAGTACTACTACACCCATACATTGTTCTTTTGACAAAAGTACTCAGAAATTACAATTTAACTTATCAGCAATCCATTTCTTGCTCTATCTTGACTACTAGTTATCTCCAGCCTACATGGATTTATTCTCTTTATGTTACATATCAAGTTCAAGTTGAATCATCCCATTAGTGGCTAAAATTTGATACTATCTGTACATGTATATATATGTTGCAAAATTTGTGCACAGAAAACACAAATAACTACAAATTTCTCTCATTAATGTCATAATAGATATATACAACCACATGAGAAGCGTACAAAATGAGAACTTCTTATAAATGTCAATCAATATGTTTTGATTGAACTTCTCTCAGTTGGATTGGTAAAAGATATGACTTCAAAAATTACTAGTCAGGATGACATGCACCCCATTAATTTTTGTGATATATATTTATTTTTCTTTTTATTTTCAACAAAGCCAAAATATAGATAACTCAAATAGGTCACCAGACACAGTAATCCCTTACATTTGCTTGCAGTAATGCCTTCCCGATACTCTCCTTAGTATACAGGTGTTGTGTATTCAGAGCTCTGGCACATTTTAAAACCTCTAGCCTCAAGCCCAATTTTCTTCACTCAATTAACCTTTTCATCCTCCATGAAAGTACAGCGATTCTTGAGTTGAATAATAAAATAGAATAAATACCAAACTCTATTACACAAAATATGTGGCATTTCAAATTGTGCTAAAAATAAACTTTCTGTAATGTATTCTAATAGAGTTAGCTAATCAAATATCAAATATTTACATATCTATTCTCTTGACACTTGGCCTAGGATTCTGGAACTTGTTTTCTTTCACAGCTGTGCTCTGCGGAAATGCAGGTGTTTATCTGTTCAGCATTCCTCTCGCCTGGATTACTCAGAACTTAAGGGAAACACGGTTAATTTGCTCTAGACCTATGCTCTTATTAATCCAGCCATGCTCAGGCTGCATGCATCCCAGGAAAGCTATCACTCTGGCCTAACACTTTCGTAGACGACAATACCATGTTGTAATGTCAAAGGTTGGTTGTTGTACTCATTGCCTAATAAAGGCAGAACTGTACTAGGGAAACCTCAGTACTGATGCTGGTAAATAAGATCTCATTCAGGGACTCTTCAGCAAGGGGAAAGTGGCCTCGCTGCTAAATACAGCAGAGGCAGAAGTTGACAGCCAAGGTGTATGTGCGGAGAAGACATCAGGCATCCACGGGACTCCACTTGAACTGCTTAGCAGGATTCCAGCTGAAAACAGGCCTGAGTGGTCAAATACCGAAAGATGGAACTGGAATATTTGACAAAATATAAGGCACTGATGTGGAGAGATTTCTGCTAAATCCATTTCACAGGACTCTTACTAAAACTAAGTGATACAGAAATGAGCCCAGAAGAACAGAGGTTGAAGCCAAGTGGAGAAGAGGCTGAGGGGAACCAGAGTGATTCCTGGTTTGACAATGTGGCCTTTCTTTGTCACCACTCCATTAACACTTTGGGTCCTTCATATTAGTATTAGAACAACACTGCCTTGTGATTTAAAGTTCCTTATAGGCAGATGGCCATAAGCCACGGTGTAACAGAAACTCAATCCCAAATGCCTCCTTGAGTTGGCTTTCACCAAATGTGAAGCCTCAAGAAAGGAAGCCCTTAAAAATGACTTAATGAGAAGGCCATCCTGAGAGGCACCACCTCAAGAGGTGGCGTCAAAGACACTTGATCAGATTGGCTATCCATTGGCTGCTGGGCATGAGTCCCAATGGGGAGCCTGTTAGAGACGGTACCTTGAGAGCTGGTGTATTTATGAACTTTTATCATTAACTGCGATACGTCACTGGGTTAGGGTTGTTCCTGTTGAAAAATAAATGTTCAGCATGTCAGTACGACCATGTAAGATGAGAGAATAAGCTACGGGGGCCAGAGGAATCTCTCTGACAATGATTTGACTCTTGCTGTGAGTAGCAAACCATCAGTCTAACAGGAAAATAGTGTGTGCCCAAAGGCTGTGATGAGTTGTCAGCAGACTCTAAGATACCAATAAATTCTTGTCCTGTTTTTTTTTTATGCAGGTGTGCTGAGATTCACCTGTTCTTTCAGGGAACTCACAGTTTCTTCTCCAGCAATTAATGACAATTGTCAGCCTGGTCTGTAGTAACCTGCTGAAGCTTTATAAATTCTTAAAACAGTGTTAGGGAGGTATGTTTTACATAAGCCCAACACTCCTCAAATTATTTCATAAAATAGAGTGGGAAAGAATACTACCAAATTCACTTTCTGAAGCTAATAACCCCTTGAAACCAAAATCGCATAAGGATGCAACAAGAAAAGGAAATTATAGATCATTTTTCTTGATAGACATGAATGGTAAAATTTCCCCACAAAACATACTTGCAAACCAAATTGTACAACATACTTAATATATACACCATGACAAATTTGGCTTCATTCCAAAGATATAAAGATGGTATGACATATGCAAATTGATAAATATATCACATTGATATAATCAAAGGAATCTATTATACTTGCTAAGTATTTTCAGCAAAGCAGCAGGCTATAAAATCAATATACAAATATCAATAGCCTTTTTGAAGGGGAATTAGCACTGGGCCCAAAAGAGTGAAAAAAAAAAAAAAGATGTAACACCACCTGCCAGCTCCAGCAGAACTGGAACTCAGTCTGATCCAGTCTCATCCAATCAGCTTCTCTCTCTCTCTCTCTCTCTCTCTCTCTCTCTCTCTCTCTCGTTCTCTCTCTCCCCCACCCAGGTTGTGCCATCTTCTTCCTGAGACCAGACCAGCTCTCTCCAGGCTTACCTGAGACTGAGGAAAAAGCCCACCACAATAAGATTACAAATAGACATTTATCAGGTGGCCCTGCCGGTCTCCGATGGGTGGTCTATCCTCTCCTGCCTTCCACAGGGCAGGAGTGCTCTGTTCTCTTCTCCTCTTAATTTAACAAAATCTCTTTAAGCCTTATCTTCTGGTGTATGGATTCAATTCTGTAAATTCATAAGACAAGGATCTGAGCTACCCTAAACTTATTGGTTCATTGGCATTGGCAAGGAGCCCCAAAACTCCTGCAAAAATTTTATATATTAATAGTGAACATTTTGAGAAAAAATAAGGAAAGACAATTTCATTCACAAAAACCTAAAAAAATAAAACAAGGAATAAGCCTACCCAATGAGATGAAAGCCCTCAGCAACAACAAAAATCTTTAAACATTGAAAAAATTAAATAACATTCATGCTCACAGCTTGATAAAAACTATCTTGGGACAAAAGCTATATTTCTGAAAGTGATCTCCAGTTTCAATACAGTCATTGTCAAAATCCCAGTGATGCTATTTACAGAAATAAAAAAAAAATCCTAAAATTCATATGGAAGTGCAAAAGACCAGAATAGCTAAGACATTTTTGAACAAAATAAAAAATGCCTGCGGTATCACAACACCTGTTTTAAAATAACACTGTGGAGCCCCAGTAAGGAAAGCAACATGGTCCTTAAAAACAGGACAAAATGAAAATCAACATGAAGACAAATATACTCGAACAGAGGGTCCAGCAGTAAAACCACACAGCTACTCTCTACTGGTTTTCCACAAAGGTTCCAAAACATACACTAGAGGAAAGAGGACTTTTCAACAAGTGGCTCTGAGAAAACCAGGAATCCACATGTAGAAGGAAACAACATCCCTCTCTCAGCCATGCACAAAAGTCAATTAAGAATGTACCAGGGCTTGGGGGATGGCTCAGCAGTTAAGTGTACAAGCTTGAGGGCAGGAAAGCATCTGAAACCACTAGGCTTAAATCTCTAGATACCATGTATGCCTATAACCCCAGCCCTGCTGGAGCACAGAGATCTTAGAATTACTAGAGCTTGGAAAAATAAAAATCAAACTCCAGAATCAGTTAGACTCCAGATCAAAAGAAGAATTTTGCAGAACAATCAAGCAAGACACCAGACTTTCTGCTCTGGCCATCAGAGGTGAGGGAACCTCACCGCGAGTGAGCACATGGGGTACCATAAGGCCATATATGCATGCATTCACCACACACACACACACACACACACGCACACACACAAAAAAATTATAACAAATGTATTGAAGACCTGAATCAAAATCTGAAACTTTGAAACTGGTACAAGAAAACATAATAAAAGTATCTCAAGATACAGGCACAGGTAAAGGCATTCTAAAAAGGCCTGAAGTAGCTCAAGAAATAATAGAAAGAATTAGTAAATGGTGCTAGATGCAATTTCAAAGCTTCTGCTCCACAAAGAAACAAATTAGCAAAGAGTTCGCCTGTAAAATGTGAGAAAATATTTGCTGACTATTTGTCTGACAGGGGATTCAAATCTACAATAATGAACTCAAAATAAAGCATAAAAAAATCCCAAAGAACCCACTCCATAAGTGGACAATGAAATGAACATGATTTGCGTGTCATATTTATTGCAGGACTATTCACAATATTCAAGCTATGAAACCAACCGAGCATCCATCAGCAGAGAAGCAGATAAAGAAAATATGTGTGTGTGAGAGAGAAAGAGATGATAGATATATGACAGATAGACAGATGACCGATAGATAGATGATAGATTGATAGAGATGATAGGTAGGTGATTGATAAATAAGAAATATACAATGGTGTGTTATTCAGCAAAAAAATAATAATAAAATTATGTCACTTTTCAGGAAAGGTGATGGAATTTTAAGCAAAATAAGTCAGACTCAGGACTCAGAATACAGATATCAGATTTATTTGAATACATGGGATAATATATGTATATGTGAAAGTAGGCAGAGATCTCTTTGGGAAGAGGAAGGGCATTAGCAGAATAATAAGAGTAAGGAGAGGGACAATGGAGGATAATGTGTGCATTTTACATCATGTATGGTTATCAGTTTATGGGAGCCAGGGGCAGTATGTGGTGGCTTGAGTCAGGTATGCCCCATAAACTTAGGTATCCTGAATGCTAGGTTCCCAGCTGATGGAGATTTGGGAATTAAAGCCTCTTGGAGGCAGTATATTGTTGGGGGCGGGCTTATGGGTGTTATACCCAGTTTCCCCTTGCCAGTGTTTGGCACACTGTCCTGTTGCTATGCTCCACCTGATGTTAGCCAGGGGGTGATGTCCACCCTCTGCTCATAGCATCATTTTACCTGCCATTGTGGAGCTTCCCCTCGAGTCTGTAAGCCAAAATAAATCCTTTATTTCCCAAAAAGCTGCTCTTGGTCTGGTAATTTCTGCGAGCAATGTGAACCCGACTACAACATGTTCCTTTTTTGTTTTTGTTTTAGTTTTTTGTGTTTATTTTGCATGCTTGAATTTTCCATGCATACATTTTTAGAAAAAGCAAATTTATTTTGTCTCACTCAATTGCCTACAATGTATCATCATTTATCCTAGGGCAGGGCTTGGGGTGTTTTTTATTTTTTATATATATAACTGTGCTAATCCTTTGAGACTTGCAACAGGGAATGGGAGGCTCTAATGACAACCAAATATTCAACCGCAACACTAGGTGTCAAGAGGTGTTAGCAGAGATACCGGGACCTCACTGCACCTGTAAATACTTATCTGAAAACGGATTGCTGAATATCTAGCCTCTCATCACTATAACCTATTCAATACACACTGTTATCTATGTCTGAGCCAGAAATAAGTGAGTGTGCTTATCTCTTACTTTCCTACTTGTAGATGAATACTTACACTATCAATGGGATGATATCCTATGAGTGAAATGATAACGCCCGTAGGAGTCATTTGTTATAAGTAAAATGGTTGCAGAGTTTAATGTACATGCAGAGAGCCATACTATGAACATAGCATTCTTAAACATATGTCACATGCTCGCATGGCAACAATGTTCACCTTAAAAGCAAGCCTGGAGAGCTGGCTTAGCAGTTAAGGCACTTGTCTGTGAAGCCTAAAGGCCCAGGTTTGATTCCCTAGATCCCGTAAGCCAGATGCACATGGTGGCGCATGCATCTGGAGTTTGTTTCAGTGTCTAGAGGTCCTTGATTGTCCATTTTCTCTCTCTCTCACACACATACTCTCTCTCCTCTCTTAAATAAAAATAAATAAATATTACATTAAATTGACCAAATCAAATGACTTCAGATTTGGTTGAAATTGCTTATTTGATACTCAGTACTGTCTATAATCTGGTTCCCTATGCATAGTTCCTACCAATATCATAAACTGGCCATTAATTCTATTTAAATTGATCTGTTTGTTATCTCTTAATTCTATTTAAATTGATCTGTTTGTCATCTCTTAAGAAAATCCTTTCAATTTTCTTCTGGCCACTTTTAATATTTTACTCACCCTCCCCCCTTGTGAAAAATTCTCTTACCTCCTTTGAGTTTAATTAAATTTGTACACAAACTAAGACCTACTAAGTCTGTTTCCAGGCATTTGGGGTGTTTTATTTTATTATCTGAAAAAAGTATTTCATCATTTGGATTTTTAATTTTTTTATTTATTTGAGAGAAAGAGGGAGAGAGAGAATGGGCATGCCAGGGCATCCAACCACTGCAAACAAACTCCAGATGCATGCGCCCCTTGTGTATCTGGCTTTTGTGGGTCCTGGGGAATCAAACCAGGGTCCTTTGGCTTTGCAGGCAAACACCTTAGCCACCAAGCCATCTCTCCAGCCCTCGTGTGTGTGTGTGTGTGTGTGTGTGTGTGTGTGTGTGTGTGAAATCTTCTTATGTGTAGATAAGCTAGATGTAACGCAGGCTAGATGCTCTAGCCTATACAACATAAGGCAGCATAGAAACTTTCTATCCAAGGGATAGGCTTCTAGAACACATGAAAGTGGGATATACATTTGCATCAGGATATGTGAAGTTTGATCTAGCTGTCAGGTCATGTTGCTTACAGCAATTAATTATGGAGAAGGAAAAAGACCATAGTTGTCATTTCCTTGGATGCTGGAAATGGAAGGATTACAAAGTACTCGACTACGGGTTTCTTATCAGTGTTAAGATTCCAAGGAGAGATAAAGTGTATACAGTCCATGTATAGTTTCAAATTTTAAGATCAAAACTTATGAAAGCTCTAAATGGCAGGCAGAGGGACATACATGAGCTATCTCCCTCATGGACAACCCCAGATAACATGTTCTGGGAAGAAAAGCAAACCTGAATTATTTATTTGATCTTAGTGGAAACAGAGGAAATCAAAAGCAATTTATCTATTTTCTAATTCCCCAGGTGTTTTATTAAAATATTGCTTCTATTTTTGCCTTGAATAATTAATGTGTACTTTTATTCAACCCCTGATGCCTCTCTCTGCTGTGCTCTCAGTGTGTATTGCTGATGGGTCATTCATTATATTCTCTCAGAGAGCAGTGATGTGAACAGAATAGGTATGGAGATTTTTATCACTCATCAAAATACTTCCCAAAGGAAAGTGCCTGCTTCATAAAAGGAAGGAATTAAATATGTATTGGTTTAAGAAGGGCACATGAGCACATACGTGCACATGTGTGTATGTATCTATTTATTGAGTGCTCAAACAAATGAAGTGCTCATCATCTTCTCAATGCTCTCCTGGCAACAAAACCCGTTAACTTAAAGCAGCGATCTCAGTTTCCTTTGCTGATACCAGCTTCCGCTCGTTAGTTTTCTATTGTGATTGTAGAAGGTTATCACGAATTTGTAACCTTGTGCAACATAGCTATGCTTTCTAGGAGTCTGACAGGTCAGTTATTAAATAACTCCCCAAGTTACAGCCATGCCAAGGTGTCAACAGGGCTGTGTTTCCTTCTAGAGGCAGTGGGTAGCATCTATTTCCTTGATATTTCAGGCCATTGGGAGATTTCAGCTGCTTCCTGTGTAAGTCTGAAGTCCGTTTCCTAGCTGGCTATACTCTGAGGAGAGTTTCTGCAACGGATGCATTCCTAGGCTTCTGGTTCTATTCCTCCATCTTCTAACAATTCCAGGGGAGTCTCTCCTACCTTTCACCCAAAGCTGGATCACTCCTACTAACTCTTCTGCTGTTCTCTATCATTTCTTTTTTGTTTGTTTGCTTGCTTTTGCTTTTTGTTTTTTAGGTAGGATCTCACTCTAGCCCAGGCTGACCTGGGCTATGCAATCTCAGGCTGACCTCGAACTCACAACAATCATCCTACCTTCACCTCCCAAGTGCTGGGATTAAAGGCGTATGCCACCACACCTGGTTTATACTATATCATTTTTTTTAAAAGCTCTACCCCTAAAACCAGGCCTTTTAAAAGTCTTTCACCCTAATTCTGTCTGCAAAGTTCCTTCTATCATACAAGATAATTAATTCACTAGGTACAGAGATTAGGGAATGTAGCCAACCTTGGTCAACCATTAGCTTACTAAAACCTTCCAGGTTGATCTTGTGTATTAAATATTTCTTCAAATAAGACTCCTTGGACATTGGATGGCAGACATTATTTGTGTAGCTGTTAATTTCCCACTGTAGTTACTCCTGTTCTTACCATTACCATAATGTGCTTTCAGAGCACACATTTTGACAAGAAATAAGAGGGAAGTGACCAGGATAATTGATATCAGGGAAAGAGAAGATACAAGCATAGATTTTAGGACTAGATATTTTTAATCTGATGTATTAGTATTTTATCATAGAGATACTGGCCTTCCTGCTTGTTTTGTCTAGAAGGCATTGAGAATGCATATTTATCATAATAAAAATCAAAACTTCATAATATTATGCAGTTACTACAGTAAGAAAAATATCAGATTAGTAAAAATCCCCCATAATTCTTGATACATTCCTAACATCAGATACTGCAACACCAAAAAGGAATAATACTCAGACCTAAGAATAAAAAGTCTTTGTAGTTACTATAATATGAAACAGGTTTCCAAAAGCATCCCATAGAAATAAAATGGAAATTAAAGAGATATATAGTTTGTCCTGCTTTCTGGGAAGTGGATGGTCATCCTCGGAGAGTTATGATTAAGATTCTAATACATGGTACACACATTGGATTTTATAGGAAATAGAATATGTGTTGTGACCATTTTCACCCTGTTTAGGCTTGATAAGGGTAAGTGAAGTTTCCAGGATTAACTATTAGCCATTGCTAGTACAAGCAATGTGTGAAACAATAGATTCTTCTACCTCTTATCAGCTGTCTGACTTGGAGAAGCTCATCCCTCAGTGAGAAGGCCATTAGCCTCTGCCCAAACTTGCCCATATTTATAGATGAATGGAAAAGATGAGGTAGCACTTCAGTCAATAACCTCTGACTTAAATTCAGACAGATCTTGTTCCCCTCACAATGACAAATTACTCTAGAAAATTAACTGTCGAAAGTGCAGCATTATGATGAAGATGGATCATTGTATTCTTGTCCATGGGCTGTGAGTTAGAGTAACAGTCTCATCTGGACACAGATGGCACTCACAGGAAAGGAAAGATCAAGTCCTCATCTCGGCTGAAAAGGAGAAGATGAATTTTTATGGGATATCAGGCATGATGATTCTTTTTTCCCAGAGAAAATGCTCGTGGTCTGTGAGTGCCTCTTTAAGATTGTCTCTCACAGTGTCAGCCAAAAGGATGATCATATCTTCAAACGTTTTACCACCACTTCTAAATGAGCTACCTAAACACAATGTAAGCATCCTCCCATTTTTAAAGTTGAGTTTGAGAAACTTTAACTTTTATATATTTTACTAACATAATGATTTGAAATATTTTTTTTAATTTTTGTTTGTTTTTATTTATTTTTTTAGAGCGACAGACAAAGAGAGAAAGAGGCAGATAGAGAGATAGAATGGGTGCGCCAGGGCCTCCAGCCACTGCAAACGAACTCCAGACACATGTGCCCCCTTGTGCATCTGGCTAATGTGGGTCCTGGGGAACTGAGCCTTGAACTGGGGTCCTTAGGCTTCACAGGCAAGTGCTTAAACACTAACCCATCTCTACAGCCCTGATTTTAAATATTTTAAACAGAATGTAGTATTTTAAAAATAAACAATGTTATATGCTAGATGTAAGTGTTTTTGAAGAACATAATCTGTAAGCTAAATTCTATTAAGAAACCAACTACTCTTGATTTGGCTAACTGATCCCCTCAGTGGTACGGGACCCATAGCTGGAGCTGGGAAACAAGTCAGAACCATATCCAAACATAAGCCCGCTCTCCATTATCAAACTCCCACCAATCGTGGGCTACAAGAGGACCTACACCTATTAAATTCTCTATTAAAAAGTAAGGGTTATCTCATTTGTCTGGTGCTAACTTAATCTCTGCTGGAGAATCTGCTTCTCTTTTTCAGATAGACGTAGACCCTAAGGAGAGAGCCACCCCATCATACCTCAAAAGGGCACCAGCTGAAGCTAAGAACAATTGGTGAAACAAGCAAGGGTGCTGTTTTCTTGGTGAACTGGGTACCAGCACAACGGGTGAAGGAGATCAGCACAGAGAAAAATCAACTCCTACCAAATCAGATATCCAGAGACCCACAGGCCCCCAACACCTCATCACTGAAGCAGACCAAAAATGAACCCAACACGGCTCAGGGAAATTTTGTGGAAGAGGGGGGTGGAAAGAATGTCAGAGCCACATGTTGGGTCATGATATGCAAAGACATTTATCCTACCCATAACTGTGGGCTAATTCCAGAATGCATGACCCATATACCTCAACAAGGAGGGGCCAAGGGGAGGGGGTAGGAAATGGATGAACCTACCAATGGTACCAAATTGACTGTATTTGCTGAGTACAAAACTAATTAATAAAAGAAAAAGGTTGAAAGAAAAGAATGTAAGTCTCCCCTTAAAATTAAGATAGACATATTGAAAGAGATATTAATCATTTAAAGAAAGATATCAAGAAAATCACACTTTTGGAGTTTCCACAATCTATTACTTAGGAAGTTTCATGTAACTACATCCCACTGCCAAGTGTACTTAATAAAGGAAATACTTGTGAATTTTATACCACTCCCTCCCCATAGAAACTAGGTGAAGCATCATACTAACAGAGCTGAAGTTATCTATCCAAGGAAATATTCCCCAATGTATGTTTGCCCTGGTATAGAGTTTCAGAAATGGGTAATACAGAAAGGAATAAATGAACCTATGACTACAGAGATCAAATGTCTAAAAGCCTAACATAGGACGACCCTGAATGAAGATACCAAGAAAGAAGAAGCACTGGGCAGGGAAAGGCCTGAGGGTAAGGGAACATCGACAAATTACAGCTCTGAAAGATATCAGAGAGGATACTGCTGAACTCGGTGTGTGTGATCAAGAAGACCTTCCAAGGGAGTGAGGCAGAATGGAGACCCTGATTCATAAGAAACAAACTCTTGCAGTAAACGGGCTTTACTATTATTGCCCATGTGTGATGACTATTAACCAAAGGAGCTAGGTCTTCTCAATTTCCAAGAGCGAAAGAAACATAGCAGCTCTCATCAGGATGCATAGGCCCATAGAGTTAAGTGTCTTGACCTTTGAATACCTCTATTAACTGTAGGAGATTTCTGGCAAGGGCTGTTTTGGCAAACAGTGTTGTAAGCAGATGCTGTGAAGTGTGCAGTTTGCAGTTATAGAGTTGCCACAGCAAGGAAACCCATATCCTATGATGACCGTACTTTAAAAAAAAAAACTGAACAAAGGTCTAATGATGTCTCTATCTCCTTATTGATCATTTCTCATCAAATCATGTGAGGCAATAATCAACACCATATCACTAGTCTGGACAAACAAACAAAATAAAATGGTTATTTTTGCAAAATAGAGAATCTCAGGCTTATTTGCTGGTGATTTTTTTTTTTTATTCAGTAGGTTTAAATTGCTTCTAGAACTTTCAACAAAAGCTTCCAGCCAGTCTTAGAACTTGACATTTCCTGATTTGCAGAATGGGACTAAGAACAATTAGGGATTTAGTGAACGTGATTGATGTTTTACTATAATAGTGAACTTTTAGGAAAAGGCTAAGATGAAATGGTTTTCATCTTCACTTTCCAATACTACTATGCTCCATGCCTGTGTTATTGATGATTTAGCCAGGCCTCTCGATTTTTCCATAGAAACAAGCCAGTTCACTACTTAAAAGCATAGATGCCTAAGACTAAGTGATACTACAATTTCAAGCACCACTAGAAACACCTGTTCTTTGAAGGTATTTGGTTCTCCCTTAAAGATACAGTCAGAAGCAAAATAGACAGCAGCCACAAAGCAAGTTAACACTCAGGCTCTGAGAGAGGCGTGAACAGGATGTCAGAGTGGCATCAGATGATAACACAAAGTTTTCCAATGCCAAGGCTGAAGTCAGACACTTGTCTGCCTCTGGTTCTCCTGGGTTTTACTACCAGGCCACCTTGCCAGTTATATTGTCCTCTTACTAAAGCAGTTCCTGCTCCTCTTTCCTTTTCCATTGCAATTTACTCTCATATTGAGTCTTTTCAGAAGTGAGTTTGTGATAAGACACATCAATTTTCATGCATTCGATATACCTGCTTCAAATCCCATACAACTAGTAAATCTGTCATTGCATTATTTGTTTTACAAAATAATTAATCAGGAAGAACGAAAGCAAAAAGTCTTAGGTTTTTAAAATGTCTTCTGCTTCACAAAGAATAGACAGATATTGTGTAAACTGAGTCACCCCAGATGGTTATGAAGGCTAGATACCATCACAACCTACTTACCTGGTGACACATATTGATCCTTTTTTGATAAAACATGTTATTTGCATGTCATACCTGAGAGGAATGGCATGTGCTTTTCAAACCAAATGATCATAAATATTACACTAAGAATAGATATTAATATTAGAGCATTAAATAAGATAATGTATGTAAAGAAAATGCCACAAGCCTTGATATTTATAGTAAGTGAAGCTATTGTAAAATAAATGTTTGTTAGATAAATATTGAAGATATTGTAAAATAGTTGAGGCTTTTAAAGTGACAGTCTAAGAATACACATTTAGCTATAGTCTTTGACCAAACCTTATGTATTTTATTCATTTTATTTTATCTACTTGAGGGGGAGATAAAGAAGGAGGGAGGAGAGAGAGAGAGAGAGAGAGAGAGAGAGAGAGAGAGAGAATGGGCATGCCATGGCATAAAAAAACTCCAGGCACATGCACCGTCTTGTGCATCTGGCTTACGTGCATCCTGGGGAATCGAACCTAGGTCCTTTGACTTCACAGGCAAATACTTTAACTGCTAAGCCATCTCTCCAACTCCCAGACCTTATTTAAATAAAAATAAATGTTAAATGGTGTTCTTTTTTTCTTGCAGAGTTGAAATTTAATTAATTTAATTAAAGATATTTTAACAGAGGCCTAAGGAAAAGGGTTCAGAGAGAAAGAGAGGTACGCTCAGGGAAAGAAGTGTGGGTGTTGCTTCTATGGAGAGGGTTACCTAGATGGTTTTCTTTAAAAAGGGAAAGCACACATTTATTTTTAAGGCAAAGCATATGAGGCAGCAGACACCCTGGTGTTTTAGTACAGAGCAGCTGGTACATGATAGCTGACTGGTTCATCAAATTAAGGAATCCTTAGCTATCAGAGGCCAGGGATGAATTGAGGAATATTCACACTTGCATCACAAATGCTCAAGAGGCTTTATAGATACATCGAATAAGGGAGTGAAAATTCATCTCAAAGTAGGGGAATACATTGGAAAACAGTTAAAAGTGCAGGTGGGACTTATAATGTTTCTATAATATGACCACAACATTTCTTTTTTTTTTTTTTTTGGTTTTTTGAGGTGGGGTCTCACTCTAGCCCAGGCTGACCTGGAATTCACTATGGAGTCTCAGGGTGGCCTCGAACTCAAGGCGATCCTCCTACCTCTGCCTCCCGAGTGCTAGGACTGAAGGCGTGCGCCACCATGCCTGCCTGACCACAACATTTTTAACTCCTCACATCAAATAATCTGTGTACCCTCTTCTTGAAATTGTGCTGACTTGTGGCTACTTTGAGTAGGAGTGTTCAGCAAGAGTGATTTCTGACATTAGAATATAAAAGGCTACACAGACATTCTCAGGGTGCACATTCTTGAAGGCTCCAGACAACACCATGTTGGGACGGCTATATGAGGCATTCTCCGTGACAGCTTCTCCTGAGCCATCTTCCAGTCACCCCATTCAAGGCTAGGCTTGCAGAATCTTGGAATAGGACTGTCCAGGCACAGATATGTTGTCCCTAGGTTCTTTGCATTGTTGCCAATCATCTTCTCACTCTAGCTGCAAGCATGATAGAAGAAAAAGAGCATCATGTTTTGTTCTATTTAAATTCATAACCCACAAAATCTTAGTGGTTGAAACACATATTGGTTATCAAATTCCAAAGAAGAAAGACAAGGAAGAACTGACTGAAGAAAATGTCTCAATTTCAATATATCCTATAAAAGATTGCAATGCATCTCTCACTGAATAGCTGGAATCAGTTCTACTTCAGGTCCACCAATGTAGAAACTAAGAATCCTACAAACAAAGAAAAACTTGCCAATTTTTTTCAGAAAAAAAAAAGAGAGAAATCAGGTTTATGTAAATTATTCAGGTTCAAAATACAGTGAACATCTATGAAAAAGTGGTATGTCACCTACCCTTATTCATCTGTTTTTTTATTGATATTAAATATAGTACTTGTGATGACTATTTCATGTAAAATCAATGTGGTTATCACAGTTCTGAAGTTTGGGAAGTCTAATGTCAAGTAGCTGGCATCTTGTGATGCTGTGGCATCCCATTGTAAGAGGGTAAGTACAGACTGTCAGGGCAAGAGGTGGGGGAGAAATAGAGCTCATAGCTACCACGATTTTTATAATCAGCATTAATCCATTCATGATACAAGAGCTCTCGTGGGTTAATTACCTCTCAAAGATCCTACCTCTTAATATTGTTGCCTTGGGAATTTAATATTCCAACACATGTTTTCAGGAGACGGAATCAAGCCGTAGCATTATCTATTGCTGCTTAACATATTAGACCGAGCGCCAAGTGATTTAAACACAAGGACTTATTACCACACAGTTTCTATGGATGAGGCATCTGAGAGGGAATGGCTTCTGATTCATTCAAGGGATGGATGGGGCTGTCTGTAACCACCTCAAAGATCAACTGGTGGAGAACCTATGTCTGAACTCACCAAATTGCTCCCTGGTTCAAGACCTTGCTGCTTATTGCCTGCACAAATCAGTTCCTTGTTACTTGCACCTCTGAACAGAGGTACAAATAGAAAACAGAAGTTAACTTCCCTCCAATTAAGAGAGGGGAAGAAAGACCTGAACAGAATCCACAATCTGATTAGTGTTATAAGTGCATCCCACCTTTTTGTCATATTGTACACATGAGAAGTTAATAACTGGGCCTGGTAATGCCAAGAGACTACCAGGATGGAGAGATCACTTAGCACTATTTCAGAGGCTGAATGACACATTTTGGGAAGAAGAACACAGTTGAGCAATGTTTTGAAACACAGAGGCAATAAGTGCATCTATGATAGCATTCTACATCCACCTAATAATTTTATGATATGTGAACATAGAATAATAGCATTTTCAGATTTGCAAGGTATGAAATTTTATCTTGCATTTGCCTTTTCTATAGATAGTAATAGCTAGGTATAGCACCATACCCACTACATGGACCAGTGCATTGATTCTGGAAATATTTGCTGTTAGTGGCTCACGCAGATGTACTTTGGGAATTGCCTTTAACAAAAGGAAGCATTACTACCCCAAGTCTCCTGCCCCAAGACAGTATGCATCCATTAAAGTGCAAACACTAGATGTTCTATCTTTACTTGGTGATGACTCTGGGTCAGGGGGCACTGCCTTAATTGTCAAAAAATTCATGCAGGAGACAAGCCTCTATGGGGGCATTTCCAGAGAACTTTAACCAAATGTTTAAGGCACCAGACTAAGTAAAAAGAAGAAAGTGGGCTGGAGAGGTGGCTTAGCACTTAAGACTCTTGCCTGCCTAGCCTAAAAACTCATGTTCAACTCTCCAAGTCATAGGTAAGTCAGTGTGACCCAAGTACACAAGGTCACACACGTACACTAGGTGGCATATGTGTCTGGAGTTCACTTACAGTGGCTGGAGGCCCTGGAACACCAATTCGCTCTCTTTTTCTCTCTCTCCTCTTTCACATAAAAAGCCAGACTATTGAGCTTGCCTCAGAAAAAGAAGAAAGTGAGCATAGAACCAACATTTATTCATTTATTCTCTATTTCCCTCTCTCCCTCCCTCCTCTTCCTTATTCTCTCTCTCTCTCTCTCTCTCTCTCTCTCTCTCTCACTCTCACACACACACACACACACACTCTCTCTCTCTTAAATGCCATTGCAATGATACCAGCCATCGAATGCTCCTAATTCTATGCCTTTCTCATTATCATGGAATGAACCCTCTAACAGTGGATCAGAATAAGTTCTCCCTCCTTACATAGTGACTTTGGATCAGATATTTTTCCGCAGCAATGATAAAGATAACCAATACAGCCACATGAACTCTAGCACTTTGTGTTGTGGATTGACTTCTCCCTCTGTCTCATAAGTGTTCCTGAGACCACGCTGGAATAGACTTCCTGCATTCCCACTTCCTTCTGGAAGTGATACTCCAAAGGACCCAATGATGACAATCAGTACTGGAAGGGATGAGGAAGCGGAGTGAAAAATAATGAGCGTTAGGAGCTGGAACATCCCAAGCCGTGTTACATAGCAAGAGTCACGTCACTGGTGGTAAACGGAATGCTGATAACAACTGACATATTATAACAGTAGCAATTTTTAAATGTTAACTTTAAATGAAAATTTAAATGTAAAATTTTAATTAAAGAAAATGCAATAGCAGGTACACTACCCCAGACATTTGGCAGATTCTAGAGAAGTTGTAATTACATGGGCTATGGAATATGATGCCAGTTGCTTTGACCATTGATACAATGGAGAAAGGAAACTAAGTTCTTATTTGCAGGCACCAAAACCAAGATGAATGAATAAATAAGACCTAGGATTTAATTATGTGAAAAACAGGGCTCCAAAGGGGTACTTATCAACTCAGGGAATTATGTGAAGCAAACATCAAGGCCTAGGTGGAGAAAAGGTGGTGCTGCAGTCAGGTTCTCATTGCTGGTAGAAGTCACCCAACCAAGAACAGCTTGTGGGGAAAAAAAAGAGGTTTATTTTGGCTTAAAGGCTGCAGGGAGCGGGGGGGGGGGGGGGGAGGAGCTCCATGATGGCAGGGGAAAACGATGTCATGAGCACAGGGTAGACACCACCTCCTGGCCCACATAAGGTGGACAATAGCAATAAGAGAGTGTGCCGCTGGCAAGGAGACTGGTTATAATACCCAAAAGCCAGCCCCCAATAATACACTGCCTCCTGGAGGCTTAAATTCCCAAATCTCCATCAGCTGGGAACCTAGCATTCAGAACACCTAAGTTTATGAGGGACACCTGAATCAAACCACCACATTCTGCCCCTGGCCCCCATAATTTGGTAACCATCCATGATATAAAATGCAATGCATTCAGTCCAACTTTTAAAAGTCCCCATATTTTTTATCAATCCTAATGATGTTCAAGCATCCCCATAATCCAAGGTCTTTTAACTGAGCCATAATAACAACCCCCCCCCAAAAAAAAACCCATAATGGCACAGAATAAACACTCACACTGCAAAATATGGCATTGGGCATAGCAAAGAAATATTCAACCAATACAAGATAAAAAAAAAAAGAAAAAAGAAAAACAGGGCAAACATAAAAAAATCTGTAACTCCAAGTCCAATAACCATAGCCAGTAACAAGTCTCCAAGTTTGATTATTCTAACCAGCAATAAGTCTCTGGAGTTCCAATTCCACCCCACCACCTAGGCTTCTCACAACCCTGGCAAACTTCATCCAGGGCCAGCAGCTCCCCTTAGCTGCCATCTCATGGTCCAGGCATCTCCACTGGGTCTCCATTGCAACCCACAGTTCATCCTCACACATCCATTGGTTCTCCATGCAGAGATCCAGCAAACCTACTTCACACTGCCCATAACCATTTCCAAACACAAGACTTTGTGGCAAATTCAATGATCCTCTCTTTCCTGCATTTCTTATACTCCACAATTCCAAGTAGGGTGCCAATTTGTTAATTCATGGGGGAGAATAAATCAGGCTTTGAAGAATAAGACACTCCTTGATCAATAAGGCCGGCCCCTTGAAAAGTCTACATTCTTCTTGTTGCCCCAGTGTAGGTCAGATGGCCCAATCTCAAAGATTATAATCTCTAATATGATTGCAGCTGAATGGGCAGAAGTTTCATCCCAAAGATTTCACTTCTGTGCCATATCCCTCTGCTCACAACAGTATATTTCTGTACAGAGGAATCCTGCACAAATTCTCAGTACAGGGTCATAACAGCAAGCCTCTCACATAAACTGCTTCTAGCTTAGTCCAAGCAAAGCTTTTCCTTACCCTCATAAGCCAAAACTCATAGTCCATAGTTCTTACTACATTCAGGTTTTTCAACTCTGACTGGAATAGTCCATCAAGCTATACTTACAGTGCTGCAAGGTATCTCTTAGGCCAAGGTTTCAAATCCCTCCTCATTTCTTTTGAAAATCAGCTCCAAAAGGCCAAAGCCACACAGTCAGGTGTCTAGCAGCAACACCACTTTCATTAGCAACTAAACTGTTGCAGTCAGGTTCGCATTGCTTGTAGAAATCACCCAACCAAGAGCAGGTTGTGGGGGGAAAAATTGTTTTGGCTTACAGGCTCAAGGGGGAAGCTCCACAATGGTAGGGGAAAACAATGGAATGAGCAGAGGGTGGGCACCACCTCCTGGCCAACATAAGGTGGACCATAGCAACAGGAGAGTGTACCAAACACTGACAAGGGGAAACTGACTATAATACCCATAAGCCTGACCACAACAATACACTGCCTCCAGGAAGTGTTAATTCCCAAATCTCCATCATCTGGGAACCTAGCATTCAGAACACCTAAGTTTATAGGGGACACCTGAATCTAACTACCACAGGTCTAAACTCATGAGCTAAAATGTCTAGCAGGGATCATCAACAATCTTGGGGCTAAGATCACCTTCCATTGTCCAAACTTTCAAAAGTGATGCAATCCTTGCGGTTAAAGGCTATCACTCATATACTTTTCAGCGGTTCAGAGGCCTTTGCCATGTAGAACAATAAACGCTCAGCTAGGAACTTGCCTCTCCTCTGGCTTGTGTTTACTGAACAAATAATAATGCCTAGCTCACAACGTGTACTGTGGTAAACAAAGAGATATTAGTTTGTTAAGAATCTGACTGACTAAATCATCTCTACAATACCCACACATATTAGCCAGAGCTGAGAAATTATTTGTATGTTTGTGGAATCTCAGAGGGCTGGATCAAGGGACTTTAAGCACAAGTTTGTATACTAGGAATTCAACAAAATAGGCACACTCTTTCCTTATGGAAAACAAAATAACTAAACTGGGAACAGAAAAAAAACCAAGCTTAATTATGAATGGGTCAGTTCAGCAAATGAGTACAATAGCTAATCTGAATCTAATGTAGTAACTAATGTCTATCCAATATATTTCAGGTACAAGGCAGTGTCACTCTGGAAACAGTGCTGTCATAAACTAGTCCATTACCCTAGGTAGATCATATTGTTTGGAAGGAGAAATTATATAAGGATGTACATTATTGCACAAAGTGACTTAAATATTTGCTCAGGAGCTTGCAAAAGTATCAGCAAATAACCAAGAGCTCTAAGAAAAGCCTGTGAATTTACTTGAATGAATCCAAAGATATGTGTTCACAGGTCATTGTCCAGCAGAAAGTGTTCACCATCAAAGAGACTCTGGACAACCAACGACAACTCAGTGTTAACATTAACTAACTATTCCATTCAGATTGTCTTCAATACAGCCTCATAAGCCATGCATTCTCAACCCAAGCACTCTTGGTTGCAGGGTTTATTTTATTCTTGGACTGAATAGCAAGGGGTCCCACCCGCCAAAGACTACTTACTTACTACTTAAAGATCACTCACAGCCTCACTTTCTCTCCAACCACTAAGTTAGATAACAAGTGGTTTTCACTAAACTCAATACTCTAAAAAGGCCAACATACATTCTAGATATATGTAGCAAACTTGCCCCCAATCAGGTACTCAAACAGTCATGTAGTGGCACTCAGACATGTTCCATAAAGTGGAAGCTTAAATCAAGAAAGATTTCCTTATTTGGCTCAGTGATCCCAGGTTACAGGTTCCAACAAAAGAGAAAAATGGAATTTCTTAGGTAATGATTCTTCAGGAAAACCACAATTATCCATTCCAGATGAGGTAGAATGGACTCCTCAGGAGAGACTTTTCAGGAAGATAAAAAAGACATAAACTGTGTGTGTGTGTGTGTGTGTGTGTGTGTGTGTGTGTATCAGTGTTTATGATAAAATTTTATAGGAAAACAGCCTATAAAATTGTGTAAGGTTGTGCATTTGTTATATAAATATGTGCAGAACCACATTCATTATAAATTCCTGCCAAGAAATACATCAAAACAGATAATTCTCTACATAAATTTTTCTAATCATTTTACAAGGTTAGGTATTGCCTGCTTTTAAATGGATTTGCTGAGTTCAGCTCAGGAAAAAAAAAAAAAACTACATTATTTCCAATTTTCACTGTAATTTAGCAAGGTGGGAATTCATTTTATTCTTGCTTGTTTCACAGTATAATCAGGGTCCCTGAGGTTTACATAACTTGTCCAAAGACATCCTATTTGCCTGAGCCATACTACAAACCAGAAAAAGACATCCTTCAGAGTGATTATAAGTGATTTATTTTCCCCTTATATATTTTAGCCATTCATGTAGATTTTATAATGAAAATTGTATTGTAAGATAAGCAAAAACAGACTCACCGCATATTTAATACATATTCATTGAATTTCCTAGCGAAACAGAAATGAGAGCAATTGTCATTCAGGATCTGCTGTTTCTATTTTACAGAGACTTGGTTACATCTCATGATAGGAAATTGTGTTCTCAGCCTAAATCGTCCACACAATTTCCAGCAAGCATGTCATTTTCATTCCTTAATCTAATAACTATGAATCATTGTTTTAAAGCTGGCTGAAGAGATCCTTGCATTGGTAGTGCTTTAGAGTTTTAGGGGACAAATAGATTTTGTGAGTTAAAGAAAAAATGCCCTTTCAAGGACAAAAGGAAAATAATGATAGGATAAAGAGGGCCACATCTACCAACTGCATTTGGTAACTTTTAGGTCTTCTCCCTTTTTGTGGTGTGTGTGTGTGTGTGTGTGTGTGTGTGTGTGCGCGCGCGCGCGCACATGCTCACACAAATGCGCAAGCCATCCAAATGTTTGGAGAGGCCAGAGGAGAACTCAGGTCCCGTCTCTATTTCTCTTCAACTTACTTCCTTTAGACAAAGTCTCTGTCAGACCAGAGCTGCCCTATTTCTGGACAGGGAGCACAGCATTTCTCTGGCCCTCTGCCCCACCCCCCACCACCCCTGCCCCAGGTACCAGGGTTACAGACATGTGTGACCACACCCAGTTATTTTTAATAGCATTCTGACTTCCCAGTGCTTGTCAAGCTACTGAGCTATCGTCCCATCTTCTTCCCTTCTTAATACAAAGCCCTTGGAGTACACTTTATATAAAAAGAAAAGAAAAAAGGGCTAGAGAGATGGTCCAGTGATTAAAGGCATGTGCTGGTCTGGTTTTAATTCCCCAGTGCTACCATGGCATGCCCAAAGTCACTCCTTTTCTGTCTCTCTCTCTCTCTCTCTCTCTCTCCCTTTCTCTCTCTGTCTCTCTCAAATAAATAAAAATATTAAGAATAAAATTATTGATGCTTTTGCAGTTTCTGCTATATATATAATAGAATCCTAAATGTAAAGAAGAATGAAATTGTATCATTTGCATGAAAGTGTGTAGAAGTGGAAGGCATCATGATAAACAAAGTAAACCAAATCCAGAAAGATAAATATAACTTTTATTCTCATATGTGGAATCTAGATTATATTAGATGAGTAAGGAGATGAAAGGCAACTAAATGTGTCACACAAATGTTAGATCAAAACATGGAGAAAGACAAGGCACTTGCCTGCTTCTGGACAGTGGGCACTTATAATTGCAAAAGTCTACAATACACAGCCATGGTAGGCTTCTGCTTACTATGCTGGGTCTTACACTATCTTGACCCATATTCCTCCCCAGACTCCATCACCACAGCCAGCCAAGGCTATATAACTGTGATCTATGTTTCTCCCCTCCATACCTTCACATGAGTAATGCTTTATGAAGGGTTCAATATCTCTGTTCCTCCCTAGAAACAGCCTCTCTTTTCATCCTATATACTCAATTCTTCATCGTGAAGATCTTAGCCACCGTTTGAAGTATTTGCCCATGCTTCCTACACATCGTTTATAACTAGATGATACCAAGTCCCCAAATTAGAATGGTTTTCCAGGATTTTTCTCCCAAATTTATAAGGGTGAAAAAAACCAATATGCATTCAGCACAAACGGAGACATCTTACTTTGAATTATGATCTTCTTCTCAGTCTGGTAGGATGTTGTCACGATGCTGGGCGGAAGTAGCAAGCCATAGCTTTAGGTCACCTCACACAGTCAAGGGGCTGAACAAGTGATCTGCTGTGGAGGACTGTGTTGCTGTCTGGCAGGTGCTTCAGAGCATTTCTGACACATTTCCAACCTGCTACGGCCTTTGTGGAACAGTATCCCACTCTACCTCAGAGTATCTGTGTTTGGTTCCCATAAGATCCCTATGTTCACGTGTTTAAATTCTGTTGGTATGGGCAGGAGGGGCGCTTTTGCCTGTGATTGAGTGCTCTTATAAAAGAGACCCCAGATAAGTACCTCTTCTTTCTGCACTGTTAGCTCAGCACAAGCAGGCAGCTAACTTAGGACACAACACACTGCGTCTTCTGATGCCTTGACCTTGCGCTTCCCAGCCTTCCTACCTGTTTTGGGGTATTAGCCACCAGTTTGTGGTGTTTTATTTCAGACGGTAAGGGTTGCTTATTTTGTGGGATCTTTCTGTTTCTACATCTTCCCCAAAATTTCCCAGAAAGAGAGATCCTCCTCACAACTGCACGGGCTGTCACTGAGCCCAGTGAACAGTTGGTAACCCATGTGGAAAAGAAATGCTTTTGGAGCCAGGCATGGTGGTGCACACCTGCAAAACCTGTACTCCTGAGGCTGCAACAGAAGGGCCAGTGTGAGCTCCAGGCCAGTTTTTGCTGCAGAATAACTCCCTCGCTCAAAACAAGGACCAAAATTAAAGAAAGAAACATTTTTGAAATGACTTTGTGAATACTGAAGAAGGGAGACACTGTCTGTTGCTTATCACAAGAGTCAGTGCTGAAATGGGATTGCGTAACCAAGCCTACTAAAATAGTCTTTCCCTTTCAGTAGCATCCCTTGCATTATTTCTTCATCTCTGTATAATTTACTGTTGCTAGCCCAAAGCCCTTTGTGTGGTTACATTCCCTTAATTTATTATTTTTTGTGTAAAAGGATGTTTCTTCTTATAGTTTTTTTTTTCTTTTCCTTCTGAAAACTCTTGTGAACAGAGCAAAATAAATAAACAAATGTGTGTCCTTTTCTCTGACTTATCTGTATTACATCAGTGTAAATCTCAGGTTAGCCACAAAGTGCAGGAAGTTATTTCTCTCCCACAACAGCAGTGTTCTCTCTCCCTTTTCTACAGCAGATAAAAGTCATATGTTAATTGTCAGTAGAAACCAGACACAAAAAAAAAAAAACATTTAACAAAAGAAAAATACTGGTTTCAGTAGTTCTAACTTGAGAGTCTGCAAAGGTTTCATAGAAAAGTCTGTGTGTCCAACAAAATAAGTGAGAACAAACTCTGATTCCCCTACAAAGAAATGAAACTATTTTTGAATAACAAGAAACTTCTTCCTCTTCAGAGGCGTGTTTGGTCGGCTGGTGGCTCCTTTCAAAAACCATGCAAATAAATCAACTTTTTCTTATATCCTCAGTCCTTCCTGATGTGGTTGTTGTGTAAATAGAAGAAGGGATATTAATATTGAAAATGAAATTGTCTAATTGTCTTTTGCAATGGATCTATGAGTACACTTTACTATTTCAGAGAAAATTAAATTAAAAAGAAGAAAGAGAAATACTATAATTTAAGCCAAAAAGATAATGATTTTTTTCATAGAAGGGTGCATCAGTTGTCAAGGATCTAAAAGACTCAGTTTTGTCACGAAAAAAAAAAAACAAACAAACAAATCACTCTTCTTATCCTCTATCGAACACTTACGTCTGACTTATATACTACTAGAGACAACAAAAGTGATAAAAATACATATCTAAACCAATACATTTGTTTTAGAAATTTCCATTCCTGAGGCAAAATTGGATTTGGGAACAGGCATGTGATACAGTTCTGACAATTGAAACGGATACCAAAGAGTGCACACGATCTCCAGGAGAGTATGCTTGTCCACTCTTCAGCATGCTTGCAGTGTGGGAGGTGAGGCTAAAAACCACGTGATAAGAATAACTGGCAGGTGGGGCCTATGCCAGCAATGACCTCTGAAAACAGCTATAGCGACCCTAGCCTGAACGCATTTTGTGTGATATGAGAAACTGAGCCTGCCTTTGATTAAGCCACTAAAATTGCTTTCCGTGCATAGTCTACCAAATCACTCTTAATTATTAAATATTTTTGTAAGTGGAAGGTAGAGAAAATGTCCTAAAATTAGGACAGTGGCTTCATGGAGGCTGATAGGCTTTGGGTTGGGAATATTACAAGGTTGAAAACTAATGACCTTTATTGTAGAACAGAAAATATTGGCTCAACCTGTTGCCTGCCATGGGCCATGGGAAGTCAGAGAAATTAGGAAACAGGTGGGAAAAATCAGGGAAAAAAAATATTAAGTGTGCTGGTCTCTTCATGCCTTTGCAAGGTCCTGAAGGCACAAGCTGAACTCAGGCTCACACCACTCAGCCTGCAATCAGCAATGAAGAAAATGCTTAGATAAGGGAAAGGAGAGCCCGCGAGTCCTGTTGGCAGAAAGTCATTTAAGTAGAAGCAGTGAGAGGTGAGAAGAGGCAGTGCTTCCAAATGAGGTGCTTAAAAGAGGTGAGACAGACTTGGCAAGAAATAAAGTATGGTCTATATACCTTACTCTAGAGGTTTCAACAAGGAGTGCTCTGTCTGCGAAGAACTCCCGTTAACATTATTGTACATTCACCGGGTTAACAGCTTTTCCTAGACTTTGGGTCCACCGTTCTTAATGTAAGGACTAGAAGCTTGGCATAGCACAAAACCACACTCATTGTAACGTTTTATAACTGAATACTCTATTTTGATAGAACTTTTCTTTTCTGTACAGACTCATGTGGATAAAAAGCTTAAAGAGGAAAATGTACGACCATAGAATCATCAAGTGACAACACACAGCGATTACATGTATCTATGCCTGGGTTACCTAGCATTGGCTTGGAACCTTTGCATTCCTCGGGATTATACTCTCCCAAAACCCTCCCTGTATAAGGCTATATTAGATAATCACCAAGCAAATTCTCTCAGAAGAGCAAAATCAGTATTTGCCAAATTGACTAACTGGCAACAGGCTCCATTTGCACAACAAGGTATTGTCCCTACTTCTTCCTACAGGAATTTTGTATTTTCTGCTCCTTAGTGTTTATTGTGTTTTATCTGCTTCTTATTTTGAATGAAAAGTCTTTTTTTTTTTTTTAATTTGGCTTTTTGAGGTAGGGTTTCACTCTAGCCCAGGCTGACCTGGAATTCAGTATGAAGTCTCAGGGTGGCATCGAAATCATGGTGATCCTCCTACCTCTGCCTCCCGAGTGCTTGGATTAAAGGCGTGTGCCATCACACTAGGCCAAAGTCATATCTTTGTCTACCCATTTGTTCTTTAACATTGTCCATTGAATTTGTTGAGAGATTTTATTGTCTATTCAGACTGCAATAAAACACTACTGGGTAGCTTAGAAACAACATAAATTTACTGCTCACAGTTCTAAGGATTGAGAAGTACAAGATCAGTACAAGAAGTACTGGCAGACCCCATCATACCTCAAAAGGGCCCCGGCTGAAACTAAGAAAACTTGGAGAAAGAAGCAAGGGGGCTGTTTTCCTGATGAACCGTATACCAGCACAAGGGGGAAGGAGATCAGCATAGAGAGAAAAATCAACTCCTACCAAATCAGAGAGCCAGAGCCTCAGAGGCCCTCAACACCTCATCACTGAAGCAGACCAAAAATGAACCCAACATGGCTCAGGGAAATTTTGCGGAAGAGGGGGCGGAAAGAATGTCAGAGTCACATGTTGGGTCATGATATGCAGAGACATTTAGCTTAGCCATAACTGTGGGCTAACTCCACAATGCATGACCCGTATACCTCAACAAGGAGGGGCCAAGGGGAGGGGGTAGGTCATGGATGAGCCTAATAATGGTACCAAACTGACTGTATTTGCTGAATACAGAACTGACTAATAAAATATATATATATATATATCAAAAAAAAAAAAAAAAGAAGTACTGGCAGATGTTACGTCCACAGAGGATCCAGCCCTTATTGATGGTATCTTTCTGTATCTTCATGGGATGGTATAGACTCCATCAAGCTTCTTTCATCAGGACTGGATCACCTCCTGAAAGACTCTCCTCTAATATCATCACATTGTATACAAGGTTCGAACACATATTACGTCCAGAAGGCAATGACCTTGCAACTACAGTGGATGGTAATGTGTTCTTTAGCATATAGGTTACTTGCCCATGAGAAAATAGAACCAAAACTGATGAGGAAAGAATGCAAATCAGTCAGTGACACTGGACACTGACGTGCACACAAAATTTGAAAGGACTACATCGTAAGTAAATAGTCATGATATGAGAAATGGAAGATGGAGGTGGATTCCGGGCCATCAAGAAGCTTGGGGAAGACATGGGTAGAAGTTTTCCCGACATCAGTTCTCTCCCTTGTTCTTTCCTCACAGAACTTCCAACACACTCAGGGCAGCCTGTGCTGCCGGAATTCATTATCTTCTTTATATCTATCACATGTAAGCTCAAGTGATGGAGATCTGAGCCAATGAGCAAGGCAAAGGAATTCATTGTCTTGTTCTACAAAAGTCATCACTTATTGTGTGCCTGTCTGCAATGCTGACATTGCATGTGAAGTGAGCACCGATCATCCAACCTTGAGAATTCAGTCCACAGAGTAGAATGAGCTTGGCCCTTGACGTTGATGTCCTAGTGACGTCACTTTGCTGGCTTTTAATCTGCTTGAGTGTGCACTGCTTACACGGGAGAATGAAACTGTTACTCTGCTAGGTCTCTCTAATTATATTTCTATGGCATGTAGCTGAATGTGTGTCCCTTACTGCTTCATGTTGGGAGTAATGAAATCTGCAGGCATCAGGGGTAAATTTGGTTTTGTAGAAGGTGAAGAGTGACCCATCCAGAGTAGAACAAATGTTCCTAAAGATATAAGTGTGCTGAAGTCAAGTGGGTGGACAAGGGACTTGCCAGGATTGCCATGTGCAGAAGCTGTTTAAAAAAATGGAGAAGTACAGAAAAGATCAGAGAGTTAAGTGGAGTCATGAGAGTTCTTCAAAATAAGAGAAAAGAAAATATGGACAAAGAAACAAATCACATGAAAGGGTGACCTAAATAAATGTATGGAAGAAAACTTCAGGGAATTAAAATCCAATTACTTATATGTGCGATGTTGGCTTAGCTACATTCCTTGCTCCAATTAGCTACATTTTGATACCAAAATCTAAATTAAAATAATGAAATCTACAAAGTCTGAATCCAGAAATGAAGGGAAAAAGGTACTTCTGGCATGTCTAGATGAGCGGTAACTGACACTACTCTCTCCTTTCCTTATTCCTGACTTGGTACCCTTGGAGATATTCTTAATTAGCTTTTAATACAATTTCAAAGAGCAAGATTAAGCAGAAAACTGATAAGGTCACAAATGAAGGCAATCAGCAATGAAAGTATCAATGCTATTTCATTTTAAAAATGGTTAACAAGGAGTTTGTTTCAGAGGGAAACCCATATTTTAGAAGGCTGTAGAATGATTTTTTTAATCTACACATTATATTTTCTATCTACACATTATATACAAGTTTTAAAACATACAAACTGAGGTCAGCTTTGAAGATCTCTTGTGTAATTTTTAAGATCTGATGTGTCAAGGTTTAACATGTGTGTGTGTGTGTGTTCTGTGTGTGTGTGTGTGTGTGCACACTTGTATGTGTATAGAATTTATGTTATTTTTAAAAAGTTTACCAAAATCCATTTCATCAAGTAGTAACAATTATAAAGACATCAAATATCTATATAGGCTTTTAAGAAAACTTCACATTTGACACAAGGACCAAATAATTGAGACCTCTTTTCTATATTGCATTTTGTAATCTGTGCTTCCTAAGTGGGCAATGATAGGGAAAGAATGTGAGGAGGGAAGGTGATGTGTTAAGATTCAAAAAAAAAAAAAAATGAACTGCAAAATGTGAAGTGAAAGTGAAACTAAAAACTGTCAAAAAGAACAAGTTATGAAACCCCGTTTGCTTCAACTTGTCAAACTCAATTTCATCAACTACATATACAAGATCTTTTGGAAAATAATTAAGTTCAAGAGGCTGTGAGGTCTAAAGTGATTCCTGTTGTTACCAGAACTCAATAAAAAATTCAGAATATGAGTACATCTGGACGGCACAGCGCAATCAACTTTTATGTCTGAATTAACAAAAGAAATCTCAAGAAGTAAGAAGGGTCTGTACTAACGCAGTCACTTCTTGTGGCAAAGAGTGACTAAAGCTTCTGACCCTTAAGGACTTAGGAGCATAAAGATGTGCGAGGAGTAAGGCTTAAAGCCAACCATCCTCTGCTGTGACTTTATTAACAACTCAGTTCTGAGGAAGATGTTTTCCAAGATAGTAGACTACTTTATTTGCTCGTAATCTGTACAACCACCCAAGTTTATGATTTTGGTTGAGATTCCATAAATAACTTTCAAGACAGGTATTTTTTTCTGCAGTAAATAGGGTGTATAAACGAAATGGGAAGGTAAATAAAAGGTTGATCACAATGAAAATTAACCTCCTACTCCCTCATGGGCTAACTCAGTGAAGCTCAGATTAATTATAATATTTCCAAGCAGATCTTTGGCCAAATGAGACAGATCAGGGGCACTTAACTCTTTATAATATTTGGCTAGAATTAAAGCAGTGTTAAATACCATCAAAAATGTTAAAATCTATGATAGATCTCTGTTGTAAGTACGTTTAATGTTTGCTTTTCCTTTAAATAAGCTAAGCTGCTAGAGGCCAGTCCATTGTCCATTTAACCATTAGAATGACAGGTAACAGACCTTTCTCTTATGCCTAGATGTCTTGAGTGGGGAGCTATCAATCAATAAACCCTTTGGCACCAATTGGGCTGTCATCATGGTATTTTGGCTCCTTTAAACACTTTATGGTCATTTTGAGGAAATTACACCCCAACATAAACTTTCAGCCCAGGAATCCTTGCTCTAGTTACTCTGCCCCAGCCAGGGTCATTGCCAGAATATTTCACTTCTACTCTGATAAATTCTGATGATCTATAGATGATCCCACCTGCTGTTGGTCCAGAGGAACCTACCCACCATCACTCAATACCTACTAATATCTAAGGGTGTCATAGAGGAAGATGAACACCTCCCCAGTCTATCAAACATAAACCCTGTCATGTTAGTCAAGAGATCTTCTCTCCCATGTACTGATTTCTTCATGTTGCAATATTAGTTCCCAATGAACACTTCTAAAAAATGATATTTTGCCCACTTGTGATCTCTATATATCTATTACAGTAAGATGAGATGATTACCCATGAAAAGGACACTTTTTTAAATTTATTTTTTGTTTTATTTATTTATTTATTTGAGAGCAACAGACACACAGAGAGAGAGAGAGAGAGAGGGAGGAGAGTGGGTGCGCCAGGGCTGCTAGCCACTGCAAATGAACTCCAGACGCATGCACCCCCTTGTGCATCTGGCTAAATTGGGTCCTAGGGAATTGAGCCTTGAACTGGGGTCCTTAGGCTTCACAGGCAAGTGCTTAACCACTCAGCAATCTCTCCGGCCCGAAAAAGACACTTTTTTGGGGGGGGGTATTATTTTTGTTTGTGTTTTTTGAGGTAGGGTCTCACGCTAGCTCAGGCTGACCTGGAATTCACTATGTAGTCTCAGGCTGGCCTTGAACTCAAGTGATCCTCCTACCTCTGCCTTTAGAGTACTGGGATTAAAGGTGTGCACCACCACACCTGGCCCCAAATGCATTCTTTAAATGCCGTCAGTAGGAGCAGCAAGGACAGGCACTAAGGGAGCCGCATGTGGCTCTGAGTTCCAGTAGAGGAAGCTGTGCACAATCTGGAAGAAGGTAGGCAGACTAGTGGAAGTACTGAGAGGTCCAGAGGCAGCAGAGGACTTTTGACATAAGAAGACAAGAGGTTCTTCGTGAAGAGCCCCAAATGACTGCAAATCCTGGTTGCCGGAAGAGATGGAGACCGCAACTAAAGGTTAAGGAGCAGAGCATTCCCACATCCATCTCTCAGGAACTGTAGCACTGGAAGCTGGGGGTTGGTGCTATAAACCTAGGATAATAGGTTTCTGCCTGAGCACCAGAACAGGAAGACACCTGTTTGGAAAGCTGGAGCCAGAGCCCTCGTTCTCTGAGCTTGGACCTGAAGTCTTCTGGGTTTGGAAACCCAGCTTAGGAGCTTCTGGAACACAGAGAACTCAATGATAAGAGAGATGACTCTCAGCCTATCGGCAGTTTCTGTCCAAATAGAGCAAAAGAATACTGTCAGTGTTTATAACAACATTAGTTGTTAAAATGTTGAAACATTTAATTCTGGTTGGGAAATGGTTTCTGCCTCACTAGTTTGTCTATATAGTCCAAGAATCGCTGTGGAATTGTGTTTACTCAAGTCAAAGGTCATGTATTTTTTTTAAATGAATGCATTTAGTAATTAAACATAAGTAGCACAAAATAGCCACAAAACATTTCTGGTGGTTTTCTACAAGACTGAATGATATAATTATTGTTCCAAACAGAATGTTCCAAGCAACCTTCAGTCCTCTGGGATGTCCATCTTTACATTATTTTATGACTGAGCAATGCTATTTTATCACATTGTTCATATGCACATGTGAATTTAAGTCACACCAAGTAATTAACTGAAATTAAAGGATTTGGTTTCTTATGTATTGGTAAATACTTTTGGCTGCCAAGAGATAGGGAAATTTAAATGCTGAGACACCAGTCACCCTATCATGCTAAATTAGTCTAGTAGCAATAAAGACAAAATTTGTTTGCTCAATTTAACAACCATGGACTTGGCAGAAAATAGATTTCATATTGAAAGGGTTTGCATGAAGATGATTTAATGAAGAGCGCCTATGGTAGTTTGAATGCATGTCCCCTCCACAGACTGAGGTGTTTTATTAAAGCTTGTAACTTGGGTTTTCAGCCACCTGGTTTGAAGAGGTGTCACAGGGGGGCAGATCCTATAATGCAGCCCTAAGGTGTGTTTGGGGGTGAATCTGAATTCCAGCCCAAAGGTGTAAGAGAGGAGTCTCAATTCTAATGGGGTCCTTTTACTTGCTGCTGGTTTTATCTGCTTGCCGCATTTTGGTGTTTGCTGGATGCTTGGCTGCTTTTCTCTCTACTTGGATATACGGGAAGAAGAAGCTTCTTCCGCCAGGGACAGAACTTTCTCTCTGGATCTGCAAGCTTGAAATGAGCCCCTTCCCCCTATAAACTGTGTCTGGATTGAACGTTCACCCCAGAAGCAGGGAGCTGTCTACCACAGGGCCCTTCCATACATTCCGTACTAGAATAAGGGAAATAAGAAAGAAGTACACTGTAACTAGAGAGAGCATGAGGTTCCCACCTCCATTCCACTCCAGGTGCAAAATGGGGAAAAATTTTTCCCAGGGCCAACGGAGAAGAGTCGACCATGATTTGTGATGGTGACTGTGACTCTGGCTGGCTTAGAAGAGTTAGGAAAAGAACTCCCAACTTCTGCCTTTCTCCCAGCTCTCCTGGTCCCCTTGCCTTCAGTCAGTGGAAGATGCACTTGAAGCTGAGGACAAAGGACACAGTGGTGCAGGCTGCAATGGGTCCTCAGGCCCCAGATGAGGACCCACAAGAGGAGAGGATGTGCCAGAGACATGACGAGCTGTCTGTGTGCTTGCTCTCTGGTTCACTACCTGGCCTTTCCTTCCTCAGACTTTAACAAGGGGAAATCAATTTCCCAGACATTCTTCTCAAATATTCTCTTGACTGACAGGTAAGCACAAAAGCTGACATACCTTATGTGATGTGATATAATTAATTCAATATGTGGTTAAGATGTATAATGATCACAATAAACAAATTAGCATTTCTACCCCCGTCAAGCACTTCTCATTTCCTTCTATTCAAAAACATACTTTTTTTACATTGCTATATTCTGTGCAATGTTTAAATCAGTTAAAAATATCTTTCTCTTCATGATTTATCATTTCTTGTGATGAAAATATTTAAAATCTTTTCTTCTTGCTTTTTGTTTAAGTTAAGTAGAATTGCATGGGCACATACACTACAATTATATTGGTAGCATCATTTCCCTCCTCCCTGCCCCTATTCCACGGAGGGCCCTCCTCGCTGCCATTGCTGGTGTTCCCCAGAGGGTTCTGGGTAATGAGATGTGAGAGCAGCAGTCACCCATTGTTGGGGGAGGGGCAATGCTTTTGGATATTTCCTCCCACCCCGTGGTTCTTACATTCTTTCACCCCCTGTTCTGCAAACGCCCCTGAGCTGGGGGGGGGTGTGCTTTTAGTCTAGTTTGGTGGGGAGTTCTCAGCAGCTCCTGGATTCCTTCTGTGGCATGTTTTGAGTGTCCTCAGTGTCTGACTGAGTCTCCCTGCTGCAGGTTGACTGGCTCACCATGGAAGTGTGCCAAGTTCCCTGTGGTTTCACCCTGAACCCTAGCTGAAGGTGGCTCATCTCGTGATGGGGAGTCAGCTATCCTTCCTTGTCTTGTGCATCTGTTTTGGCTATCCTCGATTCTCACTGCCTTCTGATTTTACCCCCCTCCCCAGAGCTCTACTGTGGTTATGAATCTGCCATCTTAACCGTAAGTCTCTTCTTGCTTTTTCGATGCCATTATTTTTGTCCCCCTCCATTTCTTTATCAAAATATTGATGGGCTGGGATATTCAGAAATGCCGTTTTTTTTTTTTTATTTTATTGCCCATTGTTTAAAATTAGGCTGCTATTTTTGTTGTGGTGGTTGCTATGAAGTTTTTTTGCACAGAAGTGTGTGGTTTGTGTGTGAGTGTACGTGCAAGTGTAGGTGTGCAGTCCAGAACTAGATGCTTTGTGTCTGCCTCCACTGGTCTACACCATTATCTCTTGAGACAGGGAACCTGTCACTGAACCTCGAGCTCACTGATTTGCTACACCAGAGCGCTAGTGTGCCCAGGAATTCCCTGCTTATGATTCCATGGTGTTGGGATTACAGACGCATGCCACAGTGCCCATCATTTGCCATGGGTGGTGGGGACCCAAACTCTGGTCCTCGTGCTCAGGTAGCAAGCACTTTACCTAGTTAGCCATCTCCCCAACCCTGAGTGTTGAGTGCTTAGAGTTCCTCATATATTATGCACATCAATCCATTGCCAGATGTATAGGCCTTTAATATTCTCTCCCAGTCAGTAGCAGTCCTTCACTCTGGTGTTTGCTACCTTCGCAGTGCTCGATAAAGCTTTTGAGCTTGATCCAATCCCATTAGTCTATATTGGCTTTTGTTCCCTCTACACTTTTGGCCATGTCTAACAAAAGGAGATCCTCACCAATTTCAGTGTCATGATGTTTCTTATTTCTTACTATTTCTGTCAGCATTTTCATAATTTAATGTCTTAAAGTCTTTACTCCTTCTGAGTTTTTTTTTTTATTGTAAGCTGTGAGTGACAGAGATCCAATTCCATTTTTCCACATGACTATTCAGTTTTCCCAATATGATTCAGTAAAAAGATTATTCTTACCTCAAAGTAAGTTCTTAGAGTTTATTGATCAAAACAAAAGAAGAAATCCAGTTGGCTATATATGGATAGATTTATGTATTTCCAAAATTTCTGCTATTTCATTTGCCTATATACATATTTCTGTTTTAGACTAATATTCTGTTTTAGTTACTAGAGCATAATGCTACTTCTTGTATTCCTTCTGTGCAAGATTTCATTAAGAGTCAGTGGAGATTGGTAAACTGCAGAAAACTACATCACTGTCTTCCCCCATTTCTCTTTGTTTCTCAGACATTCTCTCCAGTTATGTCTGCTCATCCTCCCTTTTGAGCTCTCATTGGTCAGATCTCTTCCTCCTGGTTCTCATTCTCAAAACAGGGCAGAGAGGAAGACCCTGTCAATTACACCAGCAGCCCAGATTCTGGGTGTAGAAAAATACTACCAATGCTGTCTGAAGAGCTAAGATAAAATAACACAATATAATGAGACTCCTGCCCAAGTTTAAATCAAAATGACTGAAATATAATAGGAATGCATAAGGATTCAAATAGTATGATACTGATAAATACACCTATCACTGGACCACATAATCCCCAAACAGACTTAAGGATATGTCTTTAATTGAATGTGAAACATCTTCTCCATGTGGAATGAGAATTTTATTATATTTTATTATGACTATAGAATGCCTCACATTATTATCCTGAGTGTGTTTCTCTAGTAGAGGACTGTTCAGATACCATAGTAAATACGAACACAATGCACGAGGTCACCAGGGAAGAGCATGGGACGGCTTGGCATAGTGATGTTTCCAACATGAATTATTTTCCTCCACAAGTAAAATGCCAGTAATCTCAGTGACTATTTTTGAATCAAGAGCTTTGCATTGACCCCAAACACAGTTCTCTAGAATGAAGTCTGACCTTGCTATTTCCACAGATGGATATAGAACATTATCTCTTTTGAACACTACCACAAAGAAAACTATTCACTCAGAACTGGGTCAAGGAGAGCTGCTTCCACTGGAGGCTGTTTGACTATCACTCTCTAAGGAGACGTAATTTGAATCAGCCTAGCCAATTTAGGTGCAAAACAGTTATGGTCCAAATTCCCTACAATGTCTACAGTTTTGGAGTTAGTCCATGAGGTATGAGTTAAGAACGCAGTACAGCTCTACACTTGGAGTCGTCTCACACCTGGAAACAGGTACCCAGTGGTTATAACAAGAACGAATGCACCAGCATTGGAGACTCAGTAATGTTACGGTTTGTGTGTGGAAAAACTTGAGCTACAATACTTCTAAAGACCTTGCAAAGTCCACATGCCAGAAAAAAAAATATAGAAAATCACAATGCCCTTGTGAAAAAAAAAAAAGAGAACAAAGCAAATGTACTCAATTAAACACAGAAGCAATTACTAATAATATTATTTGGATGGATTCAAAGGTGTCACAAAATAACACAAAGTGCCTAATTGCTTCTATTGTACAAAATAAATGTACATATACAAAAGGCAATTTATTTCATACCATTTCCAGGAATTACTATTGATTCTTTAAAGTGGGTTATTTGAAATAATTTCAGATATCAATAGCATTTTAAAGAAAAGTTTGGCTATTATCTCTTGAAGCAAATTTTATTAAAAAGCTGAAATGTCAGTGTTAAGCACATATAGAATATCCAAGAGCCTTAGAACCAGTATTTAACGGATATAAGAACAGTCCAGTTATTAGAACCCATTATTTGTCATATTATTTTGCTACAGTGAGATTTACAATTATTGCTACTGATTTGTAGAGAATTTCCTTAAGGTTTCTTTATTTATACACTCAGAAATATCCATTTTTCCTCCACAGATTGTGGAAGAAGGTAAAGAACATCCCAGCGATACTTGTTAGCAGACAATTCATTTGCTGGGATGTTCCAATAACAGTAATACAAATGGGTGGTTCAAAAGCAGAAATTGATGACCTCACCAGTCTAGAAGCTAGAAATGAGAGTGTCAAGTGCCACGTGAGCAGACACTTCTCTCGATTTTTTGGGGTTCTGGTCATTTCTGGAAATGCATGTCATCCTCTGGATTATACCTGCATCACTGCCATCACATGGCTGCCTCGCTGTTGGCCTTCATTTCCCTCCATTTCAACATCTGTGAGTGTGCATTTCAGAGTTCATATTTTTCCTTTCAACAACCCACTTTAGATAGAAATAGGACTCAGCCTGGGGAACTCACTCAAATGTAATTATATCTGTAAATACTCTATTTCTAACTAACATAGAAGGCACAAGAGTTAGTGCAATCCAATATATCTTTTCAAGGAGACACAAATCAACAAACAAGTAGAGGAGGTACAATTAGTATGTTTGTTTCCAAGTAAAATCACAAGGTAATAGGAAGAAGATGAACACACACAAGGACTTATGATATCAAGACATTGCATTCTATTTTAATATGCCAAATGGAAATGCTTGATTCTTTTAGTGAACTGAAAGTATGCCTTTATTGTCAATGCATGAAATAGTTAACTCTTGAGTATTATTTAAAAATTTTGGTATATTAATAGTTCAACAATCCACTACAGTTATGTATTATTGAAGTGGCAGAAATTAATCATAGTTCATTTGAAATGAATACAGAATTTTAGCAATCACCAGCTCAGGATAAAACAACAGGGTCTGGTAAATACAATATATTTTACACATGAATTTTAAACGAATTAGTTAACATTTGGATGGCATGCTGAAATTGGATGTCAAGATCAACATATTGCTTTGGTGTAGTGTGTGTGTGTGTGTGTGTGTGTGTGTGTGTGTGTGTGTGGTCATGTGTGCAATGGTGCACATGCACATGTGTGCATGTGTGTGAAGACCAGAGATTGATGTTAAGTGTCTTCCTCTACTACATTCCACCTTAGACAAGGTCTCTCAGAAACCTGGAGCTCACTGACTAGAATTTGGCCAGACTAGCCAGCCAGTGATCTTCAGGAATTGTCGTGTATGTGCCTCGGCAGTGCTATGTTACAGGCTCTGCCACAACAACCAATATTTTACATGGGTGCTGAGGATCTGAACTCAGGTGCTTGTAGTTGGTCCTATAAATGCCGAGTCATCGCTTTGGTCTCAAGCCCTACATGTAACTTTTATATTTAAAAGATTCTGCTAGATGCTACAGAGATGTAAAAGATAAGAATATTGTTATTCCTTAAAAGTGAAAGTAACCATTGAGGGGGTGCAGTGCAGAGAAGTAAATCAGGCATCAAGAACACCAATAGCAAAAATATACAATATAGAATTTGGAATCATGTTATAAGACATGGCATAATGTCATGTGAATTCACAACAGTATGTGACAGTAATTTTTAGCAAATGAGGAAACATTATCTAGAAGGACTTTCTGCTTAGAAATCACCTCTTCCTATAAAGTCTTCTTTACAACAGAATAACTAATGCCACCTTGTGTTTTCCATAGTATGACATCCTTATGTGTCATATTTGCAAACAAAAGTTAGTCAAAATACTCTGAGTAGTTTCCAAGTCCCAGGTGCCATGACCGAAATAGCACTGAACATGATAGAAACATGCGTGGGTAGAAAAGAGTGAAATTAAACAGGTACAGATGTTATTTGACATATGATATGGTTTTTGGCCCTGTGAGCCCATAGAAAGCTTGAAGAATTTTAAATAAAAAAAAACGCATTTCAAACAATAACCCACCAAAGATTATGGTTTAGCAACCCAGTGTGTTGTGGGGGTAGCAGTTGTTTACCAAAACTCCACCTCCCTAGCCAACCATCATATGGCTAGGACTGGGAGCTGCAGCACACCACCACTGTCCAGCATATGGAAAGATCAAAATTCAAAATTCACAGCATGGAATTCTATTGAATGCATGAGTACTTTCACAACATGACAAAGTAATATATATTCCTATGGAGAATTATTGTTCAGTGGAGATGAACCATGAGATGAACACACGTCATTATGGGCAGTAAAATGAACAAGAAGACCTCATGCAGTCTCAGATAACATGAGAGGTGAAGTGACAGTATCAAGTAGCAGGACCATTGCCTGGATGTCTTTATGAAGAATTGCTTGAAGTGGGGACCCTGGGGATAAAGAATCTGCAATGATGAGCTGCATAGTAAGATGCCAGAAATCAAGCCTTCAAGAGTGATGTCCTTTCTGGGATATCAAGATCTTGGCTGTGGCTATGGAAGTAAATATCTGAGCAGAAAATCCTTCAGAGCCCTGCCAAAACAAAACAAAACAAAACAACAACAACAAAAAACATAGTTGGCAACCTACAACTAAGTATTTTTAAACTAATTAGATTTGAAAAGTAAGACAGGGACAATTTTCAATGTATGAGTGTCCTTTAGGAAAAGCCACCGGGGGTAATGTAATATCTGAACATTAGAAAGATAAGGAAGCTATTTCTGCCTTTCTGTGTAAAGGAACAAAGGGACAGATTCCTAATGGGAGATGACCGAATGAAGGGATCTGCAGTCATCAATACGGAAGTGAAGACAATAGAAAAGTGCCTCCCTGGGGTGGGAAACTAAAGGATGAGAACCCATGTTCCTGGCTGGAGAGATGGCTCAGTGGTTAAAGGTGTTTGCTTGCAAAGCCTGCAGGCCTCGGTTCAATTTCCCAGTACCCATGTAAAGCCAAATACACAAAGGGGTATATGTGTTTGGAGTTCATTTGTAATGATAAGAGGCTTAGTTGGGTCAATATACACACTCTTTATCTCTCTCCCTCTCAAATAAATAAAAATAAATTAGAAATAAAATAGAACCCTAGTTTCCCCTCTCTGCACTTTGTTTCATGTCCAGTGTTATTCAAAACCAAACGAGATCCAGAGAGCCCAAGAACCCATGGGTGCACTCCATACTCATCTATCTTCTGTGGCAGACAGAAGGATGGATAACAATGAATTCAGAACAGCAAGGAGTTGACCACTATAGAAATATTGGAAGGAAAGACATTTTTGCAGTATAGAGTTCAATATACAGAGAAAGACATGTAATAAAGAAAATGAGAAAATAACTGGTGTTGAAAGGTGATAACAGAGGTTCAAACACAGTTAATATGATATCATCTATTATTTCTTATTATTATTAAAGTGATAACTTTAAAATATAATGACCATTGCTAGAAATGAGATTTTAAGCAGCGAGATGGATTGTATTAATAATTTATATAGATAGAATAACTGATCCTGGTGCTAACATCTTCAATGAAAGACTAGAAACTACTAGAAACAAAATGAGTGGATGACCAGTAAGTATATAACACAGTGGTTGAGCTAGATGGACGAGCCTTGAAGAAGCAAGAGCTTGTTTAAAATCCTGGTAACTGTTTAGGTGGTAGCTAAGAATATAAATAAAAAACAGTAGATTATCAGAACTACAGATGAGTCTAATGTGTAGAGATATGGAATGATCCACTTTAGATATATCATATGATATGAATGATATGATTTTGAAAGCTGGAGTCTGGGAGTTTCAATACAGCTTGTTACTAGGTTTGGCAAGGTCTTAACATAAATATAGAAAATCTATTACTCTGGTAATGGAACATATTTGAACAAATTTGAGTAAAGGAATGTTACAAGTAAAGAGATTGTTGTTATATAAAATATCTATGCATTTTTGATAATTACAGTTGTGTAGCTAGATGAAATTATGAGAGAACAGGCCAAAACACAAGCTAAAAAGGACTTAGTCTTATGCCATACCAGCACACAGGTAAAGGGGGAAAAAAAGGAAGAGTAGAGACAAAGTTACAGTGATAAAAGGGAAACACACATGTGACATTACACAGAGAGAAGACAAAAGCATTTCTCAGAGATGGAAGTAACAAGCAATGCTGTGAAAATAATAATTTGTTAATTATTATTATTTTCTTATCATTTTATTTGCTTTGAGGTAGGGTCTCACTCAAGTCCAGGCTGACTTGGAACTCACTCTGTAGTCCCAGGGTGACCTTGAACTCAAGTCAGTCCTCTTGCCTCTGCACCCCATGCAGAGTGCTGGGATTAAAGGGGTATAACATCACGCCCAGCTAATTATTTCACAAGGAACTTGTTCTAGACGAATAGCAAGGTTGTCCTTAACCACCACCACCGTCACTGTGCTAGGACCCCTTCATTCATGGAAAGCCAAGCAACTTGCTTTGATTTATAAAAGACAGAAGCAAAATAAGCATGTGTCACTTTCAGGTGCATGTATTAAATGCCAGGGCATACCAAGGCAATGGCAGTATTCCTAAAAGTTCTGCACCATGAGTTGGAATGCAGGAGTGAGAAGAAAAAGGATGAAATCTTGTAGTTGGTCTCAGTGGGCATGTTTTGTACAAACTATAATTGTCTTTTCCAAGACAATGAGATTTTTTTTGTCAGTATTTTATGTGGTGCAACGTAGCCTAAGCAAAATCTAGTGAGTTAAAGATGCAAGGGAGAAGGCAAAGAGGTTTCCAGCAAGAAATAAAGCACTAGGGCGTGGTGTGCATACCATCATCTTTTTCAATACCTCCAAATATTGACAAAAGGAATAAATCACTAAGATGTGGTACCTGTGTCAACATCTTTTTCAATATCTCCCCAATATTGCCAATGAAAAACAGGAAAATTTCATCTGTATCAAGGGATTTAAAATACTTTTCTTTAGTATTTTAACTCTTCATTCCATTTTCTTGCTTATCTAAGTCTGTCTAGTTCTAAGATTATAATGCATTTTGCTACTGGTGAAAGATTTCCTAGTTTATCTCTTAACCTACTTTCGCTGCTTCAATTTATTGTGTTTGGAATAGTAGAGACAGAGGAGCATTTCCAATTCAGAAACTACCCTGTAAGTGGCATGAAATTAAAGAGTAGACAGCAGAACAGTAAGTACGTTCAAGCTGAAGCCTGGAGACTTTCTATGTGGATGACTATTATCAGGCACTGAGCATCTATTGTATGCTAGATAACACACTGCGTGTTTTATTGGTGCCATGTTACTTTCTGTGCACAGTAATCTTGGTGTATAGATATAATTAATTCAAATACTGTGAAAGGTTATAGAAATTATCCAGTGTCATAAGTGCTGGGCCTAAATTGCAACTTAAAAATGGCCAACATGTGATCATGTGATCTTACTTTTGAAAAAGAGAGATTGGGTGTCCACTTCTGTCATTAGCATAAACAAGGGTCCCTTTTCTGTTTGACCACATACATGTGATTCCTCAAGACCTTTCTTTAATGTTGTAACTTGGTACTTACCCTATAACACATTTAGAAGAACAACAGAAAAGACCAAAACTTTTCTACAAGAAGATTTTTTTTCTAAGTCATTTGTAGTTCATGCTCTTTTCTCAAGAAATAGAAATTAACACAAGTCTTTGTATTTGCCTAAGGTATAATAATGATGTCCTTTATAACCTGAATAGAGAAAAAAAGTACCAGAAATCTACTGCTGCCTGTGAATGTGAATGATTTGAAATCTCATTGTAATTTTCTCTAGAATGAGAGTAACTATTTGCAGGTAATCATGTAGCACCATTGAAATAATTGAAATGAGTGACTGACATATGTGAGAGAGAAAGTCATTGTAAGTCATATAATTTTCTCTCTTCTCTCCTCTGATGAATGGATTGAGTTCCTTGACTTAAGTGGAAAAATAAAAACATGTACTGCCTTGAAATTTCCCGTATAAAATTCAGTGGTAACACGTTGAGAAAGGCACTTACCCTGTGGCAAACATTTTCTTTACACAGTGTCCTCATGTTATTTTTGCTGAGAAATGATTTATTATAAAATGTCTGCATTACTGAGACCAAATCAGTCATCATGGTTGGAGAGTGAGAAGCTGTCACTATCAAATGAATAGGCAAATTCATTAAGTTTTCAAGACAAAATCATCATTTTTTGAGACTGTCCCAGTGATTCTTAAGTACAGTACCAGAACCAGTAACATCAACAGCATCAATCAGAAAGTCAGAATCTTCAGTTCTGACAACAGACCTACTGAATCAAAAACTCTAGACATAAAGTCCAGCAATCCATCTTAACAAGGAGCCAAGTTTGGAAAGTACTATCTTAACCCATTGGTAATGCCTTTGTCCGAAAGAGACACATCCTATCCCCCAAACTTCTTTTGAAACCATGGTTCTTACACTGATTTAAAACATAATCTGTGAAATTTTATGAAAAAAATAATGTTGATGCCCATGCTCTCCCCAGGTAAAGTGAAGAGCACCTGCCCAGAGGGGTCTCATAATGAGTAGAAATCAAGAAACAATAAGTTCAAGCAGCATGCTACTATGGTGGGAAGAATTTTGAGCAGATTTGGAGTTCTGATGCAATTTTTTATTGATTGTATAATTCTAACTAAGTCACAAAAATAAAAATGCATATGTTTCATCATCAAGTTTTGCAAATGCACTATATCAGTAAGTTTCTTATTGTTGGGGCACACTATCTACCCAGAATCAGTTAATGAAAGGACAGCGTTTATTTTGGCATGCCAGTTTGTGAGGAAACCAATTATGGCAGGAAGCATGGTAGGAGCAAGTATCACATCATCACATCAGCAGAAATAGACAGTGAGAGAATGAACAGCAAGCAGGACCAGCTGTAACACCTCACAGCCCGCCTTCAGAGACAACTGCCTCTAGCAAGGGTCCACTTCCTAAAGGTTCCACAGCTTTTCCAAACTGTACCACCAAGTGTGGATTAAGTACTCAAACTTAAAAAAAAAAAGAAAAAAAATCCTTAAGTCTAGAGCAGACATTGCAAATTTAAACCACCACATGCACCATGAATTAAATTAATGCAAACGTACATTATGAGTAGTTCAAGACAAGCAACACCTGGTCATGGTTAGAACTAGAGAGCCTCTAGCTACACCAGTGTCTAAAGAACAGAATCTACGTGTTTGGAGCAGTCTGTCATCCATATCACCTGGCTTGAGAACCCTCTAAAGTATGAGAACAGCATGAATAATCTCATAGCACATGAATAAGAAAACACAATGTTTCTCATCACTCAGATTATGTTTAGCTTTAAATGAGGGCCAAGAAGAGGGAAAGCAAAAATAACCATGTAAGATTTTAGTGTTTATTTTAGTTTCTGCTTTGAAATTTTCACTCGGTGAATATGCTTGTCCATTAGCAGCATAAGTGAGTACCTCCTCTCAGGGCTTGTTGACTTAGGAAAACACCCTATTCCTTATAAACATTGTCCCTCACATTTTTACAGCCACAGAGTTGGGAGATGGCTGTTGAAGTTAGCAAACAGCAGGGTAATACAAGGATGAACGGATGAACAACCTGGGATAGAGAAAGACTATAGACAAGTACTTTAAAAAGTACATTAAGGGCTGGAGAGATGGCTTAGCGGTTAAGCGCTTGCCTGTGAAGCCTAAGGACCCCGGTTCGAGGCTCGACTCCCCAGGACCCACGTTAGCCAGATGCACAAGGGAGCGCATGCATCTGGAGTTCGTTTGCAGTAGTTGGAGGCCCTGGCATGCCCATTCTCTCTCCCTCTCTCTATCTGCCTCTTTCTGTCTATCGCTCTCAAATAAATTAATAAAAATAACAAAAAAATTTTTTTAAGTACATTAAAAATCTTGTTGTGCAATGTCATAAACAGACACATAGGTTCAACCCAACAAATTTAAAGTAAATATCACTTTAAAAAAATATTTACAAAGAGTTAACAAAAAAGCAACTAAAACCAGTGCATCATATGGATGGGTTAACATATTGAGTTTGACTCCCTTCAGCAGGTACCTCTTGCTGTTTATTCAACTGTGATTATTAAAGCACACACCTGATTTTTTCCTACACTATCATTTCTGCTTTCTTCTTATACTCTTTGGAGAAAGTAATAAAGTGCCAGGTGAGCAGTAAATCCTGAAAATACCCCCATACACTTCAGCTCATCAGTTGTGTAAATTATATTAACTTATCAGGATCTTGTTGTTTGGATTTATTGTTTGTAAGGATGAAAAGCTGTAATAAAGGTGAATAAATGGATCCCACTGGCCCATAAATAACTGTTCAGCCAAGAGACCTGCAAAAGAGTAACTTTTTTTTCCACCATCTGGTGCATCAGAGATAATTATCCAAGCAGCAGTAGGTAGTGGTGGAGAAACATCCTTTTCACTTCCATCCTTGGGGGGAGGGGAGAAACTGACATTTGGGAAACACACATCCTCTTTCCAGGGCCAACTAGAAAAATATCATGTATCCTAAAATGATTTGTTTTTATATTATCTGTCAACTTTAGTTATTCCTATCAGCTCACAGGTAAAAGAAAAATTAGCACTAGACATCTAAAATTTCCTTTTCTCCCTAATATCATGCACAGCAGCCTTTAAAAAAAAAATGACAACATATTTCATATGGGTACATCATGTGCGGGTACCCCCTTTTCCCTCATCTCTGCCCCCTTCTCTTGAGGACCCTCCATCAGTGGGGTTGCAGGTATTCCTATGGGTTTGTGGTTTATGCATTGTGGGAGCAGTAGTCACTTATTTTTGGAGGGGAGAATGCCTCTGGGCCTGATGTCACAACCTGTGGCTCTTGCAATCTTTCTGTTCCCCTCTTCCACAACATTCCCTGAGCCCTGGTGGGTGAGTTTTAAGACTACTTCAGTGATGCATTTTTATGCAGAACTCTGAATCTGGGATCCAGATGGGCGGAGAGTTCCTGGTGACATATGAAGACCACTGCCACCTCAGAAGGCTAAGAGAATTACACCCTAAAACTTTCTTTACATTCACTTTTATGCTAGTTTAAGTTTATATGAATTCCTAAAAGTTGAAAATTGATGTATTCATTAGTCTTTCTTCTTCTTCCTTTTATAATCACTTCATTCCAAACCTTTTACTTTAATGTTTCTAGCCCTCAGGTATATGGAAATCTAATCTTGTTATGAGATGTTTTAAGTTTTTTTCTTTATAAATTAATCTGTTTCTTAAAGAAATTGGTCATTGACCTGGAATCAGGTGTTCTAAAAAAAAAAAAAAAAAAACCTGCAACTTTATCTTCTTAACTTGCTCTGTGTTAATCAGTTTCAAGGACTCATTCTGATGCATGTTTGCAACTTAAGGAAGTTATTTTTAGGCAAGAGCTGAATGGAATGTTAAGATGGGAAAAGAAGAAACACATGGTTATTTATGCCTCAACTTAATCTCTTGAGATATCCTCATCCAGGATATATCCACACGCAAAACTTGCAAGTATTTTCACACCCTGTTTTCCAATGCTGATGAGGACACTAGTGAGGGCTCCTGTTGACAAGGCACTGGAAAGGTCGCTTCTGAGGTTTAACCCTCATGATGTAACAACGAGCAAATTGCTTTTAAATGTTTCAGTGTCTAAACTACGACAAATAGAACATATCCAAAGCCTTCAAAAGTTCTTCTTTAATATACACATTAATTAAATTCTTCTCTGGAAAACAAAAACACAGATTTTTTTTTTTTCTTTTTGACACAGCGTCTCACTCTAGCCTAGGCAGACATGGAATTCACTGTGTAGTCTCAGGGTGACCTCACAGCAGCCCTCCTATCTCTGCCTCCTGAGTGCTGGGATGAAAGGTATATACCACCATGCCCAGCTAACAGAATTTTAAGCGCATGAGTAGTTATATTTTTAATGACTTACATTAACGAAGCACAGCACACTGAGTCAGCACTACTGTGAGTAGGACTAGGCATTCTTTTGCGTTATAATAAAAGTTCGAGCTGTATTACACAGTGAGAAAACTAAAAGTTAAGGAAATTATGGAGACTAGGTGTTTTTCATTACTAAAAGGTGGTGCTATAATTTGACCCTAGAAAATCAGCGTCCAGAGCCTGTACTGTTTGACCATATTCTACAGCTTCTCTGTGCCTTCTGAAAATACCTTCACATCATATATTCAAAGCTGAATAACATTTTGTGGTGAATTAGCATCATTTTATGATGTAATTTCTGAAGCAAAATGAGGTATTGCCAATATAGCCATGATTTCAACATGCAAGATTACAAAGGATCATCAAAACGATAAGATATCTATTGTTTAAAAAAATAAGCAAGGTAATCTATTCTCCAGGAGGATCTGATATTTCTGGGGAGCATCCCTGGATCCTGAAGTATAATATATGCACTCAGGCAAAGAGATCTATTTTATAATGCAATCTACCTGGGCTAGGCCCAGAATCCATTTTATGTCCTACTCTGGGGAACATTTCAATAGCATTTTATAGGCATATGGCTGAGAGAAGTAGAAATGATTTGCCTTGCTTAGGCATTCCCATCACTCCGGAACCCTCACCAGTTATCTGAGAAGCAGGGACTATCAATTCCCACTGAAAATTGAGAAGCCAATGGCAATCCTCACATACTATTTACTGACAAAGTGTGGCTAGAATTTTTAGTTGAGGCCCAGAAAGCAGAGAAAAGAGAATATCATTCTGAAATCTTAAAAGATGAGCAAGACTGAAATTTCACCAACATCACGTTGGAAAAACAGCTGCAGGCCAAAGATATCTAACAGTTTAGTTCCTGAAAAGAAGCTGAGGTATCAGTATTATAAAAATGAATATTAACTGAATAGCCATGAATTTAGAATACGGATAATGAATAGGTCTTACAGAGTGAGGGGGACTGTTGGTAACATAAAACAAAAACATATACAATAATAAATATAATAAAAACAAATATAAATAATAAAAATGGAGGGATGACTGAAATGTAAGACTTTAAACTGTAAGACCATGGGCACAAGGAAAGCCTTTTGTATTTACAGTGTTTTTAAAGCATTTTCATATATCAAAGCATTTTACTTATTTAACAATTTCATACATGAAAATAAAATAGTTGAAAGGTTTCTTGACATTGTCCTGGGAAGTAATTCTTTGGTATGAGTCCAAATTCAGAGGCAACAGAAGTAAAAATTAAACAATTAAACAAGATTATACCACATTGCATACTATAAATGTGTACACTTTATATATATATATATATCAACAAAGAGATTAACAAATAATCATGAAATCAGGACAAAGGATATTATAGGGATTTTGGCATAAACATATAGATGTAAAATACATAATATACTCTGTATGATTTGTGAGAAAGTAACTGCAAATTAAGAAAAATATAAATATCTTTTTATTCCTATTCCACTAGCAAATATTTCAAAGTTCAATAATAGTAAGTCCCAGGAAGGTAATGTACAGGACTGTTTCTATGTTGCTAGGACTAGCACCATTCTGCTTCCTTTTTGTTTTGCTATGTGGTTTTTTTATTTGTTTTGTTTTATTTCTGAGACAGGGCCTCCAAATATAGTCAAGGCTGGCTTCATTTAGCTCCCACCTTGATTCCGCCTACTCAATTCTGGAATTATTGACTCTTTTTTTTTTTTTTTAGTTTTTCAAGGTAGGGTCTCACTCTGGGCCAGGCTGACCTGGAATTAACTATGTAGTTTCAGGGTGGCCTTGAACTCACAGCAATCCTCCTATCTCTGCCTACCGAGTGCTGGGATTAAAGGCGTGTGCCACCATGCCAGGCTAATTCTGGAATTATATATGTGTATCTACATGCCAAACCTTCTTCTTAGCATATACTCAAAGGAAAGATGGATGACTCATTAAATAAGACAAATGTTTAATAACCTTCATAATTACTTAGATCATAGGGACTCCAAACCATTCCCATGCCTATTTGTGTGGACAGCAGATAAATTGCTCATTGTTTGGTAACACAAAACAACTAGTAAATGGTTAAGAAAGTACCTGTATGGGAAAACACTATTTAAGTGAGCATGTGCTCTAGAGATGCGCATGACAACCAAAACAACACTAAAATCATGTTGTTAGGAACACAATAAGTTAAATGAAACTATGAAAACCATTAAATTATGAACACAAGTTGTATAGTAATGGATAACTCTTATAGAAGAAGACAGACCAATAAGTTAGAGATCATGTTTACACAGTGGCTATGGAAGATGTTACACTCTGTTTTTTTTAACGTTTTATTTACAATTGCCATAACTATAGACGATAAACCACGATAATTCCCTCTCATCACCTCCATTGAATTCCTTCTTTCCAATCAGTCTCTCCTCTATTTTAATGTCATTGTTTTCCCCTCCTGTTAGGAAGGTCTTGTGTAGGGAGCGCAGGTGATTCTTGATAGCAGGTATATAATGTTTAAAAAGTATGAATTAAACAGCCTAATAATATCCCATGAATAGTCTAGTGATATAAGTTAAAAATAACAATACTGCAGAGAAAAAGCAAAGAAAGATGAAGGAAACAGAGAATGTGAAGTGTGAGCTACATATACACTGTGTACATAACTAATAAAAGAAGAAAACTAGTAAACAAGTCACAGCTGTTTTGGTATAAAATGTACATGTTTATCTATGAATATTCATAAATATTTTATCTTAATAAAGATATTAAATTTACTTTTAAAAATGTAAAAAAAAAAAAAGCCTTCACCATTCTCTAATACACTGCAGAACAAACATTCTAATAAGTCAGGCTTGCAGGAAATCTGTCAATAGATGAAGAAAAATCAAAATTCTTTAAGTGTTAACACAGGTCTTCTATGATCTAGCCCCTGCCTTTGAGACTCATGTCCTGCTGTCACCATGCTGCTGGAATATGCACTTTCTACCCCAGAAATTCCTGTGATGAACTTCAAGGTGGCATGGTGTTTATGACCAGGCCTATATTTGCCCTTGTAAAAACTCCAATGTCACCTCTTCTGAGAAGTCCTCTTTAATTTTAACAGTATACCTGAGTGTATCTTATTCTGAATTTCTACTCTTGTATCCGACAATTATGTTTTAGGATTCTACTATATGCAGATAATAGTCTATATTCAATGCATTGGATCCTGTTGATAAATAAACAAATATATAGAGAAACATAGTATATATTATATTAAGATTTATGTATATAAGTATGTACATATTTGCATATATAGAGAAACATAATATATGTTATATCAAGATTTATGTACATAAGTATGTACATATTTGCATAGATATGCATAAAATCAGTACACAGGAATTCAATAATTACAATGCATGTGGTAGTTTGATTCACGTGTCCCCCAGTTCTGAATGCTAGGTTCCCAGCTGATGGAGATTTGGGAATTAACGTCTCCTGGGGGAAGTATATTGTTGGAGGCGGGCTTATGGATGTTATAGCCAGCTCCCCCTTGCTAGTATTTGCTACATTCTCCAGCTCCTGTTGTCCACCTTATGTGGGCGAAGGGGTGATGTCCACCCTCTGCTCATGCCATTGTTTTCCCCTGCCATCATGAAGCTTCCCCCCGAGCCTGTAAACCAAAATAAACCTCTTTTTCCCACAAGCTGCTCTTGGTTGGGTGATTTTTACCAGCAATGCAAACCTGATTGCAACAATGCATTACCATTAATTGCATATACATCTTTTTGGACTTTACTGTTTCTGATGACTATGTTTCAATCCTCCCTTCCAGTGATAGTTTCTTGCATACAGTATTTGGACAATACATAGAGTAATTGGGGAAATGACCAAGAGTGCTGCTTTAATGGTGAACCCGGTATTAGCACAAGGGTGAAGGACATAGACATATATATATATGGAAAATTATTCAATTTCAAAAGGATGAGGCAAGTAAGAAATTCTACTGGAAGGTTATTCTACAAGGACAGGAATTTTCTTTATTTTGTTCAATACTTGATCCTAGTATCTAACACAATGTTGGACATAGAATTTACACTCAATAGACTCTATGGAATGTAAAAGCTAATATTTCTGGCATTAATATACTTATGATAGGAGTTAATAAAATAATAGAATTAATCATGTTTCCTTCTCCAAACTAGACCCTGAAACGGAAAGAGTGTGAAGAATCTCTTAATTTGAAAATGATTAATTTTTTAAGATTAACCAACATCTAATTTTACTTCTACATTTATAAAATCACCATGAAAATTTCTCTCTGTAGTATTGAAAGATGAGTTGTAATTGCAAAGTAAGAAAAAAGCTGGCCATATTTATGTGGAGTGTGTGTGTGTGTGTGTGTGTGTGTGTGTGTGTACAGTTTTGAAGGATAGCCCTGCATCTGGTTAGTTGAGCGGCAGAAAAGTAAGCTGGCTTCAGAGTAATCATAATTGAGTTTTTGTTTGAGGTCATTATTGAGTAGTCAAAACACTCAGTGAAATCTTTGTCATTACAAACTTTACATGTTTCTTCTATTTCTGTAAGTACTCATAAATGTGTATATTATAGTATCCTGTCCCCAAACAGATCATCACCTGATAAGTCTATGCCTTCTTCTAGTAAAACAATCTGGTGGTTTGAATGCAAATCATCCTGTAGCGTTACGTGCTTTTGATTAAAATTAAGCATCCTAGTTAAGTCACCAGGGGTGGGGTTTGGAATGGAGCCCAGCTCTAATGTCTGCTTTGAATCAGCTTGAGAGCTGAATGTTCATGCATTTTTCTCCTTTCCTCTCTCACCTTCTCTCGCCCTGCCCCCATGGATGTATGATAAAGCAAGCCAGCTTCTTCCACCATAATGAAGCTTCCACTTGAATCTGGAAGAATGAAATAAATCCTCCCATAAGCTGCTTCTAGTTGGGTGTTTATCTCAGCAATGAGCAAATAACTACAAGATACAATCACCTTCCTTTCCTGAAACTCCTTTACCGTAAGAACATCTTCAGCTAGTCACAGTGGAGGGCACATTCTCATTATGGCTTTCTATATTCTTGTGCTCTCTCCGATGGTAAGAAACTCAGGAAGAAAATTCTTTTTTAAAGACTCATTTATTGTACAACTGGAGAGATGGCTCAGTAGTTAAAAGCCCTTGCTTGCAAAACCGGGTGGCCCAGGTTCAAGTCCCCAGCACCGACATGGAGCTAGATGTCCAGGATGACACATGCACATGGAGTTAATTTGCAACTGCGCCCATACTCACTTTCTTCCCTCTCTCCTCTCATACTCAAATAAATAAATAAAAATATTTTTAAAGACTTATTACAGATTTTGATGTATATCTGAATTTGAGGAAATGAAAGGTTCATTTTCATTATGACAATAGCGATGTGGTAAGAGCAATGAGCATCTGGATTTCAGTGAGTAGACTGGTATCAATCTCCCACAGGGAAATTGAATAATAGGTGCCATCCTACAAGTTATTTATTACTCACAAGTTAATGTGTATTTGCTTGCATTGTCAGCAATGAAATGGTCAGGTAGAAAATACACAGAGATGAACATTCATTCCTTCAACACAACTAGCTTATAATAAGACCAAGTGTTCTTACTACAAATAAATGATAGAAACAAGGGCCAGACTTCAACTCTAGGTATCCCAAGGGTTCAGAATTTTATCTTCTGACATGTTTTCTTTTTCCACGGAAAATGGTGCTGCTCTCACACCAGTGGACCCTGGTCTGATGTCTGTAATGACCTGACTATGTATGATGAATTCGAGTGAGAAGACCCTGTGGTTTTTGTGCTTAAGTGACAACATTCGACATCTCTGATGACACCTGTTGGTTGCAAACAGCTTCTGCCAATAGCTACGAATTATTTCTGGGAATTTGGTTTTACTGAAATTAAGTTGGGGTTCAGATTTGTCCTAGAAGAATATGGCCCTTAGCAGGGAAATTCAAGTTTTACACTCAGCTGTAAAGGAGATGAGCGCCTTGTGGTAACAAGGAAAATATTCTCTGCAAAAGCTCAGTAGGAGTCACCACCTGTACTGAGAAATGATTTTTTAAACAGTTTTATTTTTATTTACTTATTTATTTGCGAGAGAGAGAGATAAAGTGAGAGAATGGGTGTGCCAGGGCCTCCAGCCACTGAAAACGAACTCCAGATGCGTGTGCCCCCCTTGTGCATCTGGCTAACATGGGTCCTGGGAAATCGAACCTGGATCCTTTGGCTTTGCAGGCAAATGCCTTAACCATTAAGCTATCCCTCCAGTCAGGAATTTTTTGTCACCTACTACAAAATAGAGTTAGTATAGGCACAGAATTTTTCTATGAGAGAATGGGGCCAGTACCACGTTTCCTGGGAAGATAGCAAATGAATATAGCATGTGATGTTCTGCATTGATTTTCAACTTAGCAGAAGCCGGAGTCACTTAAGAAAGGAGCCTTTACGTATGCCAGTGAAGGACTGTCTGGGTCAGATTAGCACCTGAGCCTGCCTGTGAGGGGTTTTCTTGAGAAAGTGAATTGAGGTGGGAAAATCCACCTTAATTGTGACTGACACCATTTCACTCTCTGGGATCCTGAACAGGATAAAAAGGTGAAAACCAATGTCCTTCCCCTTCATCGGATGTCCCATGGGGGGAATGTGACATCCAATGTGACACCAATTCCTGACTGTTGGTACGGTGAGACCAGGTGCTTCATGCTCCGCTGACATGGTTCGCCTGACCCATTGACTGGAACCTTGGATTATAAGCCAAAAGAAACCCTTCCTTCCTGACACTGACTTTTGTCAGATATTTTGTTGTAGCAACATGATACGAAACTAATACATACCACAGATTGGATCAATAATTGTACTTATGAAGTAAAAATTAGATAGAAAAATACATAAAACCAAGAACCCAAACCTCAAATAGCTGCTTAGGTATTGAATGATTTTATTGTCACTTCAGATCTTGTTTTACAAAAAAAAAAAAAAAAAAAGAACAGTGATAAAGTTTTGAAAAATGAAATCAGAGATTAAATATGGTGGAGTTATTACAAAAGTACAAAGAACTTCTGCACTTCCGTGTCTTCTCAGGGATCTACCTGAGGAGTCACAGCCATGTCTGCTGGCTGTTAGAAGAGTGACTGAGTCGGTCCAGTGCAATGAAATCACATTCCACATCCACTAAAGGACCAGTATATTTTAGGAATAGAAGTCCTTAAATGGTTTTCTATTACTGGTATCAATTTGATTTCCTCTAGGAAGAGATGTAAATTCTCTAGGAGATGTACTGTTATGAAATTCACATTATAGGTTGATATTCCTAAGGCAAAGAGCTCTTCCAGCGAAAAGCCAGGGACATGCTCTACATTTTCCTTAGCACCCAGAAAGTTATTGGCAAGTAAAATTTGAGGCAGAGTATGAGTATAACCAAGAAAGCAAGGGGGCTGTTTTCCTGATGAACCGGATACCAGCACAAGAGGGAAGGAGATCAACACAGAGAAAAATCAACTCCTACCAAATCAGAGAGCCAGAGCCTCAGAGGCCCCCAATACCTCATCACTGAAGCAGACCAAAAATGAACCCAACATGGCTCAGGGAAATTTTGCGGAAGAGGGGGCAGAAAGAATGTCAGAGCCACTTGTTGGGTCATGATATGCAGAGACATTTAGCTTACCCATAACTGTGGGCTAACTCCACAATGCATGACCCATATACCTCAACAAGGAGGGGCCAAGGGGAGGGGGTAGGTCACGGATGAGCCTAATAATGGTACCAAACTGACTGTATTTACTGAATACAAAACTAACTAATAAAGAAAAAAAAAAGAAATGCAAAGTTAAGATTTTCTGGACCAATGAGAAGAGTTTTAGAAAATAGTGTGTTATTATTGAAAACTCATGTCATGTAAGGTTGAATAATTATATGTTTGTCTTTGAATAAAACAAATATTTTAAAGTAATTTGCCTAAGGATCCCAATATCAAAATTTTCTTTATAGAACTTCTCTGAGAAAAAAGCAGTGATATATTTTTATAAAATGACCAAATATTTTTTTTAAAAAACTAGCAATTTGTATTTTTTATTTATATGTCCTGGCAATTTCTGTTTTATTTGTGATATATTTAAGTCCTTTTTTTTCTACCATACTTCAATGAATGTTCAGTGCCGGACTGACTGCTTTACTTCATTATCTCTGAAATGCATAGTGAAGAAGCAATCATAATATTCTGATAAAAAATATTTTGTGAGTATATGTACGTGTGTGTGGTTTGGGTGAGTGTGTTGTATGCATGTTCACATGTGTGTGCAAATGTGCTTGCAGGGGTATACATGCATGTGTGGAGGCTAGAATTGCATTACATATATTTTCCTCAATCTATTGCCACCTCGTTTACTGAAGCAGAATCTCTCACTTGAACCCAGTGCTTGTCAATTTGGCTAGTCTAAGAGGTCAGATCACCTTACAGATCTCCCGTCTCCACCTCCTGAGTGCAGGGATCGTAGGCGAGCCGCCATGCCCATCCAGCACATGTGTGGGTCCCGGTGATCTGAATTCAGGCCCTTACAATTGCACAGGTGCTTTGTCCACTGAACCATCTCCTCACCCCACTGCCAAAAGTAGTAAACTTGTATTAAGGGATAAGCAATTATTTTATTTAAGTATAAAAATATTCAGTCTTGGGGGCTGGAGAGATGGCTTAGTGGTTAAGCACTTGCCTGTGAGCCTAAGGACCCCGGTTCGAAGCTGGAATCTCCAGGACCCACGTTAGCCAGATGCACAAGGGGGCGCACGCGTCTGGAGTTCGTTTACAGTGGCTGGAAGCCCTGGCGCGCCCATTCTCTTTCTGTCTATCTATCTGCCTCTTCCTCGCTCTGTTACTCTCAAATGAACAAAAAAAAATTAAAAAAAAAAATTCAGTCTTGCACAGTGAAAGTAACAAAAAAGATAGAATTATCACCTTTTTCTAGTATCGTTACTAACATGCTTTATGACTTTAATATGACCCTTACTTTCCCTGTGCTATGCCTTCATTTGTTAAATACACACATACGAACTATAGTCTCATCTATAAAAGAAAGGAAATGGGAATTTAGAAGAGAAAAACTGGGAAGGATCCCCGCTTAAATCCAGCTGTCTGTGCTGCCAGCTGTATCCTTTCTGCTCTTTAGTGAAACTGCTTTCCCAATAAAATCTTCATTTACACAGAAGCAAAAAGAGTACATGAAAATAGAGTTCATTATCGTATCTCCATATACTTGTAATAATGTCTCGAACAAGTAACTGCTCAAAAGCACGTGTTAGCAGGATAATGATAAGTAATCCGCGAATTTGTGATTCCCTTACTTTTACTCTTTATTCTCTTCGAGATTCCTACCACATGGCTAGTGCTTGCACCCATCCTTTGTGAAAACTTCCTTGAAAATAGCACACACAGATTATTCTGCATTTCTGTCACTCTCATCTCATCCTTCCCCTACCTCAGCTTCTTCAGCGTATTTTCTTTCCATCAGCTACTTAAAGCATCTCACTCCTGTGGTTCCCACTATATGCATTATCTACATAACTTCTGAATTAACATTTCAGCTGCTGATGCCTCCATCTTCTGATGCTCAGTCCCACATTTCTGTGTGCTTTCTGGCAATTTCCAACACCCAGTGCTCCTGCGTATTTGATTCAAAATAGACAGAAATAAGCTCATGGTTTCCCCTTTACTCCAAACTCAGCAGTTTCATGCCCTGAAAAGTATCATCCTTGCACATGGCCCTTCCCTAAGCCATCCTGTCAAATCAGCTGTGTATATCCTTATCATCTATTTATCTTCCCATCTTAACAGTCTCACTCTGGCTCAGCTTCAATTTCTGATGCTTTGGCTATCACGGGGACATTTTCATTGGTGTCACATCTGAGGTCCTCCCCATGGGATGTCACCATGAAGGGGAAGGAAATTAGCATAATGTGCATGAAAAATTATAATTGCCTATGGGAATACAAATATGAATGTCTCTGTCTTCCACAGTTTGACCCTTTTGTGGGCAATGGGCATATATTCAACATACAGCAAGTCAGAATCCAAATTGTCCAGTGTGATATTAGTGAATCATTTAAAGACACACTCCCTTTTCCATGGGGCTTCTAGGCTTTTCCTCCAGATCACATCTTCTGCTTCTTAGGAGACAGAGGGCATGTATGTGGATCACGTTCAAGGACACAATTCAGGCCATGACATTTGGCCACAGCAGAAGGAAAGGACACATCAGTGAGCATTCCCAGAGCTGTCTTATTGAAGTCCAGAATTAGGAATGTCAGAGAAGAATGAGGTAATTTCGAGGTAGAATTTTAGGTGTGGACCCAGGGACAGTGAAGATGTCACTATATGCCACCAAATGTCCTGGCAGAAATGACATCAGAAGTATCTTCCCCAAGGCATTGTGGACTGCTGCTACAAGTGTCTCTGTTGTCAGCCTCCGTAAGAATGTCTCCAGCTAAAGGAAATGATCTTGCCCACAATCATGCTCCATCCACAGGGCTATGAATGTGCAATAATTGAGCAATGCATGGTCATCAAGTGCAGTCCTATCAACCAACATGGGCCATCCTCGTCCTACAAACTGAAGTTTCCCCTGAAACACCAGAGGCTTTTTGTTGGATCTGCCTCACAGTTCAGCTTCTCTTTCTCCTGTCCTTTAACTCCATGTTAGATAATGCCTCAAAGAGAAACCAATCTGTAGCAGTTGGCACTTAACTTGAAATTTAACTGCAATTTCGGAAGTAAACACTCCATAAATCAGGTATATAAAGCACAGAATGCCCTTGGAAAAAGGTAGCAAGTCAGTTGTCAAAACCCTCTGGATGTGAAGGGTGTTCATACCGAAGGAAGTAGGAGAGTAACTGGCACAAACAACTTTTTGAGGAATATTAAGGAGAAGAGAACACTGCGGACAGGGGACTAAATGATTATTGCTATACTTAACCTATGTCCTCAAGAGAAGGTAATAAAAAGTGTACGGTCATTAATAGGCTGTTAGGAGCTAACTATGAAACCCAAAAGAATTGTTATTTCTTGCATAGGTTATCAGAGAAATCTGGCAAGATCTAACCAGGAACATAATAGTAAGCACTAGAGAAAAATAAAATTCTTGCATTAAACAAAGCACATTAATATGGGAGCACTCTCATGTGGCATAAGATTTAAACCATGGTGAGTCAGTTAGAAATAGTTCAGGCATTTTGAAAAGTGGCCTTTGTCTCTATGAAGAAAGCATTGGGCCACACCAAATCAAAAACAAATCTATAGCCAGCACTCGGAAGGCAGAGGTAGGAGGAAAGCCATGAGTTCAAGGCCACCCTGAGACTACAGAGTGAATTCCAGGTTAGGCTGGGCCAGAGTGTGACCCTACCTCAAAAAAACAAAAAATAAAAATAAAATAAAATAAAAGCAAATCTGTAATTGTTATGAAGGATGATAAATAAAGACTTATAAAAGGAGTATATATAGATTAGGTACCAGACTTTGTGTGTTGAATGTTCCAGAGAGGCTCAGGTACTGTTTAAGTCTCTATTGGTAGGTGTTAGAACATTTAGAGGGTGTTCCACGAAGGGGCCTGTGGATCCACAACCACTTCCAGTTTGTCTTTTGCTTCTTGGCCATGAGGTGAGAGGTTTCATTCTATACACTGAGAAGCAATTGGAAGGTAGATTGGGATTAGAAGGCAAAGAGGAGTTGGCTCTTATAGAGTATTATAATCTTTTGTCTTTTTTTTTCTCCCAATAGACACTTAAGCTAGAATTGGGACATAATATCCACAAACCAAACTTGCTAGGACTCAGGAAGGAAAGACATTTTAAAAATATGGTAATAGGCCAGGCATGGTGGCACACACCTTTAATCCCAGCACTCGGGAGGCAGAGATAGGAGGATTGCCGTGAGTTCGAGACCACTCGCAGATTCCATAGCGAATTCCAGGTCAGCCTGGGCTAGAGTAAGACCCTACCTCAAAAACAAAAATAAAAACAAAAACAAAACCATGGTGATAGCTTATCCAATCCTTCTTTAAATGGGCATTTATATTGTTGGTTTCATGTTTGCTCATCAGAAACAATGTCTTCCAATTCCAATGAGTACTATATGCAGATATGAAGTGATGTCAGTATCTTTGCACATATATTACCCTGATACATGATAGAGCACACCGTGAAGGTAGCTGAATTGCTGTTGTGACAGTGTAGATTTCAACCTTTCCTCCTGGCCAAATCCTCTTCCTCGGTTCCACAGATTCTGACAAGTGCCCTCTCCACATCCGTGGCTACAAATCAGAGTCTCCTATCCAAATATCTTAACTGTTGATGACAAGTTCCAACCTCCCAATCTGGAATCCAGGAAAAATTACGAAGGGAATGGACCAAACTACAGCCTGCAGCCTGCAGAAGGTTTGCTTGGTCCAGCCCATAGTAGATGCATTAGCAGGTACATAGTCCGTGTATATGCACATAATGAGTGTGGGAACAAACACTTCTAGTTTTGATGAATATGCCTGAGGGGGGTGTTGTTAAGAGTGTTAGTGAGGAACATGTGGCTAAGACAAAGTATTCCGTCTAACATATAATAACAAACATATAATTAACATATTATAATTAACATATAATAACAAACATTATTACAATAATAACATATAATAACAAACATTATTACACAACTAGCACATCTCAAGAAAGGTAAGTCGGCGAGTATTAACATGTGACTATGTCACCTCTCAACAACCCTTTGTGGCTTCCATAGATATTGAATAAGGGCAAAATGTTCTTACCATGATTGTGAAGGATGCTGACCACGATCTTGGCTATCCACCTGGCATTCTTCTATATCACCTTTATTTTCATGCTATGATCGCTGTGGTCAGAATGCACTCCCCAGCAGTCATTTGATGTGCTTTCTGCTTTAAAATCTCTGTTGATTAACTCACCTCCTCCCCCCCCACCCCCATCACAGAACATCATTCATCCAATGGGACAAAATCAGGAGAGGGAATGAATAAGCCTATGCCTCTCATGAAGACTTCTCAAGATTTAAGGAAAAGAATGATTACTGTAGTTCTACTTCTGAATAGCAATGTCACTTTTACCTCTCTTGTGACACACTGTCACGTTTCCCTGAGTAACGGTACCAGATGGTAAGTTCCCAGGAACAGAAGGGCTGTATCTATCCTCCATACACGGTTTAGAGCCTAGCAGTGGCAAATCCTCAATAAACATATTTCTGATAAATAGTGGATGATTAAGAATTGTGAGGGAATACAAAAACTACATTAAAAAGTAGAAAATTATCATGTGCTCGAAAATTGAGGATTTCATTACATGCATAAATAAGGCTATGAATTAGGATAATCCTAAATTTAAGTATTTGTTTTATGAATTTGGCAAGATTCTCTCAGAACATCAGGTCCTTAGTTTACTGTAGTAGTTTTAATATATTCCCCCCCCCCCAATAGACTCAGATGTTTCATGAAAGCTTGTACTTTGAATTTCCAGCAGCCTGACTACAAGAGGAGTAACGGGAGGCAGATCCTGGAGTAGAGTCCTAAGGTGTTTCAGGGTGGATCTGATTTCTAGGCTAAAGATACACAGAACATTCTGAGTTCTTCTTGCTGTTTTGCTACAGGTTTGTGCTTGCTTGCTTGTGGTGCTTGCTGGTGGTGTGGTTTCTCTGTGGTTGGGTGTGTTAACGGGAGCCACTTTCTTCCAACACTGATAGAATTTCCCATTGGATCAGTGTTGCAGTCAGGTTGGCATTAATGGTAGAAACCACCCAACCAAGAGCAGCTTGTGGGAAAAAGGTTTGTTTGGGTTTACAAGCTTGAGGGGAAGCTCCACGATGGCAGGGAAAATGATGGCATGAGCAGAGGGTGGACATCACCCCCTATCCCACATAAGGCAGACAACAGGAACAGGAGAGTGTGCCAAACACTAGCAAGGCGGAGCTGGCTGTAACACCAATAAGCCGGCCCCCAACAATACACCACCTCCTGGAGGCTTTAATTTCCAATTGCCAGCAGCTGGGGAACCTAGCATCCAGAATACCTAAGTTTATGGGGGACACCAGAATCAAACCACCACAATCAGTAAGCTGAAATTAAACCAGAAGTTGCTAATTAAGTTTAAATTGCCTTCATCTGTGTGATTTATTCTTCTTTATACATCCTTTGACTTTAGTTTCCTCGCAAAAAATGCCTGGCATTGGGAATAATTTTAATAAATCCAAGGTAACATATATCACATCACGGTTTGTTTTCTGCTATTCACTGCTATATACAAATCATTGGAATATTTCTGTGACTGTGATAGGTTGAATGTAAATGGCCCCAAAGAGTTAGGTCTTTCTCATTAAGATTAAACTTCCTGCTACTTTAGTCTCTAGTAGGCAGAGCCCTCCTGGAGGAAACATGTCACTGGGAGCAAATCTTAAGTCCAGCTCTACTAGGTGTGTACAGAGCCAGCATGAGCTCTGGATGTTCATGCTTGCTAGTGTGGGTCTCTCTCTCTCTCTCTCTCTCTCTCTCTCAACACTGGATGGATGCATTCTGGAGTGAACCAGCTTCTTCTGCCAGCCACTATGAGGTCACAATTGCAATGTTAACTTTATATGCAGGAGATGGTATCCCATAGTGCTCCCCACCCTGCCTCTTACATTCATGCCATGTCCTTTAAGCATGTTATAGAGATATCTTTTTTTTTTTTTTTTTTTTTAGTTGATGATCACTCAGTAGCCATTTATTTTCAACACTTAGATGACTTTTGAGTCTCCTAGCATGGACCACCACCTGCAAAAAGAATCTTTTCCAGTCAACGCTGAGAGTAGCACTCGTGTATGATCATACTCAACATGTAGACATTAGAGGTCGTGTAATCAGCATAACGTATCCAGTTAGCTGGGCAGCGGTAGTGGCAATCCTCCTTAGGGTCAACGACCTTCTCAGCCTTAGGCTCTTTGACTAGGTTTTTAAAATATATTTTTGTTTATGTTTATTTTTCAATCATTTTTATTTATTTATTTGAGAGTGACAGAGAGAGAGAGAGAGAGAGAGAGAGAATAGGTGTGCCAGGGCCTCCAGCCACTGCAAACGAACTCCAGACGTGTGCGCCCCCTTGTGCATCTGGCTAACGTGGTCCTGGGGAATCGAGCCTCGAACAGGGGTCCTTAAGCTTCACAGGCAAGCGCTTAACCGCTAAGCCATCTCTCCAGACCAATTTTTGTTTATTTTTAATTTATTTATTTGAGAGCAACAGACAGAGAGAGAGGCCGAGAGAGAGAGAGAGAGAGAGAGAGAGAGAGAGAGAGAGAGAATGGGCGTGCCAGAGCCTCCAGCCACTGCAAACGAACTCCAGATGCGTGCGCCCCCATGTGCATCTGGCTAACGTGGGTCCTGGGGAATCGAGCCTTGAGCCGGGGTCCTTAGGCTTCACAGGCAAGCGCTTAACCGCTAAGCCATCTCTCCAGCCCTTGACTAGGTTTTTAGTATCAGGCATGAATACCCTTCTGTAGTGGGCTCCTAGAGTAGGCTTCAGGTCTAATAAAAAAGCAGTTGATTCCATCTCATAACAGTTATGCCACTATTGCGCACCAGTAGATACATCTTACCCAAATGGTCAGTTGTGTATCAAGTAGGGTGGACCCACTGTTGGTTAAAATTGCTGATGACTTTTCTCCCCCAGCAGCCTGCATAGCACTATCACAGTTAGCCAGCCAGGAGGAGGTGGCTCCATGCTCAGTTCCACTTTGCTCTTGTCAACAGCCTGTATTATTTTGGGAACCTTAGGGACCTCCCTGACCGAAACTCACTGAGAGGTAACTTGAGCACATTTTCTTTTGATCATGGTTTCTCCCCTGCCAGATAAGTATGAGGTACATTTTTTAAAGTTAATGAAGTGAAAAGTCTACAGATAATCCAATCCATAAGTCTCCTTAATAATTCAATAATTCTATTATAAAATTAAGTGGAGAGATATTTTTTCTGTGCATTTTATGAAGGCCTACAAGTCATCTTCTCCATCTAAAATTTTCATATTGGTGTATAAAGAGCTATATTGTAATGTTTTGAATGCACATAAAACATATAAATATTAAAAATAATGTAATATATTATCATCTAAAAATGGAATATCTCTAGGCCAGATATGGGTAAGTAACCATATGACTGTCATCCACTCACCAATGAGCCATAGACTTTATTCCCAGAATATTCCATCTTCCACTGTTCATTTTTCCACACACCTTTCCTCCTTTAGTTTCATTCCCTTTGTTTGCATGTTTTTATTAAGAGTCTACCATAGCATCTTTTGCAATGCCATCATATTTCACTTCTTTGGAATGAATCACTGAAATTTCAATCAGTAGCCTATCTCGATCCAGGGTTTCATTCTGGGTTTAAAAAAAATAATGAGGTAGCAAATTTAGTTACCAATCTTTAGTGAAATTAATATGAAAATGTAAATAAGAAGAAAAACAGCTAATATCCTCCTATCTTCATGTACTGGTTAGGTCAGAACTGTTTTGAAGAGTTTAAGGAAAAAGCTATAAACCTATCTCCCTAGAGATGAAGAAGAAAGACACCAGGTGGCTCTGTATATTCATTTGAAATAAGTCATTACCTGAGGAAATGTCACCTCTAAAAGGCAAAGAGAAATTACACTTGAAAACTTTGTGTTAACTAATTACCACTCTGATATGCGACTGTATGGAGAAGGCAAACAAGCTTCCTGTGAAACGAGGGCCCAATAAAGTCAAATAGGGATTTTATTTAAAGGTTTTCAGCTCATAAAACCTAAACATCAAGAAGGAAAAAATGCTGATTGAACACAACTTATAAATTAACAGTTACTGTTCCAAGTAAGTGATAACCAAGATGGGGGAAAAGAAAAGAGACAGATGGAATCATAAATGATACCATCAGAAGATATTAATAATTCACAGGGAAGCATCACTCATTTCTCAGGGAAATGAACTCTTGATTCATGCTGGTTCTCCTTAGTAATACTTGAAAAACATGGAAGTTTTAGATAGCTTCCTCAAATGCAAATATTTGTAATCTATAAGACCATGATGAATACCACTGTAAACACTTCTCTCTCTGCTGTTGCTGATCACTGTTTCCTGCATATATTACATTCCAAGTTAGAACATATCCAGAACGAGGAAAGTTGACTGGTAAGCTGCTCCGAAGACAGTAATGTCTCCATCTATAGAAGTAAGTAAAGGTGATGAGATTCCCAATCGTTCCCCATGTACAAAATGCTGAAATGCAAGACAAGCTACTTCCTGGAGCTCAGACTTAATATGCGAAATGGGATGCAATTTGAAAACTCAAAATTAAATTGTTGGCAAACTAGATTTAATTGTGGCCCTATTTCCAACTCAACTGTCAGCACAAAGTTGGACATGAATTCATAATGAAATGAGCAAAGCCTGATGCAACATAGTATCTAAATAAACACAAACATTATTTTTCAAAATTTATCAGATGCTGATGTAGAAACCGTTTGCCCGCCCCCTGAGGAGGCATGAATACACATCTCTTCACCCCAGATAGGGCACAGATGATAGACCAAAGGATGATTAGACCAAAATCCTTTTGGTGAACAGATAAATTAATTGGAATTACTTGCAGAGCAGGCTGAGGAGTTGCTTACAGGAGCAATGGAGGTCCCAAGACAGCCATACCACTAAGAAGTCTCATCCCATTCTGAATGAAGGCCTCACAGGAATTTTGCCCCAATAATTTGAGGTGTTCCCAGATCCTTGTCCTATTAATTCAGAGAATGAAATCCACAGACCAAAGGATAAGGTTCAGAAATATTTTATTATATCTTAAAAGTGTTAGGAGGACAAAGAGAAGGGGGCTTTAGGCTAAAACATAACAGAAGAAAGCAAGGTGGACCTCTTGCCCAGAGACACAAGAAGGGGTTTAAGAAGCCCACCACGAGACTCAGATTTTTGTTTATTTATGGGGAGTGGCTATGTGAGGAAGACCAGGTCAGCAGGTTACTAAGGACAAAGACCAGATTTTACAGCTTTGCCAGTCATTTTAGGTAAGGATCAGAGTTTCTGTTCTCTAGGAAGGGTGCAAGCTTAATCTAGAGATCTGTCCTGGAGGGTGTAACATCCAGGTTTCTGCAAGTTTAGTGGCATTTCCTGCTTTGAGTCAAGATATAAAAAAAAAAATCCACTTTTAGGTATCTGTTACTCTGACATCCTAGCCAATTTCTCTCTCCTATCATATTATTTTTTTATTTATTAATTTTTTAATTAACAACTTCCATGATTGTAAACAATATCTCATGGTAATGCCCCCCTACCCCCACTCTCCCCTTTGAAACGCTGCTCTCCATCATATTCCGCCCACTCTCAATCAGTCTCTTTTATTTTGATGTCATGATCTTTTCCTCATATTATGATGGTCTTATGTAGGTAGTGTCAGGCACTGTGAGGTCATGGATAGCCAGGCCATTTTGTGTCTGGAGGAGCATGTTGTAAGGAGTCCTACCCTTCCTTTGGTTCTTACATTCTTTCTGCCACCTCTTTTGCAATGGACCCTGAGCCTTGGAAGGTGTGATAGAGATATTTCAGTGCTGAGCACTCTGCTGTCACTTCTTCCCAGCACCATGATGCGTTCTGAGTCATCCCAAGGTTGCTGCAATCTGAAAAGAGAAAGTTCTCTACCAAAAATGAGAGTAGCATTAATATATAGGTATGAACATTAAGAGAAGTGCTTTCTGGGCAGTTTGATGAGCATAGTATATACATTTAGCCAGACAGCAGCAGACGTTACACCCCTAGGGCTCACTATCATGTTAATTTTATCATTAAGCAATAGGCGGAGCAGTCTTGATCAGTCTAAAACTGCAATGGTATTCTAGAGGAGGGCAGGTTTCTCCTGAACCCCAAGAAGTTAAAACAAAGCAGAGCTATAGGAACAAGTCAGTAATGGATCTTGGTATCATATCAGCCAAATTCCTGGGGAATTTTGTAAGAATATGGTCAAATTTGAGAGGAACAGCTGCTGAACTTTATAGCTGACCGTTAAGCAGTGCTAAGACACACTGGTATGAAATTGTGTCATTAAGGATGGAGGCTGCAACAACAGCTGTGCCAAGCTCCCAGCTCAGCAGCTCTCTGTCCAGTTCCTCCAAGCCAGGAGATGACCCCAAGGGAGGGGCGGGTTGACTGGAACACACTCTGTCTTGTGCTCATTCAAAAGACAAAGGTCAGGCTGAAGGAATGGCTGAGTGGTTAAGGTGTTTGCCTGCAAAGCCGAAGGACCCAGGTTCAATTCTCATGTTAGCCAGATGCACAAAGGGGCGTGCATGCATCTGGAGTTCCTTTGCAGTTGCTGGAGGGCCTGCTGTGCCCATTCTCTCCCTCCCTCCCTCCCTCCCTCTCTCTCTCTCTCTCTCTCTCTCTCTCTCTCTCTTTCTCTCTCTCTTTCTCCCTCCCTCCCTCTTTCTCAGTCAAATAAATAAATAAATAAAATATTTTTAAAAAGACAAAGGTTCCCTGCAGAGGGTTCATGTGAAGAAAGCCTACAGCTGTAAAGAGAGAGCAGACTGTTCTCCATAGCTTAGGCATTTTCATGTATGAGAACAAGGAAATCCTCTCTGATTAATAAAGTGAAAAATTAATCATTCAAATCTGAGTTGCAAATTCTATTATAGTGGGCTGGAGAGATGGGTCTGTTGGTGAAGCATTTGCTATGCAAACATGAGGTCACGAGTTCAGGTCCCCAGCACTGCATGCGGTGATGCTTGCCTGTGATCCAAGCTCTTGGAATCAGGGCAGAGACAGGTGAATAACCGGGGCCAGCTGGCTAGGGGGGCTAGCAGAATCAGTAAGCGGTAGACTCAGTGAGAGAACCTGTCTCAATTTATACGGTGGAAAGTGATCAAGGAAGACATTCCGCATTGACCTCTGCCCTCCACATGCATGGATGTGCACACACACACACACACACACACACACACACCTACACACATATGAACATACATACACACACAACAAAATCCTGTTACACTGAACATGAAGCACTGTTTCTTCTTTTTTATTAGATTTTACTTTTCAGTTAGCACGCAAAGGTTTAGGTTTCACTCCAGCAGTTTCAAATACAGTGTAACGGGGGATTTTTCTCTCCCCTCATCTTCCTGCTCTCCTTCTCACAGTTCGCCCTGCCCATTCTGCTTACATGTCACATGTGTCCTTTTGCCCTACCCCACCAATCCTTCCCTGTCATTTCTTGGTCACAGTCCTAGCTTTGTGGGTTTTACCCATGTTTACTCCCATTTATATATGTACCTGTAAATACTATAAGCCAGGATCCACATATGACAGAGAACATGTGGTTTGGGGCTGAGTTTTGGGTCACCTTGCTTCATATAATGATTTCCAGATCCATCATTCTTTCTACAAATTTCATAATTTTGTTTTTCTTTACTGCTGAGTACAAGTACATTGTGTATATGTACCACATTTCCATTATCCATCCATCTGCTGAGGGACATCTAGGATGGTTCCATACACCAGCTATTGTGAATAGAACAACAATAAGCATGAATAAGCGAGTGTCTTTGCAATGGGATGTAGAGTTATTAGGACATGTGGCCAGGAGTGTACTATCTGGGTAACATGGTAGTTATATTTCTAAGTTTTAGAGGAAAAACCTCTGCACTAATTTCCATAACGGATATAGCAGTTTGTACTTCCACCAGCAGTGAATAAAGATTCCTCTCTCTTTCCACACACCAGTATCTGCGTTTGTTGTTGGCTCTCTTGGTGATAGCCACTCTGACTATGGTGAGATGGTATCTCAATGTACTTCTCATTTGCATTTCCCTATTGCTAGGGGTGTTAAACACTTTTAGAAATGATTTTCTTGTCCATTTGTGTTTTATTCTCTTGTGATACATCTGTTCATTCTTCTCTACTGGATGATTGTTTAATTTATTTCATTTTTTTGGAGTTTAACTTTTATAGTTCTTTATGAATTCTGGATATTAGCTCTCTGCCTGTGATAGAGCTGGCAGAGATTCTCTCCCACTCTGTAGACTTTCTGTTTGGTTTACTGATGGTTTTGTTTGCTGTACATAAAGTGTTGAATTTTTTTAATTTAATATAGTCCTGTTTGTTCATTCTTGGGGAAATTTCATGTATTATTGGAGTCCTGTTCAGAAAGTTCTTGTCTATGCCTGTATCTTGAAGTGTTTCCCTTATGTTTTCTCTAGCAGCTACACCATTTCTACTTTTAAATTGATGCCTTTTATTTACTTTGAACTGATACGTGAATACAATGAAAGGTTTGGTTCTGTTTTTGTTCTTCTGTGAGTAAATGTCTAGTTTTGCTAGCACCACTTGTTGAATAGGCTAGCTTCTTCGCTGACTAATGGTTTTTGCTTGTTTGTTAAAAAATATGTGGTGAAATCCATGCAAGTTTATTTGTGGGTCTTCTATTCTGATCCCTTAGTCTATGTGTCTGTTTTGGTGCCAGTGTCGTGCTCTCTGTGTCATTACTGCCCTGTAGTGTAATTTGAGATCAGGCAGTGTGATACTTACCTGTGTCCTTTCTATTTAGGATTGCTTTGGCTCTTTGAGGTCTTTTGTGATTCCCTATGAATTCCTGGACAGTTTGTTATTATTATTATTATTATTATTATTATTATTATTTGTTTTTCAAGGTAGGGTCTCACTCTAGCCCAGGCTGACCTGGGATTCACTATGGAGTCTCAGGGTGGTCTCAAACTCACAAAGATGCTCCTACCTCCGCCTCCAGAGTGCTGGGATTAAAGATGTACGCCTCCACGCCCAGCAGTATATATATATATATATATATATATATATATATATATATATATATATATATATGTATATATATATATATATATTATTAACAACTTCTATACTTACAGAAACAAACCATGGTATTTCACTCCCCTCCCCCACTTTCCCCTTCAGAACTCTGCTCTCTGTCATATTCCCTCCCTCTGTCCATTAGTCTTTCTTTTAATTTGATGTCATCATCTTTTTCTCCTATTATGAGGGTCTTGTATATGTTTTGAAGCTTACAGTGGGTGCCCATGGAATTTTGATGGGGATTGCGTTAATGCTGTATGTTATTTTTCGTAATACAGCCATTCTCACAATATTAATTTGGCCAATCTGGAGCATGGACATTTTTTTATGTCATCTAGTATCTTCTTTGGTGTCTTTTTACCAGTGTATGAAATTTTCATTGTAGTAGTCTTTCACACCACAGACTAAATTTATTCTTTGGTACTTAATTTTTTTTAAGCTATTCAAAATGAGATTTATTTTCTGGATTTCCTCATAATTGGTATAGATGAAAACCACTGTTTGTGTCTTGCAGCTTTACTGATGATACTTATCAGACCTTGGAGTTTTGAAGATGTTATAGACTATTTTAAGCATAGAATCATGTCTTCTACAAATACAGATAGTTTTATTTATTCCTTTAGTATTGTTATTCTTTCATGTCTTCTTTGCGTTTTATTGTTCTGACTAGGACTTCTAGCATTATATTGAATACAAGTGGTAAGAATAAGCATTCTTGTCCAATTGCTAATTTTAGAGAATCAGGTCTCAGTTTTTCTATATTTAGTATAATGTTGGCTGTGTACTTGTTAGATATGAACTACATTAATTTCAGGTATGTTCCTTTTATTCCCACTTACTCCAGGACTTTCATCATGAAGACATGTTGAACTTTGCTAAATGTCTTTTCTGTACCAGTTGAGATGATCACGTGGCTTCTGTCCTCAAGTTTATTTATATGACGTATTACATTTATTGACTTGTACATGTTGAACCCACCTTGCATCCTTGCTATGAAGCCCACTTGTCACCATTATGAATGATATTGTTAATGTGTTCCTGAATTCAGGGTGGAAATATCTTGTGAACAACCTTTGCATTTATATTCATCAGGGGGGCATCTTTCACTTCTGGTTTTGGAATGAGGAAGCTACTGACCTCAGAATGAATAGTGCTACTTCCATTTCTCCTTTGTAGAACGACTTGAGAAGCGTTTATTTGATATTCATTAAAAGTTTGATAGAATTTAACAGTGACTCATTCTGTTCTTAAGCTTTGTTTGTCAGGACAGTTTTCATTACAGCTTCAGTCTCACTACTGGTAATGGGTCTGCTAGTTATTGATAACTTCTGGTTTTAGCCTTCTTGGGTAATAGAAATTGTTAGGTAGTGTAAATTGTTAGGTAATATAAATGTTCATTTCTTCTAGGTTTTATAGCTTTTTGGAATGTGAATTTTCAAAGCATTCTCTTTTTTTTTTTTTTTTTTTGGTGTTCTCTTTTTCATTGGATTCTGTTGTAATGACTCCTTTTTTGTCTCTGATTTTGTTAATTTGTATCTTCTCTTTCTATTTGTTAGTTTGGTTAAGGTATTATTGATCTTATTACTTCCTTCAAGAACTAAATTTTCAATTGTTTTATTCCATGTGTTGTTGTTTTAGTGTCCATTTCATTAATTTCTTTCCTGATCTTTATTATTTCTCACCATCTACTGAGCTTGGGATTGGCTTCTTATTGTCTTTATAGGAACCTTAGGTGGATCATTATGCTGTTTGAGAGCTCTCTATTTTTAAATTTTTATTCATTTATTTATTTGAGAGAGTGAAAGAAGGAAAGAAGCAGACACAGAGAGAAAGAAAGATGGAATGGGCATGCCAGGGCCTCCGGTCACTGCAAACTAACTCCAGACGCATGTGCCACCTTGTGCATCTGGCTTACGTGGGTGCTGGGGAATCGAACCTAGGTTCTTTGGCTTTGCAGGCAAACACTTTAACCACTAAGCCATCTCTTCAGCTCTCTATTTTTTATAAAACTATTCATAGCTAAAAATTTTCATCTTGGCCGGGTGTGCTGGCGCACGCCTTTAAATACAGCACTTGGTAGGCAGAAGTAGGAGGATCACCGAGAGTTCAAGGCCACCCTGAGACTACATAGCAAATTCCAGGTCAGCCTGAGCTAGAGTGAGACCCTACCTTGAAAAAAAAATTTTTCCATCTTAAGATTGACTTGACTATCTCTCAAGAGACCTTGTAGAATACTTGTTTCTTTTAGAATGTCAGTAATGTGTTAGCATTGATTCAGCAGAAGTGTTCTCTAAACCAACAAGAAATAAATATTCCAGTATTTTGAAGCCAAGAGGCAAACAAGGATACTGGATAGGTACTTATCTTCAGACAAAGATATGGCCACATTCATAAATGGTTTACTGATGAAAATCAAAACTAATTTTGAACACTTGCAATATGTGTGAAACCTCCATAGAGTGTACAATAAAAAAGCTAGTGGGATGGTTCAATGCTTGCATAATAGTTTTCTAGTCTCCTCTTACTTACTTCATTAGACTTACATCACTGCAACCAAATGCCAAGAAAAGCAAATTAGATGAAGTATTATTTTGACTCATGGATTCAGAGGGTTCATTTCACGCATGTTTGGTCCCATGTGCTTTGACAGAACGTCATGATAGTGGGACCATCTGAAGGAGTCTCTTCTTCTTGGTGAACAGAAAGTAGAAAGACACTGGGATCTCATGAAAATAGACCCTCAAAGATCTACATCCTGTAACCCACTTCTCAAACTAGGTATTACTTCTTAAAGTGCCACCAGCTGAGAACCAAGTGATCAAGCCATGAGACAATGGAGACATTATTTCAATTGTAGCTGTGTGTAGCCTTGCTCATGAAAAGTCATAAATAAACCTCAGTGATTGCTAATTATTAGTAAAACAGTTAATTATTGGAAATTATGAATAGTTAATAAAACATTATCCATGTACCTAGGTATCTCATGATCTATATGTTGAACCAAGTGGATATTCATCTGGAGATTACCATGTCAGTCTGAATCAAGCATGCAAAGGTGAAAGGAACAAAACATTTTAAGATGAGTATCCAAAACAGTTTAGCATTAATGACTTCTATAAGCATGTATTTTAATCCAAGTATCTAAGACCTTTGTACAGTTGCTAGGAGCATGGACATAGTCATGGCTTTGTCTTGAACTGTTTACTAAGGATGGAGGAGACAAGTTTATAAAGATATCCATGATAACTGAATAGGGACAAGTGGCTATTGCCCAGCAGGAAACTTATAAAAGTAATACTGTGGGAACCTAAACTACAGAGATTTCTTCTAGAAAAAAAAGAAAAACAATGGGAGTTTGTAGACAGCCTGAAGTGGAAAGAAATTAGCTGTCATCAGTGGCATTTTAAATTTGTTCCTCATCTTTTTCAAAATTTTTATTTATTTATTTATTTATTTATTTATTTATTTATTTAAGAGCGACAGGCGCAGAGAGAGAGAGAGAATGGGCGTGCCAGAGCCTCCAGCCACTGCAGATGAACTCGATGCCTGCGCCCCCTTGTGCATCTGGCTAACGTGGGTCCTGGGGGATCGAGCCTTGAATCAGGGTCCTTAGGCTTCACAGGCAAGCACTTAACCACTAAGCCATCTCTCCAGCCCCTGATCCTTATCTTTGAAAGGTGGAATTTGGGGACCATTTCCAACAATCCTCAAGTCATAGCAAAGCAGCAGAAGAACTCAACCAGAAATTAGCTTTGGAGATGACAGCAGGCCATTCTTACTCATAGCAGGGGAAGAAAAAAAAAGGAAGGAGAGTGCATAAAAAGAATTTCTTTTCTTAAAAAAAAAAAAGCTTATCATTGCTTTTTTTTTTACATGAGTTGTCCATATATATATGGGGGATATTGTTATGTTTAAAATATGCGTAACTTATGTAGTAAGAAATTCAGCATAATCAATTATCACCTTAAACTTATATCATTTCTTAAAGCTAATTACCCTTTGAAAAACTTTCTTCTGAATATTTTCAAATATAGATTACATTATTGTTAACTAGATTCACTCTCATGTATAGTATAATATCAGAATTTATTACTTCTATCTAATCATAACATTGAACTTATCAACCAATATCTTTCCATCTCTTGCCCCTGATGTTATCCCCAGCCCCTGCTAAACACCATTCCACTATCAACTTTTATGGGATAAATAATGTTTAGATTCTGCAAATAAGTGAGATTATGTCCTATTTGTATTTCTGTGCTAGCATAGTCCACTGAATCTTATATGTCCTTCAGAGAGAATTTTGTCATTTTTATGACCAACTAGTGCTCCATTATATATGTGCCCATTTTCTTTATCCATTTAACCACTGGGGAACATCTAGGTTGATTCCATCCTGTAATGTTTTACGTTCATTGTCAACTTGACTAGATTTGTAATCACCTTAGGAAATAAACTTGTGGACATGACTTTGAAGATATATCTAGAGAGATTTTTAACTGATGTGGGAAGACCCACCTTGGTTGTTAACAACACCTCCCAATAGGCTGGGGTAGGTTGAGCACCCATATCTACCCATCTCAGCTTCCAGACTGAAAATGCAATGGGAATAGCTTCCTCATATTCACACTGCCTTACCTCTCCACCATGATGGACTGTGTGCTCCAATCACAAGCTAAATCAACTCTTGCTTCCTTAAATTGCTAGTTATCAGGTATTGATTTGGTCCCAGAGATTAAAAAAGTAACAAATGCACATATATTGGCCACTGTAAATAATATAGGAGTTATTGCACTAAGTATAGGAGTGAAGTCATCCTTTGAACATGCTGTTTTCATTTCCTTTGGATATACACCTATTACAGAGTTTAATTTTTGAGGCACTCCATACTGTTTTCCATACTGGCTGTATTAATTTGCATGAATAAACTTCATTAATAATACATAAAAGTTCTCCTTTCACCATATTCTTATAAGCACATGGGGGTTTTTGTATCTTTTTGGTTATGTCCTTTATAACTGATATGGCATGACATCTTACTGTGGTTTTGGCTAGTGATATTGATCAAATTTTTACATATTTATTGGCCATTTAGATACCTTCTTTTGATTCAAATCGTTAGGTCATTTTAAAATCAGATTATTTGGGATTTATTGTTAGTGATGTTGATTTTGTTGATGTTTTGCTATTGAGTTGCATGAGTTCCCTATAAATCTTGGATAGTAACCCCTTATCAGATTTGTAGTTTGAAAATAGTTTCTGACTTCTGCAGATTATCTCTTAGCTGTATTGATTATTTTAGTGAATTGGATTTGAAACTGAAAATTGAGAAGTCAAGGTTACTGAGATTGGAGTGTTCCCTGGAAAGAAAGTGATGAGTAACATAAAAATAGTTAGGTTATACTCCTGTGGTACATAGACTAGCCAAGAAATACAAATCTCATCAGTGACAGCACTGTACAGGTTAGCAAGTTACAAAGTCACTGAAGCCACATGTAGAGTTGAGTAACTATACACAGGAGACTAACAGAGACTAGGTCATGAAAAAGCTGAGGATGACCCCAATATAAAAGTTCCAGGGTTCAAAACTTTGAGGTTATTGAGTTAATCAGGCTATCCCTCTGTAAAAGAATGTGTATGAGAGCAAGAGATGGGTGGTGAATATCAACAAGGATCATGACTCAGCTCTTCTTGGGTCAGGGAGAGGAGACAAATAAGAAATTATGAATACAAAATTTTAGTAAGTTGTGCTGATATCCTCTAAAGAAAGTGATCCCTGCTTAAATTAGTTAATAAATGAATGAATGAATAAATAAATAAATAAATAACAGATGGATAGATAGATACCTACTAAATTTGGCCTATATTGCCAGAAGGCCAAACTTTAAGAGGCTTGAAGGTTAAGATGCTGTACTCAGAAAGAGAAAAAAAATGATACTGTGTTATTTAATTTAAAAATCAAGTTTAACTGAGTGTCTGATTTTTTTTAGCTGAAAATATGACCAAAGTGAAGGCTCTTTACAGAAAACCAAGCCCTCTTAAGAGGGACATTATCCTGAGCAGGTTTTTCTTTTTCTGAAAAATATATTTTATTTATTTATTTGAGAAAGAGAGAGAAAGAAGGAAAGAGAGAGAGAGAAAGAGAAAAAAATGGGTGCTCCAGGGCTTCCAGCCACTGCAAACAAGCTCCAGATGCATATGCCCCTCGTTCATCTGACTTCTGAGTGGGTCTTTCTTAACCAGAAGTTTAAAGACTTATCAGAGGAAACATTTTGCTGTCATGGAAGGGGGACAGGCCATATTTTGAGCTACCATTGGAATGAGCACCCTGTAGAAGCTGAGGGAGGGTCTTAGACCTAAAGTAGCAAGGAACTGAATTCTTCCAACAATCACAAACTTGGGAAAGACCCTAGGTAAGAGGCAGAGACTGAAGCTCTATGGGCCAAATTGATGGCAGCTTTATGAGTCTCTGTACAGAGGTATCAACCCAGTGAAGCCACTCTTCTAACACATGCAAACTGGATGTGCATACCTATAATTCTAGCGCTCTGGAGACAGAGGCAGGAGGAATCCAGGTTTTGAATATAGGATGACTAAGCTCTTTTTAAGGTTGATCTACTAAAAGCATGCTATCACTCTAAAAGATGAGAAGTCTGGCCTTAACATTCTTGTTTCCTAAAGGTAAGGATTTCCTGGCCTATAGTAAACAGGTAGTATAGAATTGGGCAGATATCACCACCATTCTTTAGTTGTCCCATTGAGCCCCGGACCAACACCCCCAATGTTACTGCAGTTCCAGAAAATCCTCCTTGCCCTTGTAGGAAAAATGGAAGATTATAATCATCATCAACATTGTCTGAACAGGAAACAATGGCTGTCACAGGGATTCAACTGCACTGTACTGGTTTTGTAAGGAGTCGTCTTAACAATTCTGCAAGGCTGGAGGCATTCATTACCCACCTGTAATTAATGAGGACACTGGACTCAGGGTTTAAATGTCTTGCCAAAGCTCACACAGATAGCAAGTTGTGGGGCTGCAATTAGAAGCTAGTGTGGTCTTTTATTAGAATCTATATACTCACACTTGGAAGAAAGAAGTTCCCACTTCCCTCCATCTTAAATATCCACTCCCACACCACTTAGTATTTCATACCTGGATCCAACATTGGCATGAATCCTATAATCCAGTTTAGCAATGAAATTTACCAATGTGGGAGAGTTTTCATAAGTAGTTTACATATTGTCCTCTTACCTGAAATAATGGACATGCGAAAGATGAGAAAGGTGCAACCTTCCTTAACTTGAAATAGGCTTCTGCTGAGAATTCTCGTCAGTGCTCATATAGTCTTGAAGATTTTACCGTCTAGTTGTCAAGAGAAAGTAAATGAATTTTGAAGAGAAAAGTCATAAATAGTGATTATAGCTAAAAAAAAAAAAAAATCCCCAGGGCTTACATATCCTCAGCAAATCAATGACCACATTTAATTCTATGAGAAATTATTCTGTTTTATATCCTATATTTTCTAGATCTATACTTATTTAGAAAAGATAAATAGCATTTTCATATTTGCTCTTGTAGGAAAAGAGCTTAAAAACTTAAGAGAAAACAAATTTTGAACATGTTAAGTCATTTGGTAAAATTAAATCCAATTTTATCAGATTCCAGGGGTGGAGAACAGGATTGTCTTTTTTAGGTTTTTTTAAACTACATATATTGTATTGGTTAAACAAATACTCACTAGCAATAGAAACATGTCTAATAGAGTGCCAATATCATCCTTCCAGCCCTAATCATACTCTTAAAGAAAATAGAAACCCAGAACATTTCCACAGTATCTTTATTATTTGATATTACAAATTACCCTGTAGAATTCTTTTCATATCTGTTTGTGGTGATTTGAGTAAAACAAAGAGATTCATGGCTAGATTATAAGAGTCTCCCCACAAAAGTCACAAATTTCCTCTAGCAATAGTTGGAAAATTAATCCCATAAAATTGTTTCAATGGTCAACACCCTGCCGTTTTGCCTAATTTATCCAAAGGAAACATTGTGATAAATCACAGGGACCAGTCATCATTGCTATGATGCATGTGTGGTAGAATCTTGCAAACAGTTATTTCATTTCCAGACATCACTTGGATAATAATGCATGATGATATAGGCCAGAACAATATGCCATTTTTTACTTAGGGGCAGCCGTGTACATCCCCACAGAACAGTTAAGCTCTGGTCACATGGCACTGTGGATGACGAGTGTTCTCTTAGTGTTTCATGGTTTCTTTTTGCCTTGCCACTTTGCTACCGTACTGCATAGAAGATTTTGTCAAGTACTGAGTGCCTGGATGGCTGGACAGGTGCATTCAATTACCACAGAAATAGTCCTGGGACACAAGCCTGTAGGACAAAGGCATTTTCCGTATCACGTAACTGCCTGGGATATCTTTCAGGGAAGGAGTCAATGAAGAACTTGGTGTTGGCATGAACACTAAGATAGCTCATGATATTTCCCTGAGTATATTCTGGGGGGGGTGGTCGAGATAAGGATTCACTCTATCCCACGCTGGCCTGGAATTCACTATATAGTCTTGGGGTAGCCTCAAACTCAGGGTGATGTTCCTACCTTTACCTCCAAAGTGCTGGGGTTAAAAGCACGCACCACCACAGTGGTTTCTGAGTATATTTCTTTCTTCCTTCCTTCCTTTCTTCCTTCCATTCTTTCTTTTTTCTTGAATGAAAGTTTTCTTTGGCCAGTTTCCCTTGATTTTCTTGTAGTTTTTACACTTCTTTATATATGTATCTTTCATCATTTCGACTTTAAGGCCATGTGCTAGGAAACCTATGTAAACATATATTATTTCTTGATCCACATGCAAGTAGGCAAAAATAATTAATCAAATCTTTATTCTGTGAAGTTGATCCTAGTCTTCACAACAGATCATAGACCTGCAGCTCAGCTCTCCACAAAATTTCTTCTAGTCATAAGGCACATTGCTGTTATGAAAATTTTCACTTCTTAGATTTTTTTTTTCAAGGTAAGGTCTCACTCTAGCCCAGACTGACATGGAACTAACTCTATAGTCCCAGGCTGGCCTCAAACCCACAGGGATCGTCCTACCTCTGCCTCCCAAGTGCTGGGATTAAAGGTGTCCACCACCGTGTTCAGCCAACTTCTCAGATCTTGCTGAGAGGAAAATCATATTAAACTCCAAGATATGGAATTTTCCTTGCATAATACAAAATGCACGGTGAGCAAGGGGCCTGGTTGTCTCAGTGGGTAAGAGTGCTTGCTGTACAACCATGAGGACCTGAGTTGGATTCCCAGCCCTCATAAAAAGCTAGGTATGGTCAAACATGTCTGTAACCCCAGATATGAAAGGGGCAGAGACAGGAGTATGACGGGGACTCCCCACTCAGTCTAACCAAAGATGCTAGAGCTCCAGCTTCAGTAACTCTGTCTCTATCACATTTCTGAAATATGATAGAAGACTGACAAAGACACCTGATGACTTCTGGTTTTTGCACAAGTGTACAGACACATGCACACACCACCACCATCACCACCACCACCACCACAACAAGAACAGAAATGACAATCAATACTCACAGGTCTTTAATCCTACAACAAGTAACAGCTACCCATAATGCCAGCTGTAACACTAAATTATGCACACTGAAAATGAACTGGACAGGAGTCTGAATTCTGCTCTTGAATTTAATCAGGAGTATTGATCCTGATTTGCAGAGTAAAAGGAGATAGTTTGATCTCCTTAAGTAATTTCCTTAGTATTGCCTCGGTATTTGAATACTGAAACTAACAGGTAAGTGCATAGAAACACAGCTGACTGAAGATGAAAAGGGAGAGTACCAGCAATTATATGGCAATGGTTAACTCTGCAAGATAGCACTGGGCATGTGACCAGTTCAAGGGTGAACAGAATCATAATTTCTTCTTCTTTCTCATTTTCACATATTTCCACAGAAAAGCAGCAAGGAATTAGGAACAAGAAAAACATACATATTTATAAAAAGGAATCAAAAGAAAGAACATAAGAAAAGTTGAGGTAATACCATAACTTCTTGGCTTTAGTCTGTGATTATTTTCCATGTATATGTGTGTGTGTGTGTGTGTGTGTGTGTGTGTGTGTGCATGTGCACATGCGAGCACTTACTTGCTCTTTCTCTCTTTTTATATTGAACTTAAAGGTATTTTGAAGATATATTGAGAACACATCTTCAAAATATATTATATAAGCATGTGTTTTCATAAAGAGAGAGGTACATACTGCATAGATTTCTCTACTTTTTGTAAGAACTAGTCTTGTAGTTTACTGCTCCAGGACAGGCAGATACCATGCTACACATCCATGTACCTACTGAAGCACTGGCACATTAATTCCAGAAAGAGTCTTTACTTACCAATACAAAAGCTGCTAGAAAGAAAGGGAAGTCATAACCTATTCCAGTCAGCTTCTTAGAGGTGGATGAGACAACAACAGAATCCCTGATGGAATGAAGAGCTTCAAGCCATCTTTACAGGGGAAGAAAAAACGACTGCTTGAGAAATAATTTATTCTGAAAGTTACTGAATCTCCCCTGTTGGCATATCTTATTACAGTGCTAAGTGGCTTTCCTGGAGTAGCAGCTCTATACTACATATGAACTGTAATGAAAAGGTTAATCGCACCTCACCAGGGTTTATGAAGTTTATGATCGTTGGAGGCCATTAATGACTTAAGTGGAGTCCAGGTACTTCAAGCCCTCCAGCATATTGACAGAAACCAGTTATTAACTGGGGCCATGCCCCACGTCCTCGGGAGTGCATGGTAATTTCTACTCTGAACAGATCCTGATTTAAAGGAGAACTTGGGGAAGTCAAAGGGTCTTTTTTGGCATCTGTTTACTGCTAGCTGCATAAGTCAAACTTGACATTGGAAAAACTGTTTTAATTGCCTGACAATTTCTATTAAAGTGTTAAGAACACCAGCTCCGGAGTCAAAATGCCTCTATAAGAAATTGAACTTTTCAAGGTGTTACCTGCTTGAACTCAAGCCAATTATTCATCTCAACATGCCACAGTTCAGCTTCTTTATCTATAAAACGAGGCTCATTAAAGTAATTAATCTTCATGATTTCAAGTATTAAATAAAATAAACCATGGAAAGGGCCGAGTATGATGTGTTGTACATATTAGCACTCAACAAATGTCACCAGTTAATATAATTGTTCATACCGTCCTTGAGCCACTCTCCCAGTAGAATGAAAATCAATGATATTTTTAAAAGAAAATAAACTCAAAACAGAAAAATTAAACTTTCTGAAACCACGACACATGTATTAGAAAATCCCATGAATGAATCTTTTCTTTGCTGGATGTGTCAGTGTTGTCATAGTGTTATACCAATGACCCAGCTGCCCCATAATCTTTTCAGTGAGGTGTGTGTATCTTGATCACAGGAACTAATTGCAGGCAGTGACATTTAATGATACAGGTCATTACAGCAGTCTGGCAAACATAATGATAAACTACATCATAAAACAATGACAATCCTCAACTACAACTTCATTTGTTCTGACCTGAATATGAAGTGTCTCCCATAGGCTCTTATTGAAATCTTGGCCCACAGATGACATGTTATTTTAGGAGATGATAGAAATTGTGTCAGGTGAGACCTGGCTGGAAGAAGTAGGTCACTGGGAGGGAGCTCACCTTTGAGCAAAAGTTCTTGTCTCTGGCCCCATCTTCTACCTCTTTCTGGGCTCCGTGGCTGTCATGAGTCACATCCTCCAACAGCAATGGTATTCTGCTCAGACTCCAGCCTAGTGGAATTGATTCTGACAAGCCTGGATTGAAACCTCTAAAACTGTGAGCAAAAATAAATCTCTTTAGCTGACTTTCTCAGGTTTTAGGTCATAGCAATAAGTAGCTGACTAACATATTTATAACACGTGTATTTTACATTTAATTTTATAGGATGAAGCTAATACCCAAGCTATCATGTTAATTCTAACATTAGACATTAAATAATTGTAGAATAGGATCTTCAAAGTAAGAGTAGTTTGCCATCTTATGTTATTGATTATCTGTTAAGTACAGTCTTACTGAATATCTGGAAATACAAATTTGTGTAATTTCTTTATGTGATAGGTAATGCTTTCCCCTCTGTGCCCCTTCTTACGGAGCTCAAGCCAACAGTTTAGAATATACCAAGTTAAGGAATTTGCCACCAAAGACAACTAACAACCTTCACTGGTGATTAATGGGCCATTCCTATTTCCTGTCTTGAACATGACATTTGATTTCACCAATACTAGTCACCAACTGAAGGCTCAAAATTTATTTCATGGTTTAAAAGTAGAGTGACTCTCTTCATTGGTCACTTTCTTTCCTCTGACCTAATTATTGTGAATAAAGGAAATTTGGGGAAATGCAATAGAAAATAGATCAGAGCCATAAACTTGGAACTTAATTGTTTCAGAGCGTATATTAGAGCTAGTGGATTCATTGACTGTCTTAAACATAGCAGATCTTAGGGCCTGACATTGATGCATGGAGTCCCTCCCACACATCTCTTCTTCATTGTGTTTTCTGAGTCGCAGTTTTTCCATCTCCCCATGTCAAATGGGGTTCTGGAAACATGAAGCAAGGAGATAATTCATTCTGCCTGAGACCAACAAAGAAAGGCAAGAAGAGGCACAAGGGATACAGAAGGGAGTGAGGACTGAGGGAGAAGGAAGAGTCCATAAAGGGTTAAATGATTGCCAATGCAGTGTGGAAGGAGGAAAAGACAGAACAAGCAGCAGACCTGAGAACTTCTCGCATGGGGTATTCTGGGATGAGTGAAGACCTCACAGCTGAGGACTAGCTGAACAGAGAAAGGACAAGACAGAACACTGGCATCGGTTTTTCACTGTCACTGTGCTGGCCTTAGAAATAGGATTTGCTCTAAAATTAATGATCAGTATGCTATCAGCAGCATCCCCACCTATTCAGATATTCAAACCAAACAGAAAATAGAAAGAAGAACCTAATTGAAATACATATGTTTCTCCCCAAGCACCTCATGATGCAATTGTATTTGTTGATCTTAAGTAGACAATCAAAGTAAAATTATATCCAATCTATTGTAAAGCATGTCCTTACAAAGAGAGTAATTTAGACACAGTCATAAGCACCACAACAGATGACGTGAAAACAGCAGAAGTCAAGATGAAACCATGTGTCCTGCACTCACTAAATACTAATACACCTGGTTTCTGCTGGGATTTTACCTGTGACAGTAGTGAAAGACAGACATCATCTCTTCCTTGTTCAGCTAAAAATACCAGACTTTACCAAAATTTGGGGCATTGTTATTACTAAGCGTAGGTGCAGACAGAAGAGCACGCATACAGAATCACCTGTATCTCACTGGGCAGAGACATGAATTCAAGGCTTTGTGAGCAGGGTGCATGGGAGAACCAAGCAGGTTAATAGTGCTAAAACTTTCGGAGTTGGTAAAGACCCTGTGCCATGGTTTGAGGGAAAACTCTTCTCGTTAAAATGTTCTATATATAACAACATGGGCTGGAGAGATGGTTGAGTGGCTAAAGGTGCTTGTTTACAAAGCCTGACAGCCTAGGTTCTATTCCCCAGTACCCATATAAAGATAGATGCACAAAGTGGAACATGTGACTGGAATTTGTTTGCAGTAGCTGGAAGCCCTTGTGCATATCTATAGTCATTCTCATTCTCCCCACCCCCTCTCTCTTATAAATAAATAACTGAAATATCGGGTGTGGTGGTGCACACCTTTAGTCCCAGCACTCGGGAGGCGAAGGTAGTAGGATTGCCATGAGTTTGAGGCCACCCTGAGACTCCATAGTGAATTCTAGGTCAGCCTGGGCTAGAGTGAGACCCTACTTCAAAAAAATAAAAAATAAATAACTGAAATATATATATATACATACATATATATATAATATATATATATATATATATATATTAAAAAAGAGCTGTGTGTGGTGGCACACAACTTTAATCCCAGAACTCTGGAGGCTGAAGTAGGAATTGCTGTGAGTTTGAGGCTACCCTGAGACTACATAGTAAATTCCACATCAGCCTGAGTTAGAGTGAGACCCTACCTTGAAAATATATATATATGTATATATATAATTTTTTAAAGGCCAACATAACATTTCTTTGTTCATATATGTAATTAAACTTGAAAAAGCAGGTGATTTTGAAGCTGTATTATTTTATTTCAGTCCAATGCCTCTTGAGGAGTGCCTTTTAATATTTGGAATATCAACATTGGGTTGTTTATGCATATCTCCCATAGAATTATGAACCATTATAGAGTAGTAATGACTGTCATCAGCAAATTAAAGACACTAAACTCATACTTGTTTAAAAATTCAAAAATACATTGCTCATATGGGTCAAAATCCCAAACACTTATTTACTCCAGATAGCTATTTCTATAAATGCCATTGTTTCATCACTATATCCCCCTTTCCCCCTTTCTCTCATTTCTTACCCTTCTCTCATTCTCTCTTTCTCTCTCTCTCTCTCTCTCTCTCCCCCCCCCCACTCTCTCTCTCTCTCTCCATTAATACACAAGCTTCATCTCTACTGGGGTCACTAGAACCCACAGGTTTATTTCATAATGCAAAAGTAGGGACCTCTACAGAGAGTGCCTCCATACAGCTCACCAAACGTTATAGTATTTTCTGTCAATACATCTCACTATTTGGCTTGTTCATCCCAAACCAAACACAAACCAAATGCTCTGTTTGTTGGTCTGATCTGGAGAAATTCCACCTCAGGAACTTGAGGCATAGAAGAATCAGAAGGCTAAATCCTACTTGAATCTGCCCCCCCCCCAAAAATAGTTGATACGAGTAAGGTACATGATAGGCATGTATGAAAATGGTATGACAAAACCCATCATTTTATACAGTACTTACATGCTAATATAAATATGTATTTTAAGAATTTTAAGAAACTGCAGTGATGTCCAGATATAACATAATGGCTGATACCTAGTGAAAGTAAGAGGGGGTCAACATCCTGCTTAATATAGAACTATTTCTATTTTGCATGTGCATATGTTTTATTTCTTCCACTCTGACTCCTAAACAGGCATTTTCTTTCTCTATTCCAAAGAGAAAAAGGACATATAATGTGGGGTTGGAGATATGACATAGTGGTTAAAGGTTCTCACTTACAAAGCCTGGTGGCTCTGGATTCAGTTACCCGGTAATTACCCAATACCGATGTAAAGCTAGATGCACAAAGTGGTGCGTGCACCTGGAATTTGTTTACAGTGGCAAGAGGCCCTGATGTCCCCCCCCCCCCGACCTCTCCTGGAAAATGAATAATATTTTTTAAACAGGAATATAATGTGTTTTAAGTACCAAACAATTTTAAAGAAAATTTACAAATATTTTGTGTAATATGTACAATAAATATATAGGTAGTTTTTCATCCTTATGTCATATCTGAGGATTTAGGTGTTTTCACAAGCTCACAAAGCAACACATAACAAATTGAAGTAAAATACAGCTTTCCTCAACAGTTCATCTTACCACTATGTCACCACTTACCATAGGTGGTGCTCAACTAATAGGTGATGAATGAATAGGTGACTAGGTGTATGATATTAACTTCAACAGCAGAACAATGAATTTAATACAAAATTCTAATTAGTACTATAAAATTTTTTTCCTAAGGACTTACTGCATTTTGTAATGGTTTCTTTCAATACTCCAGCTCAATGTTGGCTACATTTTCTTAGTGCATACTTTAATGGTTAAAAATTGCATCCCTGATTCTCAATGAGAAAAGGTTTTCTTTTTTAAATTTTTTTTAATTTTTATTTATTTATTTGAGAGAAAAGGAGGCAGATAGATAAAGTGAGAGAGATAATGGGCATGCTAGGGACTTCAGTCACTGCAAACAAACTGCAGACATATGCGCCACCATGTACATCTGGCTTACATGGGTACTAGGGAATAGAACCTGGGTCCTGAGGTTTCTCAGGCAAGCGCCTTGAATGCTAAGCCATCCCTACAGCCCAAAAGGGTTTCTTTTAACCAGTGTTGCATTCATTTATTTCCATCACTTATTTCAAGGCTTTTCCATAAGCTTCTGGAGTTTAGGGAATTGCAAATCAGAACAATAAACTATGAGGTTCATTTCTTTGAATGTTTATAGTCCTGTCAAAATATTGAATGATGTGATTGGACACACTGTTAGGAATATATTTATAGATGGGCAACTTTCACAATACTTGAGTTTCAGTCTATAAAGAAAACGTAGACGTGGACATGTTGGCATTATAATTTCTGTGTAAATGTAGTTATCTTTTCTATACTGGTTCAGTGAGGCAGTTTCCACTTAGAATCACCTTTGGTTTTACCCACAGAGTAATCCATTCTAGGCTGATTATATTTAATTTTGACGTTACAACTGTGCATCAACAGATATTTTATTTGTAGATAATATACACATATCCACACAGCTTTACACACTACTGTATTTCTACTATATGTTAAATCACGATTTAGCAAGTCAAAGTTTCTCTTTTTGATGGGAAATCTCACTCATGGTAAAAGCATGCTCAGGGTTCCCTAAAGCTGTCTTTGCTATGTAAAAGTCAAAAGATGGACAAGATGATCTTTCAGTATCTGCAGCATGGTGGTTATGGTCACAAGCAATGCACAGAAAGCCACATCACAGTAAGAGAATGCTTAGCTATGGTCTTCCCACTTTCCTTCTGTTTTGAACAAATATACTAATTTACCAGAAATATTCAGTTCATGACTAAAAGGCGAGTGGTAAGGTAGATCCACTTTAATAGTGATTGTGAGTGTGATTTTGTAGAAAAATGCTAAATTTCATGTTGCTGCTATTTTATGACATATCATATGGTATAACAAAACTTATTAACTTACAATAATCACACCATAATGTAAAAATAGAAACTAAAATATTTTTAGGAACATTATGTCTGAAAGCATTATGGTAAGTATAAGGAAAATTTCAAGTTTTAAAGTAGGAAAATTAAAATCTATTAGATTTTAGTAATGTTAAGAATTATGAAGAAATTCAATTGCTGTGTAATTAAGTTTATATATATATATATATATATATATATATATATATATACACACACACACACATTCATACTAGATATATTCTACATCGTTTTTGGGAGGGTTGAGTTAGGGTCTTGCTCTAGCCCAGGCTGACCTGGAATTCACTTTGTAGTCTCACGTTGGCCTCAAACTCATGGCGCTCCTCCTACTTCTACCTCACAAGTGCTGGGATTAAAGGTGTGTGCTACCACACCTGGCCATCTCATTTTTTTCACAGATCATAATAAATTCTAAAGGTAAACCACGGAAGACTAACCCTATAGTACAATGAAGATGGCTAAAGAACCTCAAAAACATATTTCATCTTTTCAAAACCATAGAACCAGGATGCAGTAGTACACATCCATAACCAGTAGGGATGTTGAGGCAAGAGGAGGTCAAGTTGAAGGATGGGAAATAAGGAAAGAAGTGAGTGAGAGGAGAAAGAGAGAGATGTGAGGAGGAAAGAAAGAGAAAGAAACCCATTCATGTTCAAATGAAGATGAATAATTGGCCAAGTATTCTCATAATTATTCAACTCTGTTCCCATAATATTCTTTCCCTTTGCAGTCACATGTTGAGAAGTTATTTATATGGTTGCCTCAGGTGCTAATAATTTGCCCAGTTGGCATCGTCGTGCAGAAATGAACTGGCAGAATCCAGTTATCAGCATCCTTGTCATTTATTTTGTCAGTTTCATTCATCTTCTCATGACAAGTCAGTATGAAATATCACAGACCGCTCAAGAAAAATGAACACACAGAGCCACTCTTTGTTTTCTATTTTATTCTCTGCAATTTGAACTTCATTTTGTGCAAAGACTTTTGATATCCAGAATTTGGGAGGGTGAAGTGGATATGATTATTACCAGAGAATATGTCAGATTTTTGTAATATTTTATCATCTGAGAAATCATGATAGATACCAGTGGGTGTAAAAGAAATGAGGGAAAAAGGATAAAAGAATCTGTGGTAGGTTCTAATTTTAGAGGTAGAAAAATGAGTGATTGCTATCCATTTTGGGCTCTTGGTTGATTGTATCTGAGAACAAAAATATATTCCAATTAGTATGCATTTTCCTGTAATAGGGCTAAAGAAAGATTTCTGATAGTAGCAAATACTAAGTAGTCAACATCAGGAAGATGGAGAAACTGTGGTATTAAAATCCTTAACAGAAGACCACAAATAAGGGAGTGAAATAAATTACTGCAGCTAATATAGCTGAAATGAAAATAAAGAAATCACATAGCAAGAAAACTTCTTGTGATTAAATCGTCAAAGGTACACTGGCCAGAGGGAAACAAGCATGCAATCTTTGAGAAACAAATAAAGAAATATGTAATGTTTAGAATTAGAAATATAGATAACAGAAAGCCAAAACTTCTGATTAGAATGCAAGGGTATCCAACTAACACGCAGGGAAACCTTAAAACTGGATGCGTCTTCCCTGGGAGTCCTGGTCAGGATAAAGTTAGGCATCAGGTCAGGCCACTCAAGATCCAGGAAATTGAGTGAGAAGCCCAGGAGTCAAGTGGAAGAACCCGCAGAATACAAATCCAAGAAGAGAACAGCATTCTAGAAATGTCTGGAGCCTGAAGCCTGCTTGGAATGCTACTGAAGCACAAGTAAAGAGTAGAAGTGGTCCCCAGAAAGATTAATGAGACCTAAAAGAAAATGAATAATAATTTGAAAGAAAAGTGCTCTTCAGCAGTTTTTAGGTGTTCATAATTGTGCTAAGTGCTTTTTGCTTTTTACACCCTTTAGCCCTAGAAATAGTTGATGTAACGTGCCAAGTGTAACTTCTGACACATGATGGGAGTCTATAAAGGTACAAGCAGTCATCATCATGATTGTCAACCATGCCTGTCACTATTCACTTTCCACCAGAATGTCAAAGTACTAAGAAAGATGTGTTGTTAGCTTGAGAAAGGATGGGATTTACATATATTAAGAGCCTACAAACACCTGGAATTTCTTATATAATTTAGAATATACCACTCTAAAATAACTCTGAGAAGTGACTTTATCATCCCAATTTATATGAAGTATATAGAATTTTTTACTCTTCCTCTTAAATTCTATGGTTTTTTTTGTTTTCTATGCCATCTCCCTTATATTTGCATTTTCCCTTGTTTTCTTCATTCATTGATTAATTGCATAATCTCAAGGAGTCATAGAATAGTCATCTCAGTTATGGAAATAATTACAATTCAAAATAAAACAAATGATGGATCTATACACACATGTTCATACTATGATGGTTAAGTTTGAGTCAACTTGACCTGTTTAGGAATCCACAGACATTCCTCATAAGTGGGTCTCAGAGGTGGCTTCCAGGAAGGATTAACTAAAGGAGGAATCCTTCCCCCAGGGTGAGCCCTTCCCCTCAGAGGGGAGGCTTTATCAAAAGAAACTCTGGGAAGAAAGGTATTCTCCCCTCCCACCTGGCTGCAGGTGCTGCTTGCTGCTTTCCAGTGTGGACCTAAGACCAGCGTGGACTGAAGAGCAGCATCTCTCCAGGACTCCTCCAGGCTTTCAGTGCCAGATTGGGACTGCTGAGGCATCCAGCCTTCTGGACTGAGCAGCTACCAGGTTCCTTGACTCTCAGGCCTGTAATCTGCTATTGTTGGACTGTCATAAATTAACCCAAATAAATTCTATTTTAATACAATTCATTCTGTTGGTTCGGTTCCTCTAGAGAACCCTGATTAACACACACACACACACACACACACACACACACACGCACACACATATATGTGTGGCTTATATAAATGATAGTGAAATATATTGGAGCCAAGGTTTAGATAAGAGACCAAGTATTTCCCATGTTCAGCTAGAGGAATCCTGCAAGTTGGACTTCTTATGTCTATCAGAGAAAAATAAGAGTAGTCTTATAGGCATTGCTTTGTTTGCTTAATAAAAACAAAATATATAGTGTTACCAAAGAGAGAGCAGATTATAAATATTGTGCTGCTTATTTCAAAACTCACTCAATCACAAAGAAGCTTAGAAATAATGCAAAAGACATCCTTAGTGAGACAAACACATTTGTAAGTAAAGGAAGAGCAAAGTAATGAAGAAAAAGTGAGGTACTTGGCAAAAATGGGATTCAAGCTAAATAAAAAGAAAAAGCAGAATGAAGAGAGCAGTTCACTTTTCCTACTGAACCCTGGGAAAGGTTGGAAAGTTGAGGTAAAAGTTACATAAAAGACAGAAAGCAGTCCCAAGACTGAAATGGGTCAAATGTTTAAAAGGCCATTTCTTCCCCAGACAGTCAGCGCGTCTAGTGCCAGAAGGTGCTACATGGGCGACTGGGGGGAAATGACCAATATCTGTCGAAGCAACGCATGGTCTAACCTACTTAGCAGAAAATAACTTGTTGTGATGCCCACACAAGTGCAGTGGTGGCACACAACCATGGTGGGGAACCAACTGCTCTCAATTCGGCTAGCTGATCCCCTCAGTAGTATGGGACCCATAGCTGGAGCTGGGAAACAAGTCAGAACCATATCCAAACATAAGCCCACTTGCCAATGTCAAGCTACCATCAATTGTGGGCTACAAGAGGGCCTACACCTATTAAATTCTCTATAAAAAAAAGGGGGTTATCTCATTTGTCCTGATGCTAACTTACTCTCCATTGGAGAATCTGCTTCTCTTTTTCAGATAGATGTAGATCCTAAGGAGAGAGCCACCCCATCATACCTCAAAAGGGCCCTGGCTGAAACTAAGAAAAATTGGAGAAACAAGCAAGGGGGCTGTTTTCCTGATGAACCAGATACCGGCACAAGGGGGAAGGAGATCAGCACAGAGAAAAATCAACTCCTACCATATCAGAGAGCCAGAGCCTCAGAGGCCCCCAACACCTCATCACTGAAGCAGACCAAAAATGAACCAAACATGGCTTAGGGAAATTTTGCGGAAGAGGGGGCGGAAAGAATGTCAGAGTCACATGTTGGGTCATGATATGCAGAGACATTTAGCTTACCCATAACTGTGGGCTAACTCCACAATGCATGACCCATATACCTCAACAAGGAGGGGCCAAGGGGAGGGGGTAGGTCACGGATGAGCCTAATAATGGTACCAAACTGACTGTATTTGCTGAATACAAAACTAACTAATAAAGAAAAAAAATTGAGAAAAAGAAAAAAAAGAAAAAAAAAGAAAATAAATAAAAGGCCATTTCTCAAGGATGGAGGTCTACCCCACCCACTGATGGAGTCTGCTGACCATTCTTCTCTGTCCTTGAACTAGGAAATGCATTCTGTGGAAAGCCTGATCCAGCCTCCAGGAACATCAAACACATGGCTGAAGGGTAAAGGAAGAAAAATGGGTTAAGTACTGGGGTTCTAAATTAGAGTCAACTTTCCTAGAATTGATTCAAAGCACCAGCACCTAGAGATTTGGAGGCTTTCATGTTAGGTAAGAAACAATGGACTCTTCTGGAAAACTGCACCCCAATATTATATTGCTTATTTTCCATATTACAAAGCTACTATTATATATATAATATCTTTAGAGAGAGAAGACAGCAGCATATCTTAAATATAAATAGTAAAATAATATTAAAATAATTAATATTCAGAGCTGGAGAGATGGCTTAGCTGTTAAGCTGCTTGCCTGCAAAGCCTAAAGGACCCATGTTCTATTCTCCAAATCCCACGTTAGCCAGATGCACAAAGGTGAGGCATGTGCAAGTTTACACATGCCCACTAGGTGGCAGAAGTGTCTGGAGTTTGATTGCAGTGGCTGAGACTCTGGTGTTTCAATTCTCTGTCTCTGTCTCTGTCTCTCTCTCTCTCTCTCACTCTCTTTCTAAAATAAATTAAAATAAAATAATAATATGCAACAAAACATGTCACTAAGAGATTTACTTTAAAAAATTTTTAAAAGCCATTTGGACAGAATGAACACTAGAGTTTGGTAAGACAGATGATACAATTTAGAAAAATATTTATGCATGAAATAAAGAGGAATATTTAATATAATAAAGCAATCCAGGAGGCTCTGGAACTTCTTCAGAAAATACATATGGGGAAAAATATACAATTGCTCTAGTCTGGATAGATAAGACTCTTCAGAAAACAACCCAAGGAATATGAAAGTCACATACTCAGACACACCATTAAGAAATTTGAAAGATTCTAAAATTTTCCAGATCAGTTCATATACCAGAATTATAAGAGATTTTTTTTTTACCTACCAACTTCTGAAGAAAAAAAAAAAAACAAGAGAAAAGTAATTTTTAATTTGAGGTTTTATTGTTTTTAAACTTTCAAAACTTTATTAAAGGACTGCCACTTTTGATACTCTTTTGTAGAAAGAAAATATCTCCACATTATAGGTTTTAAAAAGTATTTTCATTTATTTATTTGTAAGTAGAGACTGAAGAGAGATGTAAAGAGAGAGAATGGGTGTGCGAAAGCCTCCAGCAACTGCAAACAAACGCCGGATGCATGAGCTACTGTGCGTTTGGCCTTACGTGGGTACTGGAGAATCAAACCCAGGTAGCTGGGCTTTTCCGGACAAGCACTTTCACCAGGCCATCTCTCCAGCTCCCATTATAGGCTTTTAACCAGAACGTTTGGGAACAAACTGCTTCTGATATTGGAATATTTGCATATAAGTGTATATATGAAATTCACTTGAATTCCAAGTGTACTATATACAGAGAACCTGAAGACAATTTTAAAAGTTGTTTAATAATGGACATAATATAGGACTTTATACTATACTTTTACAATGGTTTTTGAAAAAAAAATTAGAATTTGGACTTTTTTTTAAATCTTTTGTTTTATTTATTTATTTGAGAGCAACAGAGAGAAGGAGAGAGAGAGAGAATGGGCGCGCCAGAGCTTCCAGCCTCCGTAAACGAACTCCAGATGCGTGCGCCCCCTTGTGCATCTGGCTAACCTGGGTCCTGGGGAATTGAGCCTCGAACCGGGGTCCTTTGGCTTCACAGGCAAGCACTTAACCACTAAGCCATCTCTCCAGCCTAGAATTTGGACTTTTATACGACGGCTGTTCAACTTGTACTATAATCAATTATATTTTTGATACCTTTACATTCTGACCATTTGCTTTGTGTATAACTACCCCTTAGTCATATTTTGAAACATTAAGCTTTTCAACTTTTCTAATTTCATCAGCATAGACTATGATCCCCTCTCTACACATATGGTTGAAGACAGCTTCTGTACATGGAAGTAAGACTTATAAAGCTGAGTGGTGGGATGAGTAAAATTGTTGTACTCAACTGTTCTATGTAAAATGAATACTATACCTTTGTGATATATTTTTAGTCACTCCTGCATTTAGGACTCTCATTGGCCCCTTCATGATGGCTGACAGAAACCACACGTGCTTCAGGCTAAGACAAACAGCTTCTGATTCTTTCTCCAAATGTCTTTCAGACAGTTTCCCTGGGTCTGATGATACATTCACTCAGAGTTCTCAGTAGCCTGTGGCTATCTGGGTCACTGCTCTACTGTGGATGGCCCCTCTTGACCATATGTTTGGAGAGTACCTCATACAAGCTCTGCACAATAGGGAACACTCGTGTTGGATGATGCTGTTGCAATGATTTTGCAGAACTAGGGAAATCACACAGGAACCCAAGCAATTTATTTTTACTCAAGTTACTTCCCTGTCTCAATTACATTGGATCCTTCTCTCATGAAAATATTGGAATGCAATTTAATCCATAAGCCAAAGAAATTCAAATTGAACTTTTTACATTTTAGTAATCATCTTCCAATGTCCGCTTCTGTTACACTGTTCAATTTCAAGATAATTTAGATAATTTAAATATCACTGTGATTTTAATGGAACTAATATGAAACATGTAGAAATCAAAGATATTGTCATTGATGAGGTTGTGCTGAGTGGACTTGTAGCCAATATATTGTGGAAACCCACTTTAGAGAATTTAGAATACTGAACAATCTCACAACTTACCTTGAACTGCATCATTGAAACCCAAGTTAATTTCAAGCAATATCAACTAAATATCTGTATTTATCTTTCATGTGAATGAAACCTACAGAATTTCTCTTGGAGGCAGATACAAGTCTTAGTGGTTATTTAAAGATCTTCTAGGTCAATTTTTTAATACCCCCAGCTTTAAAGTACTGAACTTTTCCTTCCTATGGAATAAGGTCTTCCTATAACTTTTATAGCATTCAGGGAAGGGCCCTTAGAGAAAAATTGGATGTTTTATTATCTTGAGAATCATTCTTCACATCAGAACACACAGTCTTGGAAATAAAGAAAAGAGTAAAGCAACCTATCATTTCAGAATATTTGTCATTCTAGTTCATTTAGTGAAAATGTGGAGTGCCCAACACACCACATTTAGCATTCAGTGAAGTGATCTCAGTGGACTCCTCAAATTCATTTTTTTGTTTACTTTTCTTCATATCCACTAAGACTTAAAAGGACTTTTGAACTCTGAGTTTATCTTTAAAATATCTGTCTGTGACAAAAACTTTAGTGCAGACAGACGCTGCATTACTCAGGAAGGTCTGGGGGGTGACATATGGCTCTCTGCAAGAGTCCAAGTGCTGGCAGACTTGCGATCCATGAGCTTTAATGCCAGCTTGAATCAGTATCATTTTGTAATACGGACACAGCCGTCAAGACCTTGCGAAAACACACTTAGTCTCTTGCTTCCCAAGCCATCCATGATCTGTCCTACATTTTCAGATATTTAATCGAACACTATCTTACAATCTGTTCCTTCTTTGTGAATTTGTCTCCCAAAGGAATTCAGTGAAGTCAGGAATTCTGTTTTATGTAGTTTGGAATCTCTACCAATTTTCCAGTAGTATCAAATATACTACAAAGTTGGTAGATTCATACCATTCCTATAATCTAATCGTAAGGCCCATTATAGAATACACACACACACACACACACACACACACACACACACAAACACATACTCACACACACACACTCCATATTCATGCCTTCCTTAATGTATTAAGTATTTATAAAGTCTAAAGTAATGAGTGTACTCACTCAGCCATGCCACAGGTTGAGGTCAGGGAATTCTAGGCAAAGATGCCAATTATGCAGTTACTTGTTGAAGATGGGAGCTGTGTGACAGATACAGAAAGGCCCATGGCCATTGCATGACAGCTAGTAGAATTTCCTCTGTATGGAAGCTTGCCTCCCCCAAGGGATGAGAACATAAACCACATATTGACTTGGGTTTCTGACAGAGTTGACTACCTATGGTGTAGTTCATTAGGATCTCAGAACAGAACAAAAGCAGCTCAAGGTAAAAGTTATTCTTGCCTTAGAATCAAGTATGCTTATACAGTTGACAATGTTTTTTTTTTTTTAATAGGATAAAATTCGTCAAGTTTTTAAGAATCTCTGCAGTATTCCAATGAGAATTATCCTCCAGATATTTTCTACAGAGCCGTCACAGGACTGCGTACCATCAAGATTTTGCTTCTAAAGTGGGGAACAGGGGGGCTCAGTGTTCAGTGTGAATGCTGGGGATGCCATTTCCATAGGAATTCTTTTCACTTTTACTTGATATCCCATCTTGATTTTTTTCCCTTCCATTTTTCTGGTGTACGCTCCTTATAGCTTCTGAGAAATAAGGTTTTTATTTTGTTTTATCTTCATGGAAGCTTTTAATGCTTTTCCTGCTGTATAGCCTGACATTTCACAACAACACAACTGTGTGCTCCGTCCTTAGTGTCACCAGAACTCTGCGGGATTTTTCCGGGTTTTATTTCCTTGATACTTCTCTCCCTTTTATTGTACCTTCCTTTCTTTCTGGAAACTTTGCTTTTGGAATATCTTTCTGTACACTTTTTCCTTCTTCCCCTTCTTTATATTTCAATTGAAGTGATACTCCTCAATTTAATTTAAGTGTTATAAAGAAGATATAAAAGCCCAAAATGTGTCAGACAACATGACACAAATATAGGCACGAGCTGCTCTCCAAGATGGCCATAGCGTGGATCTGTTTCTGGGATTTTGCTGATTACCAATGACCCTGAACTCACTTTACTAGACGAGGGATGTAGCACAAGTGCCTGGTTAGGAGTACTCCAGATGAACTGCGCCCTCATATAGAACTACTGATAAATTGGTCCAGTGGGTGTTGGCCTACTAGTGGACACAGGGGCAAACTGCACCTTGTGGCATGGGAATCCTGACTGGTTTCCTAGACTGGCCACATACATGGATGAAAAATGGGACCAGACCCTTAAGGCAAAGGTGTTTATCATGTTATCTTCCCAGTGGACAAATACATCCCAGGAATGAACATTCTGACTGGAATTTCCACTTAATGATAGCAGGTATGGGATAAGCAATGAAACTAGTAATGCACCTATGACCTGTTCCCTACTGCATAGTACCAGTGAAATAATACTGACTTCCTGAGGGACAGCAAGAGATTATACAGAGCCCAAGATCCTGGAAAGCATGCAGAGCCGGACAAGCAGTCATGCACTTGTAGCCCAGGATCTGGCCACATAAAAAAGGCCAGATACTGATTCACTGTTTCACTGTACTGATGATATTACGACAGCTTCTGGGTTTCTTATAGATGCAGAAGCTGTTGCAGGGAGCCTATAGGCTTCCTTTAAATCATGGGGATCTACCTTGAATGTGTCCAAAGTGCAGGGGCTCAGATTACCTGCCAAGTCCTTAAGGGTTGTCTGGCTGGGTAAGTGATACCAGAGCCACTGTGGACAAGATGCGCAATGACTGTGAAACAATGACAGACTTTTGAGGGGTGGTTACGGTGTTTGAAGACACGCAGTCTTCATTCGGCACAGGCGTTATGGGATTTATACGTCCTATGTAAAAACAGAGGCCACGTGGGGTTAGACAAGCGGGGCCAAAGAAACCTTCATCATCACCAAACATTACAGACTAAAGGCTGCACCAAGAACCTCAAATTACATGTTACTTTCAAACCTGGAGTGAGGTGTTGTTTTGTGGCAAAAGATGGGTAACATGCAGGTGTCTGGTGGATTCTGGTCTCTGGTCTCAAAGGGAAAAGAAGTTGGATGTGATCTTACAGGGAAATAAAAGCTGGCTGTGATGAATGGTGCACTACCGACATGAGAATGTGTTCTCGAGCAAAGCAAGGTCTTTGTATGGGCTACATATCCCATCCAGGGCTGGCTAAGATCATGATTGGCCTATGAGTGTTCAAGTGCACATATTTGCCAAGTAGGGTGTACTTACAGCAATGAAGAATGATATGTAGCAGAGAAACACTGAGTGCGAACAGACACAAGTGAAGGAACAAGTGAGAAAATTGGAAGTGAGAAAATTGGAACAGCCAGAAGTAACCAAAAAAAAAAAAAAAATCCTCCCAAAACCAATTTAGACAAAAATATATACAACTTAGTCTCCATTGTCTTAACATTTTGTATCCAACAATAAATGATGAGATCAAGAGTCATGGATTGCCTTTACAAAAAGTGTCCTTGCTGGGCGTGGTGGCGCACGCCTTGAATCCCAGCACTCGGGAGGCAGAGGTAGGAGGATCGCTGTGAGTTTGAGGCCAGCCTGAGAATACATAGGGAATTCCAGGTCAGGCTGGGCTAGAGCAAGACTCTACACAGAAAAACTAAAAAAAAAAGAAAAGAAAGAAAGAAAGAAAATGAAAAAAAAAAACAGAAAGAAAGAAAGAAAATGTCCTTGATGACCTAGGACACTGCTCTAAGATTCCATGCATCTGATACGTCATTGTATCTAAGTAGGAACCTAATTATGTAACCATTGTGCAAACTTCACATTCCATCCTCAGAAATGCCTGGCACCTCCACTTCACAGAAAACTTGTGTTCTGACATATTTGTCTCCATCCTCTGTTCGTTCCTCACCTAGCTTGGTAGAAATTAGGGAAAGAATGAAAGAATAAGTATTTTCAGACGGTTTATAATGAATGTTTTGTGTTAGAATTCACTGCTGGGAATGTGCTGGCACTCACAACACCTATTTTCTCCTCGCTGCGTGGATGGAGTTGACTCTACCAGTGACCTCACAAATCCTAATGGGTCACCTCCCTTTTGCCCTCAGAGTCCGCCCTTCTCAGCCAGAAACTGGTTAAACCACAGAACAAACCCTCCAGTGTTTCACTCACTGATAAAACATCTCTAAGGAGACTAAGAAAACAACAACAACAGAAAACACATATTTCATGTTGAAAAATTTTAGGCACTGGGCCAAATAGGGAAAATAAATGTTTGTCTGGAAACTGTATGTCGCTCTTGTCCTGCCATTACTCTTTTTCTTTCAATACAGACAAAATTAATGGTGATATTTTACATCTTGAAACTCGAGTTGTCTAGTACTTTTCATCTTCATGTATGAGGGAAAAGCTACATTTTGTAAATTCTTCCTTCAAAGATTATTTATTAAATATCTATCAGATGAGAGACACTATCCTGTATGCTTGGAACATAGATATGAAAGATACAAGATAAGTAAATGAACTAGGGCAGATGTCATAGGAAAATAAATATTTTAATTGAAATTTTAGGAGTGTACGAATTAAAGCAGAGCTTTGGGGGAAAAAAAATTAAAAAGAAGATGAAGGAAAATAGGAGGAAATCCATGCCAGGCAAAAAAAAGTACCATGAACTAAAACATGGATGTGTGATATAAGACCTGGTAGTTTTAAAAGAATATAGTACTTAAAGTAGAAAGGATATTGAGAACTGCAATCTTACAGACAGTTCTATGAAAGTTTAAGATCAGATTGGTAGAAGTTTTTTACATTGTATGAGATTTTTACATTGTGTGAAGGCACCTACTTTTCTCCTTAAAGTGACCCAGAGAAGAAAAATAAATTTTAAGGGAGAGAAGAGTAATTTCAGAAAAGAATTTGAAAGTTAACTATGGAAATATTGGAGGGATATCCTAAAGATCAGGAGTAGCCTATGCCTCAAGCAGTCTAATTAATTACCCACTCATTTATAAAATATTTATGGAGTACCACAATATAGACTATTTGACCTACAATGAGGTTATATTCAGATAAACCTGTTACAAACTAAAGATATCATGTATTAAAAATGCATAATCTAAGGAGAGAACCAGCCCATCACCCATCAAAAAGGCCCCAGCTGAAACTAAGAGTAATTGGGGAAATAAGCAAGACTGCTGCTTTCTTGGTGAACCTGGTATCAGCACAAGGGCAAAGGAGATAGACACAGAGAACACTCAACTCCTACTAAACCAGACATCCAGAGACACACAGGCTCCCAAGACTTCTTCATTGGAGTAGACCTCGAGTGAACCCAACCTGGCTCACGGAAATTTGTGGAAGAGGGGGCAGAAAGAATGTTAGAGCCACACATGAGGTCATTATGCCCAGAGATATTGCCTCCTACCCATGACTGATGGCTAACCCCACAATGCATGACCTGTATTTCCCAATGAGGATGGTTCCTGTGGAGGAGGGAGGGTAGGGAGGGGGCTAATGATGATACCAACATGACTGCATATAAACTAATAAAATAAGAATTAAAAATCGGATTAAAAAAAGGAAAATGAAGTTATTACACTTAACCTACTGAGGATCATGCTTTTGTGGCTTAACTGGGAGCTGTGGCTCATTGCCACTATCTAGCATCACAGGTGATTAAAGTATCACCTTACTGATAGCGAGGGGAAAAAAAAGTATAATTCAAGAAATGCTGCCTACTGACTTAACTTACCCTCTCATTGCTAAGACCAGGTACCCGAGCAAAGACACTTATGGGAGGAAAGGGTTGATTTCATCTTATAGTTTCAAGGGAAAGTTTAGCCATGGCAGGGGAAGCTTGGAAGGCATGAGCAGGAGGCAGAGGTAGGAGGATCGCGGTGAGTTCAAGCCCTCTCTGAGACTACACAGTGAATTCCAGGTCAGCTTGAGCTAGAGCGAGACCGTAACTTGAAAAAAAAAAAAATTAACCTTGATCAAACTCTTTGGGCTTGGGAAGCAGAACATAGCCAGCCCTTATGCCAGTAGCCCATTCCCAACAAAGTCCTCGGCAGCCCTTCCTTCCCCTTTAGAAAGCTCATAAGCCAAGCCTTGAAGTTCAATATTATCTGCACTTAGCATTCTCAAACTCTAATCAGAATAGTCCATAAAACTTGGCTTACCACTCCAGATGGCATCTTCAGTTGCAAGCATCACGTCCATGCCCCTTGCTCCAAAACAAAAGTTCTAAAAGACCAAAATCCACATGGTCACATTAATCTCACCCCACATCCTGATACCAACTTTTATAGCAGGCAGCTTCAGGTTCACTGAGATGAACTTCCTGACCAGGCACAGTTATGAAGGAAGGGATTTATTGAAGCTTACAGATCCAAGGGAAGATTCCTTAATGGCAGACAAAGCTGGCCCTGGTTTCACAGGTCCAAGCATAGAGAGAGAGAGAGAGAGAGAGAGAGAGAGAGAACAGTCACAAGTCAAAAGCCACATAGCACACTTCAGGAACTCCAGCTAGGCACACTTTGAGTATCTTTTGACTGGAGTTTGAAGCCACTACCACCACACCTTAAGATCTACCCAGGGACGCCTCCTCCAGCCAGGTGGCTGCAGATCCAAACTACAAATAATGAAACACTGAGTACATTGGGGGGCATCTATTCAAATTACCACAGCTTCTAAGCAGGGCTTCTGTGAACTGGCACCATTCCAATAGATTGATAAGGAGGCAGAAGTGCATGTCTGAGGAGAGCAAGGCCTTTCTTTTAAAAACCATATCTGAAAGGGACTGGATTGAGAGGATAGCCTCATGGCAAAAGTGCTCACACGACAAACATGATGGCCTGAGTTCAACTTCCAGTACCCCCTTAAAAATGCCAGGCATGGCAGTGTGTATTTGTCTATAATCTTAGCACCAGAGATATGAAGACAGGAAGAACCCTGGTGCTCACTGGCCAGTCAGCCTAGCCTAATTAGCAAGGACTAGGCCAGTAAGAGACCCTGTCTCATAAAAGATGAATGCTTTTCCTCAGGATGACATCGAGTTTATTCTGTGGCCTTCCTACACACACAGACACATACAAAGACTTGAATCATTAATGGAAAAACATCAGGGTGATGGAATGAAAATAACTCACAAGGACTGATAAGAGGAGCTGCCATGCTACAGTGGACAATTGAGGGAAGTGTTTCTCAGGACAGGATTCATGAAGCCCTTGCTTCAGGATTACGCTAGGACTTGTGACAAGTGAAACTTCCCAGATTCTGGTCTCAAATCAAGAAGTTTTTCGGGAAGTGAGACATGTGGCCCATATTAACAAGCACCCCAAGACAATTCTTAGCCAAGCAGAAGAAATCTCAAAACTCTGGATTCCACATTATGAGCATAATTGGAAGGGTATCATGAAAGAGCGTGAAGAACAGTGAAGACAGAAAGATTTAGGGACAGGTGAAAGGCATCAAGAAGTAGTGTCTACTGAGGGTACTATGATCCAGATCCAGCTTGTTGACTATTATTCCATTAGCACCAGATAATAAATTAAAGTGCAAGATGAACAAATTCACACCCCTGTTTTAACAATTTATAGGGCCTGGACACTTGGCTTGTGAAACATTCTACATTCCAACTGCAGATTTCTCAAGAATAAATCTGCAAATGTAGAAACTGAGACTCCTTGACAGGTGGAGAAAAAGATATTTTAGGCTGGTGCAAACAATTATGATGAAGGAGAAGCATCATGCAGAGACACCCATATGATGGAGCAGGTAAGACATCTAAATCCAGGGGGAAAAATTACAACCGCCTGACTTCAGGGTGAATGCCACTCTAACAGTATGGAAGAATTTTTATACTACATACTTTTAGTTCTCTGGGGAATTAATGTAATTATAAATGTTTAAGGAAAATTTATGATCAACACAAGCCCCTAGTGGATTCCTCATTAATCCATAACGTTCAATTTTCAAATTTTAATCCAGAATATATGGCCTTATGTTTATAATACAAATATTGCTTAGCAAAGTTAAGAATGATTCCCTAGGAAAGATGATACTAAAAAAAAAAAAAATGTGCTGTTGTATTATGCCTCCCTAATAAAACAGTATGTCAAGAGAAGACTAGCAAAAATAAGAATTAATCATTTCCTTTCTATCTGGGCAGCTTAGGTACCCAGTCCCCAAGATAATATAAACTAACATGAGATATATGCATTTTTTAAATTATTTTTAATTTATTTTTATTTTTTATATTTAATTTATTAGAGAGAGTGAGAGAGAGAATGGGCATGTCAGGGCCTCTAGCCACTGCAACAAACTCCAGACACATGTGCCGCCTTTAGCATTTGGTTTACATGAGTATTGGAAATCGAACCTGGGTCCTTAGGCTTCATGGGCAAGCAACTTAACTGCTAAGCCACCTCTCCAGCCCAATGCTACATTTTAGAATATTTTACGGTTCACAGGACTATTTCATAAATATTAATTTTCTCCATAAATCCTTTTCATTGCGATATTTTAGGTTTGAGAAAACTGAGGCTCAGAGACTTCCCCTAGTAGCAGAGTCCAGGTAACTTGACAAAATGCCCAGAAATCTTTTTTCATAAAGTCTCTTTTAAGTTTTAAGCAACAATAACTTTAAGCAACAATAAGGACTGGAACTTCGCCTTAAAGACTTGCCCACATCTCCATTCCTTCTTCTCATTCCCTTCCTCTTATTTTCTTTTTAACTTCCTGGTACAACTCTCCAGGTAACCAGTGCTTCAATGATACAGGTTATGTATACGAAGCCCTTCTCATGAGAAACTCTCCAGGTTTATTTCCCTCTCTCTCTCTCTCTCTCTCTCTCTCTCTCTCTCTCTCTCTTTATTTTATTCCCTTATGTATTGGCTAATATACTCTGAATTCTGAACTTTTTTCTTAGCTGACTCATTCCTGGAAGTCCCAGTTAGCTGACTGTAGCACTGGCCAGTGACCTGGAAACCCCACAACCATCAAGATCCCACTGCTTGATGGCAGGTCTGTTTCTTCCCTTCTCCTGCAGTCTTTAGACAAGACGGGGTTACAGACAGGGTCAGGCTGAGCTTGACTAGATGACGAATGTCATTGATACACTGTCTGCCCAGCAGTTCTCTTAGCGTCTCTCTCTCTCTCTCTCTCTCTCTCTCTCTCTCTCTCTCCCTCCCTCTCTCCCACCCTCCCTCATTCAATGTCTGGATCACAGAGCACACGCAAGACACCAAGGACTACGCTGTGGAAGCCTGCTTTGTTTCAGTTTCTTTAGTTTTATTCCTCCTCTTCTCCACTCCCCCTGCTTCTTTGCTTACCTCTTGCTTCACACTTCTCCTCTTCTCTTTCTTCTACCTCTCCATGATCATCCTCATCTAAGAGCCTAGTCGCCCTCAGTTCATCATAGCTCTCCCTTCCTCATCGCCTTATATTAGATCAGCTTCAGTACTTACTTCACCATCTGGTTTATGGGAGTGCTTGAGTTCCTGACTCTCATGAGTATTCCTCCCAGTTCCGAAACCATCCTCCTTCCTTACCTCTCCCTGCTTGGCCTCCCAATGTCAGCAGCTCTCCTTTCTAACTTCTAATGGCGAGCCTTCTCTCTTTGACCATCAGTGTGCTGTATTTACTTAGGTACTAACCCAGTGTTCAACCTCAACTTCGAATGGCAGAATATTAATTTCTAATTCTGGGAAGCAGTATATAGCATATCAATATCCAATGTGTTTGCTAGATATGAAAACACTTCCCAAAATAGAAACGATTAATTTTAGGAGCCATTTCTTCACCAAATCCCCTGTAGTTTTACCATAATGCACTCATTCACTGGATGCTATGTAATCTATCTTATCTTCAACCCATATATATTTTTTTTTCAGTTTTAGCTATAATTTTCTCTTCTAGATGTACATCATAGCCCAAAGGTGTTTCTGCCTGAAGATATTCTAATACTGTTCCAGGAAACAATGCCTTGATCAAAGGGAATATAGTTTAGTGCTAGAATTTCAGAACTCCAGACATCTCTGAAGCGCAGAGTTTTAAAGTAGGTCATGCGCAAGGAATCAATATCTGCGCAGTCACATCTTTTCAAGATCAAGAGTAAGCAACTCAGGTGGTTTTGTGCTGCTCGGTGGCTCTGTGATTTCCCTTACTTCTCCTGGACTAGACATCTGACGGCTGCCTTTCTGAGCCTCTTAGATGAGCAGAATGCTTCCCTCCCTACCCTCTGCTCAGGCACCTCTGCTCCATGATCATGCCTTCCTTAAGAGTCCCCATCTAGGACATGCAGCTCTAAGAGTCTTCCCACCAAATAGGATTTCCATGGAGATGGGGCAATCCATCTTCTTCATGGCTGTATTGCAGTGCCTTCCCATGGCCAAGCATGTGACATGTAACAGCACTGGAAAAATGAAAAAAGAAATTTAAAGGGAGTAGAGACTAAAACACTGCTTGTTTTTTTCAGCAGTGCCTATGAACTCGCCAACATCCTCGAGCTTTTAGCTCCTTACTCCCTGGCAGTTTGAATATTTAATTTCCTCGCCTTACTCTGTGCTGACACTCCAAATCAAAGTATCAGGGGAATTTTTACAAAAGGTGGATTGTGGCTTATAATTATTAATATCAAGGCTTTTGTGACAGGGCACTCAATACCTCTCTTGCAGCTGAAGAAAACATTTAAGTCTAAGTAGTGTCTGTGTAATATATCAAGGCTTCAACAAAGTTAATTAACCAGAAAGCCCATGATTTGGAAAACCCCATTAAGCTTCTCTTAGATCAAATGCTGATGAGACACTGGAATGCATTTAATCTCTGACTTTGCACCAAATACTCTGGAACAGAAAAAGTGGGCCACTACCGGAACCACCTGGGCACACAGTGATAAGCAGTGCATTAAAACAAATTCTTAGAAAAATGATTATAAGCTCGTGTCAAATTTTTATTTCAAAAATGTGCCATAGGGAAAGATTCTCAGAAAGGCTAGCTCAGTGCTAACATTCAATAGAGATTTTTTTTTAATTTTTTTGTTTGTTTATTTATTTATTTGACAATGACAGAGAGAAGGAGGCAGAGAGAGAGAGAGAATGGGCGCTCCAGAGTTTCCAGCCTCTGTAAATGAACTCCAGATGCATGCTCCCCCTTGTGCATCTGGCTAACATGGGTCCTGGGGAATGGAGCCTCGAACCGGAGTCCTTAGGCTTCACGGGCAAGCACTTAACCGCACAGTGATAGATGATAGATAGATGACAGATATATAATAGATAGATAGATAGATAGATAGATAGGCATCCCAGGGCCTCCTACCACTGCAAATGCCAGGCACATGTGCATTGTGCATCTGCATTTACATAGGTCCAGCAGAATCAAATCTGGGCCATCAGGCTTTGCCAACAAGTGCTTCAAAGTGCTGAACCATCTCTCCAGCCTTCAATAGAGAGAGTTTTTTCTTTTTTTTTGGTTTTGTGACGTAGGGTCTCACTGTAGCCTAGGCTGACATGGAATTCACTCTGTATTTTCAGGATGACCTCAAACTCACAGTGATCCTCCTACCTCTGCCTCCCGAGTGCTGGGATTAAAGACATGTGCCACCACGCCCGGCTAGAGATATTTTGTATAGAAGAGATGTGAAAGGGGGAGGAGTGTCATTAAGGACAACTATGAACTAAGGTTAAGCATCATCACATCTTTGAATGTTTATAAACAGAAAATTGGTTCTTTAGTTAGAATTAGGTTCCAAATAAATGTCTTCATTTCCCTAAAACCTAACAGAAGTGTGTCCAACCATTTTGAACCTGTATATTATACACATCTACCAAAAACAATGAAATGAACTTGGGCTATATTGAACTACTGTTGAGTACTACAAAAATGCCCAGTGAGGGCGTGGTGGCGCACACCTTTAATCCCAGCACTCGGGAAGCAGAGGTAGGAGGATTGCCGTGAGCTCAAGGCCACCCTGAGACTCCACAGTGAATTCTAGGTCAGCCTGGGCTAGAGTGAGACCCTACCTTGAAAAACCAAAAAAAAAAAAAAAAAAAAAAAGAATTATTAAAAATGCCCAGTGAAATTAAGTACATTTAATTTCTTTAGCAGAAGGACATAATGGCTCACTTTTTGTTTTCAATTACTTTTCTTCCCCCATATATGTTTTTCTAGCTTTATTTTTTATTGAGAACTTATTGCATGAACATATTGCATATTGGTCCTGTACCCACTGAATCATAATCATGTTCCCTTTCCTCCTCCCCATTCCACTGAAGGTCCCCCTTAGTGGGAATATCAGTATTCACTGTGGGGTCAGGAATGCACCTTCCCTCTATGCATCTCTTATATTCTTTCTGCCTCCACTTCCACAATGTTCCCTGGGCCTTGGAGGGTGTGTTATAAGTCTCCTTCACCATTGAGCTCTCAGCAGTTTCTGATTTTCTGCTTTGATGAGTCTCCCGAGCATCTACCACCCTCTTCCTGGAGTAAGTAATCTGCTTCTTCCTCTGCAATGTTTCCTGGGCCCAGGCTGATGTGCTAGAGATAACTCAGCTAGAGTAGGCAGTCAGCTTTCTTTTCTATAGTACTGACGGGTTTTGGGTCTCCCCAGTATTCAACCACCTGTAAAAAGCAGATTCTCTAACCAAGAGGGACAGTGGAATGGATCAAAGGGAATAAACAGACATTTGTAAGACTTCAATGGGCATCACCTTTCCTTTAAGCCAAAGAATAGTGGAAGCTTCCCTCTAATCTGTGACCTTCGAAACCGTATGAATTCTTTCCCACTGAGTGGGCCTCAGATCGAGAGAGTAGTTGATTACCCCATAGCCTGTGTGTACTAGTGGATATATCTTTCCAGGATGGCTGATTTTGTACGTTGCAAGGTCCACTGTTTGTTCTGACATCGGTGACCATTATCCCTCCGCA